>JBBPBQ010020324.1:40057303-40107156 GCA_037974755.1 Cicer yamashitae | reverse complement strand
TTTAATCTTTAGAAAATAATCCGTAAATTATTGAAGGTTAAAAAATCATTTTTTTAAAATCTATATTAAACGGGACCTAATCAATTCTACATTATTCAATGGTTTCAACGGATAATGACGTTGCATAATTAAGTATAAATAGAGGTTTTTCCAAACATAATTCATTTTTAATTATTGGTTCGTGTGAAAAATTTATTTTTATTTATATGTTTTAAAATTTTAAAAAATATTAAAAATATTTTGACCATTATATATCTATAATATATAAATCCTATTAAGTCTTAATGTAATAAACCCCTAACCCTACTTCAAGCTAACACTACCAAATTACTTCAACATAATTTTTTTCGTCCATTTACTTAGTCTAAGTCATACGGAAGGTTATCAATTTCAAATTAACTGTCCTTCATCGAAATTATCATACATCAAATGCAAATTAAGAATCCAAATCATCTTTGATAATAACTCACAACATTAAATGCACCGAGAGAATGAATATTCTATCAAAGTAAGTGAATCAAAATCCATTAAATGCACGGTGCAGTTTTAGCATACAAGAAAACTGCTAAAATGTACTCTAAGGATATATGTAAGTGAATCAAATTTAAAAATAGTGTCTTGGAACTTAATTACGTAATTTCTTAAAGATTCTAAAATTATTTTTTTCAACCCAAATTTTGAAGTTTTTATTTGTTAAGTTTAGGAATAATGATACAATAACTCGGATCCATTGTTTTGTCATATATTTTTTAGATAAATGTTAATATTCTAAATTAAATCACTAAATTTTTCTTTATCAAAGTTTGAACTCCAATTTTTTTATTCTTTAAATTCCTTTAACTATTGGCTCAAACTAATTGATCTATCAAATATCTTTTAAGTTGTCATAATTAATTCCCTGCCTTGATAACCAACTAATATATTTGTCTTCTTTAAGGTACCAAACCTTTGTGTTCTAAAGTCTATTGCATTACGCATGCATTCCTAATAGAAAGAACCTTGACTTCATATTTCAAATCACTTAATTGTGATTGATGTAGTTTGTCTCTTACGTGCCTAGCTTGTGTCTCCACTTGTCTCAAGCCCAATAGAGAGAGACATGAAACTTTTTCTTTTTCTTGAGCAAGGTGGCCGCAAGCTAAATGACTCCTATGTTTTATAATAATCCATCCATTTGTAAAATATAGTCGTTTTAAAATGAATGATGATTTTAATTTTTATTGTAATATTTTATGTTTAAAATTCTACTATTTTAATAATAATAAATGTATCACTCTTAATTTATTATATCTTTTATTTTATATTAATGATAATGGTGAATACTATGACACCCTAAATTTTTATTAATAATTTTTAATACAAAATTATATTTGTAGTTTCTTTATTTTGCTTAGTCCTAGCATTTAAGTCTTTTATTAAAATGTGCACATGGTAAAAACAAATTCAGTTTTAAAAAAAATGATGATGCGTGCGTTACACAACAACAATTTCATTGTATTTTTATTTATTTATTTATTTATTTTGTTTTTCACCTATTTATTTAAATATAATTATGAGTTTTTTCTTTAAAAAAACTATAAATCCTAACAATTTTCATCTTCTTCCATCTGTCTGATCCAAAATCAAATATTCAATTCACTTATCACACTTTCAACAACACTCCAGAAAATCCACCAAATTCAAGCACCTTCTTATATGTTAGAGATACAAGTGTCGTCGACCTTCAAAATCCAAGCATCAAAGGCATGGTGAACCATGGATTTAAGGTCAATGACTTAAGTATTTTATGCGGGCAAATACATAGTGAAGACTAGCTAGGCAGTTTGGTGGTTCTATCTATCGAATCGGACCGGTTTATTTGAAAAGAAATAGATTAATAATTAAATAAATTGGAATAAAAAATTAGACTGGTTGGGACAAGAACTCCCGTAACAATGGAAAGGGAACAAGCTAATTTCCATTACCACGACATTTACAAGATGTTACATAACTCCTCTAATAATAAATTTATGTGGTATGAATATGTTTTTGGTCTTTATAATTATAATATTTGATTTTGGTATTTTTTTTGTTTATATAATATAATTTCATTTTAAAATAGTTGCTCTATCCAACCTCTGTTACAAAGATTGTAATTTTGTTAAACTAATTCCACCACTCCTATTCCCAAACTCCTTAACTCTAACCAAAATTTCACTCATCACCATAACTCCACCATTTTCCACCAAATCGACTATCTCAACAACAACTTTGTTTTTATGTTTTTTCATAGATAAAGTATTGGGTCTTTTTCCAATCACTTCAAATCAAATCCAACAAAGATTTGATTTCTTTCAATAGATCATTGTTCGTAACACCCAAAACTCTTTTCTCTTGCGATTAGTAAAATGGCGTCGTTTCACATAGAAAAAATTGAGTGTTCTGAAAATGCAGAGAAGATATTCAATGTATTGCACAAATTAACCATCAAATCCAAAAAGAAAGTTCCCAAGAAACTAGATGTATTTTGTTGAGGAAGTTTGAGAGGTTAAGGTAGTTTCTGCGGCCGCCGCCAGTATAACGGTAAACGGAGAGTTTGTCACCGAGGATGAAGGTGTGATTTATATAATTTAAGGGTGTTACAATTGTTGTAACAAATGTGAACCAAACAAAAAAGATCAGAATAAACAAAAATTTATAATTGTAAAAAAATATTTTAAAACTAATATTTTTCAAAATTGAATAATTAAAGTAATCAATCTTTTATATATATATATATTAGTAATGTCTAAAACCATCATATTCATAATTATTACTACTATTATAAAATATTATTTTTTTTCAAAATATTTATATTAAAATACTACTAACTTTAGAGAATGGTCAAAATGATAAAAATAAATAAATATAACACCAACAATTTATATTAATTATTAAATCACAATAAATATGTATCAAATCACTGTATCATAGAAAATATATAAAAATAAAAGAAATTAATCACAATATTACTAATATCCTAAGACAATTATTTATAAAACAAATAATTAAAATAAGAAATAGATATATATAATTAAAATATAACTATGAACACATTTATCCATTTAGTAAAACGCACACGAAAATATCATCACAAATATTTAATGCAAATTTTCATAACTTCACTCAAAATCTTATTCTCTAAAATACTCTTGCTAAAATACCATTATTTTTTAAATATTAAATCAAAGGACTAAATATAATATTTATAATTTATATTACTTATTAAATGAAATATGTATACGATTATCAAACCCTAAGAAACTCACACATATAAGAAGAAGTAATCATAAAATTAATCAACATATATTCTAAAATAATTTTAACACCAAATAAATTCTTTAAAATCCTATTTAATTAATAAAATAGTTGATTTAATCAGGTTTTACTCTTACATATGGACCTAACCTAAAGACATATTCAAACCTAAATTTAACATATTCTAAATCATAGCAAGCTATCATTACCATCACCTATATATTTATTACGTGAAACCATCACCTATATATTTAATTAAATAAAAAGTGCATTTATGTATTTAAATATATTAATTTTAATTAAATGCTGTCACATTTTATAAGAATCAATTTTTTTTTTAATTAAATTCTTTAGAAATTAAGTCACCAGATTCTGTCTAGTTCCATATAAAGACAATATTTTTATAGCGATCGAGTTATATGACTGTGTTAATCTGTTCAATCAAATGCAGTCATGCCGTTCTACTAGTGACTCAGAGGTTCGACCAACGACCTAGTGACTCCATACTTTTACCGAGTCGATTTTTAAAACATTGAATGAGATGTTGATTATTGAAGATGGGGGTTGTTGGAAGTGAAGTCGATTGATTAATTTTATTTTCTCGTTAAAGATGATGATGAAGATGATAAATATGTTCATTGATTTAATTCATATACACTGTCAGTGTAGATAATTTTTATAGTGTCAGTCAATCACAAACGTTAGATCATTAAGATATTTAACTTTTACTATAATTACTTATAAAGTCTTGCTCATGAATGATTGTGATGTGCTGATAGTGTAAAACTTTTCACACTGACATTGCATGACAATTAACCTCATAAGTTCATAGAATTATTGAATTTTTTTATTTTTAATAAAAAAAATATTTTAAAAATAAAATTAATAATAATAATAATAATAATAATGCCGAAGTTGTTTGTCACTTCAGCATTTTTTAATAAAAAATTAAAAAGATTAATTTGTGCATATTGTAAAACTAATGCGGTACGATGGAATAGCTTGAACAATGGATTTGATAAGTACCTCTTTCTTGACCTGTGATAACGTCCTGCTACTCTAATTTGAGATACGCTTCCAAATTCTCTCCTTGATATAATGAAATGAAAAATAGATCTCTTGCTTCTTCCAATCATAGAAGGAAGACCAAGATATTTATCAGTGCCAGTACAAGCTTAAACTCCAAGAATATCTGAAAGCATAAATTTTAAAGGCTCCTAAACATTCCACCTAAAAAATATTTTTGAATGTTGCATGTTAGTTTTGCATCAATGCTGCAGCATAGACATCAAGAATGCCTTGTGTGGCCTTAGTTTCTTCTACTGTAGCTTGAAAGAAAAATATTTTATCATCAACAAAAAATAAATGACCAATTACAGGAGCACGCCTACAAACCTGGATGCAAAGGATAAAACCTCGATGCTCAGCTTGCTTGATAATAGCTGAAAGGCCTTCTGCACATAGAATAAAAAGGTATGGACACAAAGAATCTCCTTGCCTTAACTCTATCCCCGACACGACAGGTCCTACCACAACGTCGTTAACCTATATAGAATATTTCACTAAGGTGACACACATTCTTATCCACCCTATCCAAACTAAGTCAAAACCCATCATCTCCCCAATTGCAAAAAGGTACTTCCAATCCACATGATCATAGGCTTTACTAATATCAATCTTTAAAGCCACCTCCAATTTCCGTCCTCGGGTTTTTCACTTCAAATAATGAACCACATATGAAGCAAATAAAACATTTTCTGTGATAGCTTTACCTGTAACAAAACCCGATTGTTCCATGGAAATACATTTAGGAAGGATTTGTTGTAACTTGTTCGCCAAAGCTTTTTCCTGAATTTTGTATACCATGTTGCACAATGATATAGGCCTAAGGACGCACATAGACGGAGAGATATCACATGTCAAAATAAGAACAATAAGATTATATCCTAGGGAATTCGGTAACCTTCCGTCACTTAACCATTTCCTACATGCCGGGGCAAAATCATTATCACAAAGAGTCCAAATACGCTTATAGAAAGCAGGATTGAGACCATCAGCACCCGAACCTTTATTAGAATGCATCTGAAAATATGCCACTTTAAATTTTTCATTAGAAAAAGGAGCCAAAAACTTTTGATTATCGCTTAGAGAAAGAATAGGATTTAAAGCTTCTATAAACGGCGTTTGATTAGTCAAAGAGTCTGTGCAAACAAATCATTAAAATAATTCCCTACAAGATTACAACGACCCTCTTGTGAATTACTCTCCAACTGATCATCATCCATGAGCTTATTAATTTTATTTCTCCTCTTTCTCATTGTAACCGATACATAGAAAAATTTAGAGTTCGTGTCTCCATCTCTCATCCAAAAAGCCTTTGCCTATTTACGCCAAAATGCCTCCTCCTGCATAAGAAGATTGGCTAATCTATTCGTTGCTTCTTGAAAGCCAATAAGTAACCAAGATTTTACGACCCTTTTATCATTTTGTGTCAGAAGATCATTAAAACCTCCAACTATACACCATAGCATTACAAATTGCAAGGCAAGACTCTGTAAAATATGTAGAGGAAAAATCCTTTTTGATATATGTTTTAATGAAAACAAACCTTATGAAATAAATTATTAAGTTTTATGAATGGTGATCTACTAATGATTGCACTTGATTTTTATTTAGGGAACATGAATTGCATAAGTGGACAAGAAAGAAGCCATTCACATCAACAAATACATAAATATCTCCTCAATAATAAAAGAATCTCAAAAGGAATATATCATATTTCAATCATTCAAGAGAATGATTATTGCATCTTCAAGATAACATCTTCATGAAGAAAGTGTCCAATAAATTCATACATATACTAAAGTATCTCAGTGATACTTGATGAACAAGACACAACATGTTAAACACCAAGAGAAATTGTAGGAAGTATTGCTTCAACAAAATATTTCACCTCTCATATAGAAGACAATATTCTCAATTGTTATGAAATAATATTCTCATGAAGAACAAGTTCATTGCACTTATAAATTTCATATCATTTCCGCAAAATGACAAGAATCAACTTTGTAGAAAAAATCATTTCAAGATTGAGTCATTTATTAAGTCATTTGTTTTAAGAATAATAGAAGAACTTTCACCAGAATGTTCTGGTTATTTAATTAAAGAACAATTGACAAAATAGATCTTTTTGAAAGAACAACATGCAGTAAATTATTTGGGATTTTACACAGGGTATTCCCAACATTTAATGAGCAATTAAAAGTCGAGATTTGAAGGCCTACTTGCAAAAACAAACATACATATTGTTATGCATATTTATCTACATAATGATATCCAGATTGATCTCTAGAATGAAGGCAGAACATTTTGGTTATCTTAATTAAAAGACAAGAGACAAATGAATCAGTTTTGGGATCTCTAAAAGACCGTTCTCGATTGATATAATTCGCACATGAGCCACCCAAAAGTAATCAAAAGCAAGAATTCGAATTGAAGGCCCAAATGA
Source organism: Cicer yamashitae (assembly GCA_037974755.1). NCBI lineage: Eukaryota > Viridiplantae > Streptophyta > Magnoliopsida > Fabales > Fabaceae > Cicer > Cicer yamashitae. The sequence goes on along the minus strand of JBBPBQ010020324.1, from coordinate 40,100,372 downwards.
GAAAAACAACCTCCAGAATGATGACCAAATTGATCTCCAAATTGATGAGTTGTGAGCAAGTACAACAGGGATATGGGAGCACTGTTGTGGCACCTTTTGCAAAGAGCTCAACATGCTTCTAAGACAAATGACTGACATTTCACAGCCATCCAATCAGTCATCCACATTTTCCATTCAACACAAAACAAAAAATGTTCTAGCTTTATAAAAGAATATTCTGGTTATTCTTTTTTAAAGACAAAATTAAAATAGATCATTCTCCATAGTCCAAACCTCAAGTTAAAGAGTATCAAGACTACTCATATCAATAGTCAAACCCAGAGCTCAAGTTGGAGGCCCAAAGAAGCAAAACAACCTCCAAATCGATGACCAGATTGATCTCTAGATTGATGAGCTGTGAGCAAGGACGCAAGTACATTGTACTTACATTATTCTGCAGAAAGCTCTACATAATTCTGATTTGGAACATTTCCGACGTTCATATGGCAGACCACCCAACATTATGTTTTTTTCTCCACTCTCCAATAAGGCAAGAACGTTTTGGACAAATCAAGAACATTTTGGACAAAATTACACTACACTTAAAGAGATTAATTCAGAAGATTGTTTGCATCTTGGAAGTGTGTCCAACAAGTTTAAATTGAATATTCAAAGCCTCTTATCATTTAAATTGAAGATCAATGGGAAGATTAAGGCAAGAGTTGAATTTGCAAATCTACTAACACTTGTTCAAGTAAAAACAAGTCAAAAAACTCTTCAAGCAAACTCCAGCTCTTTTCACTATATTTGTGTATCATCATTTACTGGGTTTGTCTTTATTTATCTCAAACAAGTGTTGAGGAGTTTCAAGATCCCAAACACTTTTTTATATTACACATCATTTGTAACTCAAGTCTATCATTTATGTTAGATTGAGTGAGTTTGTAAAAATCTTTTCAAGGTTGAAAGGTGACTGTAAAAATACTTCCTAGATTGAAAGGTGAAGATTGTAATTGATTATGGTGTGATCAAGAGAAAATGTGTGAATGAGAACATTTTGGTTCTGAAGCACATACTGTGAGGATTGGACAAGTCCAAGTTGGGTGAACCAATATAATTTTTGTGTGTGATCTTTCTATCCCTTATCTTTAATTAGTTTCACACACTTCACTATAAACTAATATGTTTTATTCACTTCTAACATACCCAGAACAATCTGGACATTTTGTTTCAACTAAGATTGATCTTGAGTTAATTTAAATTAAGCACAGGAACCAAAATTTTTAAAGGGTCATAATTCAACTCCCCATTTCGTGTGATTGACATGGTTACTTCAAAATATTACAGGATTCTCTTCGGTGTTCACGATGAGGTATTCCAAAAAACTTGTAAGACGCCAAGGTTTAAAAAAGCCATCCTTTTTAACGATGATATTGATAAAATTCCTAGAATAGTTTCGAATTTCACATAAGCGATTATGTCGCCAAATAATAGGCAAACCACCACTCCTACCATCATGATCAACATAAAATCAAGAATCATGACAAACATTTATTTTTATTTCTTCAACTTGAATATAATGACAAAGAGTCTCACAAAGAAAAATAACATCCAAATTATGACTCCATACAAAGGAACTGCACTCGGGTGACCTAATCCCTGATAATTCCAACTTAGGATGATAATTGGTCCTGGTGGGCTTGATTGCCAGGACCCGCCTCTAAAAAATGTGGGATCGGTGAACATATTTGTGCTTTGGTCTCTTAATCATTGGCTTGCATAGCCTAGATATACAGCAATCCCTTGTCCCTTCTTGGGCTTTTTTTTTCTACTACAAAATCATCTTCAATCGGATCTTTATGCATGCTAGGAACATGAGTTATTGTGATGGCCCTCCGGTGTTGATCATGCACCCCATTATTATTAGTAGTAATTGTTGGCTTGTTTTGGAAATTTGTGGCTAACCTTATACGTTGAGTGGTTTTGGAATTCCGAGAATAATTAGGATTTGAAGTTTTGGGTGGAACTTCATGCTCTTGTAACGGTTGCATCTTAACTGCCATATTCCTTGCCTCATTGTTTCCTGAACGGTCAAAATTATGATGACCATTGAATGCAGTCGTAACCGTGTTTCTAGCTACCGCCATTGAACACTGTATCGGCGATGCCTCATGCCCCACTGAATATTCATAGAGCCACTGATAATGAATGGTGTTGCCTCCTCTCTTCAGCGATACCTTCAAGTCTGAGCCATATCTTTTTGTCCCATCATTCTCTTCCATCAAGATCTATATGGCTCACTAAACCACACAAATAATATAACAAAGTCAACCTCTCATACTTGAACTTCACTATCTTCATCTCCCCATCACCCTTCCAACCTCTTTAGTCATAAGATTCATAGAAAGATTATGAATTTGAACCCAAAAATCCACATGATATAGAGGACTTTGTGCAAGTATATTGTTGGATCTTTTATTGGGGATATGTTGCAAATCTTGGACAAGAAGATGATGAAAGTTGCACAAATAAATTCCAAAGTGTGTGTATCACACTAAGCTTTAGGTTCGATTCACCCATACAAATCTATGTATATTGGATGCAAACGGGTTAACTGACGAATCCCTTTCATGACACTTTGGAATCCTTGAAGTAAATTGCACATTCACATCAAGTCTGTCGATCAATGATAGTTTACAGAATAAAGTTCCTTCATTTACTCTCGTGCGCTAGAGAAAAGAAGAAATGACTCAGAAATATTTTTGATACAGAAACTCATACCAATGTGTTATCTTTTCTTCCTCTAAAGTATCTCTATTTATAGAGAAACTCATACCGATTGGTGAAATAAAACAACTCTTGAAAAAGATTGTATCGTTTGGTAACTTAACATATGTATTGGTTCGATGACTAACAAATGCATTAAACTCAAGCATTGCAATCACTTGACCAAGTGATACATTAAGTTATTTAATTTTTTTTATATTAGTATAGCTATTAGAGAATTCCAAATATATTTTTGAAATTCCCCTCACAATCCCCCACCATTTTCACAATATTTCTAAATCCTTTATTTTAGAAATCTCACAGTTTCAGATAAAAGTATCTTACGATTTGAACCATTATTTAGTAAATTATGTTTTCACTTATCCCCGAATAGATTGGTAGACAAGCTTTGAACCAACCATTCATTAGAACAAGTGTGCATAACTCACACATGAAATCTAGGTACCATTGATCGAATTATAAAGATGACACATTTGATAAGGTCGTGTGTCTCATATCCTTTTCATGAGAGTTTAAAGAGTCAAACTCTTGAACTCTATGAAACGACCTACTTCATTATCATATAGGTGGACTATATCAAAAATGCACCCATAATTATACATTCCAGCAAATATATGTTATATGTCCATTAAGAGGAGACTTCATCCTATAACTTTTATTTTATGGTATAAGTACTTTTATCCTTTAGGATGAATCTATTGTCAAGTACTTCAATCACTCTAATAGCGTACTTTCATCATTGAACTCAAGACTTGATGTTACTCAAGTGTGACTTGATCGTTTCCACCATTGGTGATTATTTAGATATGAGTTTGTATCACATCCCTAATGATGTCCTTTGTCAGACCTTTCGTCAATGGATCTGCAAGATTCTTTTTTGTTCTTACAAATACTATGGATATCACTCCATTAAATACTTTTCATAGCTATGTCTTAAACCAATATGTCTATATTTTTTATTATATACTTGACTATATTTTTTGATAGTGTAGATTGATTATCACAATGTATGGATATTGGTGCCATTGGCTTTGGTCAAATTGGTATCTCATACAACAAATCTCTTAGCCATTCAGCTTTTTTACTATATGCAGCTAGACCAATAAATTTTGCAGCCATGGTGGTAACGGCAATGCAAATTTTTTTCTTTCAACCCCAAGAAACTGCTCATCCACCAAGGTTGAAGATCCATCCACTTGTGAAAGCATGATCCTCCACATGATTTACCCAACTAACATCTATATATCATTCTAAAGCAAAAGGATATCCACTATAGATTTAACTATAGTTAGTTGTTCCTTTTAAATATTTTAATACTTTATTAATAGCATGCCAATGTTCTTTACTTGGATTGCTTGTATACCGACTTAATCTTCCAACAACATATGCTATATTAGGTGTGATACAAGTCATGACTTACATCAAGCATCCGATTACCTTTTATATTCTTAATGACGAACTATCATCAAACCATGACACTTTTGCATTTAATCTCTTCACATACAATTAATAAGCATCTCAATTATCACATACACAAACTTTTATATCATTCTACTTTTTACTATATTTAATAAGCATCTCAATTTAAAACTCTAATTCTCTTTTCAATATATCAAACTGCAAGATATAATAAATTGAATGCATTAAATATATATTGCCACAAGCTAACAAAACATATCGTAAAAATTTCTCATACTCAAATATCATAAGGTGGGTCCAACCATGTAAGTCATCTACTCCTTAACAAATAAGTATCACAATAAAAAATAAACAATGAATAAAATCATTAAGATTTTCTATTACTTTCTTCCACGAACATTTGTCAACTAACAATAATTTTAAAATATATACCCAAATTATTTTTAATATCAAGATAAACAAGAAACAATTACTTTCATTCACATATAATATGAAATTATCAATTATACATATAACAATTTCTTGCATGAAGCAACAATTTTTATTTAATACGTGCATGTGTTGATCTAATACCACATATTAAATCTAACATAAACATATATATATATTTGGTATAAAAAAAGATAAACATTCTTCCCAAATAAAGAAAACAAGAGTGACATTGACAAACCTACAATCACGACCCATCGTGAAACAACACAACTTTTCACCAAACTTTACATTGTTTCAATTAGATATTTTGGGTTCACATAGTTTTTTTTTTTTGGAACAAAATTTTATTTTATAAAATGAATGGGTTTTCAAAGTTAGTTTTGACAAAATGAATCAATCCATGCGAGTCTGAAACTATGAACAACACTATTATTATACCAATGGATCAGCAAAACATTTACAAATGACATGCACTCCTTAAATATTTTAACATAATCAAACATGCATATTGCTCACAATTCCAAGTGTAATTTAAATAACAGTGAATATGCATAAAATTAACTTTATAGAACATCATGCATATTATATATTTATTTAAAATAATTTTGTATCTTTCACCGTATTCACAATTATGTGAACATTCATCTCCTTCAATGATGCAAATATTTTTCACAAATAAATCGTAATCGAACCTAAAAATTATTGGATCTTTTGTCGAGGTATGCTGCAAATCTTGGACAAGAAGATGATAAAATTAATGATGATGAATGTTGCACAAATAAATTCCAAAGCGTGTATATCACACTAAGTTTTAGGTTCAATTCGCCCCCACAAATCTTATGTATATTGGATGCAAACGAGTTAACCGAAGAATCCTCTTCAAAATACTTTGGAATCCTTGAAGTGCATTGCACATTCACATCAATCATGTTGATCAATGATAGTTTACAAAATAAAGTTCCTTCATTTACTCTCGTGCACTAGAGAAAAGAAGAAATGACTCGAAATATTTTTGACAGAAATTTGACTCGTGTAACATTAAATTTTGTGTTATCTTTTTTACCTCTATAATATCTGTATTTATAGAGAAACTAATACCAATTGGTAAAAGAAAACAACTCTTGAAAAAAATTGTAACCTTTAGTAACTTAACATATCCGTTGATTCGATAACTAACAAATGCATTAAACCCAAACATTGCAACAACTTAATCATGTAATACATTAAATTATTTAATTTTACTATATTAGTATAGTTATTAACAACAAGTGGCAATCAAAAGACCACACACCTCTTTTCAGGACTCATTGCATATCAAGTTTATGAAACAATTGAAACACAAATATACCGATCGGCTCTTTGCTCTCGTTGATGATTGATGACAAGCAAATCATTGCACTTTCTTTTTTGATAGTAATCATTGCACGTTAATTAGCATCTCTTGAAAATATATCAAACTAACTCCAATGATTTAATTTAAGCTAAGTTATTAGGTGAACCATTTTTATAAGTGGTCTGATAGTTAAATATCATCGAAAATTTTAACGACAGTCGATAATATTATTTAGAAATAATAGTATGTGAACCTTCTCGTCTTTATGGATAAGACGGCGACCCGATTGATGTCGATTAAATACGAGATACATATTTATTTTTTCCTATTTTTGTCAAATCGATACTATTTAAGTCACTATTTCAGTCATAAAAATAAATACAGCCATTAGCGTCTACGTCTAAAAGACAACGTATGTGATTGTTGAAGTTTTAAATATTTTAAAATTGGTTCAAGGTGGACCATGGTCCATATTAGAATTTTCCTTAATTTAATGGTAAAATATGGATATTAGATCTGATAGATTGGAGGTTCAATGTTATTGAAATGAGGCAAATGTATTTTTTTTTTGTAAATGTTCAATGAGTTTTAATGTTTTCTCTTTGTGGCATCATTCAATTGCCTTAGATTGCTCTTATATATATGTACACCCAATTTTCTTATACCCATTTAACTCTTCATTTTTTCTCTATCTATCTTTTTCTATTAAATCACTAACATATCATATTTATCTCACCGTTCTCTTTATTTTTTTCTCTTTTAAGACGTGCAATAAGTGTATGGGTGTCCACAAAATAGTTTTCTTTATATATATGATGTATAAAGAAGAGAAAGTGATAACCTTGTACGGCTCAAACACACACATTGCTTATTTGAAAAACAGATATTTGGAATAGAAGTTTACAACTTTGTTAACTTAACCCTATAATTCTAATATTCAAACTTAACTTAATCCTATAATTCTAATCTTCAAAGACGATACGAAAAAAAATAGAAATTCGAAAACTTTCGTGCGATGCATATATTTCATGCCCAACGTTTCTTATTTCCAATAGATGCTTCGAATAATCAACTACGATTGTAAACAATATTTTGACTCTTTGTTGCTGTGACTTGTGTTTAAGTTTTGAATTTTATGGTCGATAAATTATATATAATTATATTATAAAAAATGCATGAAGATGTTGGTTTTCTTTGAACTTATTTGCATACCTCTTTTAATTTATAATCTATAAAAATAATAGACGCAATCATTAATCTTATGCCCAAAATTATCTCTAGTGCTACTTTATTCTCCCTTCATCAATAACAATAATAAAACCCCTTTTTACATATTTCTTCGTCTCTAAATATAAGATATCTCATAAAGTTCAATATAAATTAATGATTTATTTACAAAAATACTCTTATTTTTAATCTCCCATTAAAAAATATAAAGAGTTTTTCTTCTAATCTTAGATATGATAATTAAATTAAGTCATGTGGTAGCCATGTATATTAAATCTGTATTTTTAGTTATCAATTGTTTAATACATTTAATTTTTTTAAAAGCAATTATATTTTTTGAAAAAAAAAACAATTATTTAATACATTCATAATAAAACCAAATTCATTTAATTTAGTTTGAAAAAAAAAACTAAAACATAAAATCAAAATTAAAAAACACATACATGCAAATTCGAAAGAACCTTAACTTTAACCCAACATCGATCTTTTTAGCGATGCCAAGGTTCTCACGGACAAATTCATCACTCTTCTTCTGCACGACCGACTCAAGGGTAATGCCACTAAAACAATTATTTTAAGTCTTTATGGTAAACAAAAAATTTATTTAACTAAAAGACCTCAAAAAAAATTTAGTTAATAAAAAGATATGAGATTTTAAATTTTTTTGAATTAAAATATATAAATTTTTTTAAAATTTAATATTGTCTAAATAATATTAAATCAATTAAAAGAAAAATATTTTATGACATCAATTATATTAATTTAATATGTGAAATTCAAATTTAAAAAATTTTCTCGTAAATTCACTATGAGAGAAATCTCTGTTTTCCTGCGGTGGACCTCTTCCTCCGTCGCTCCATCATTTTCATCAACCCCACCTTCTTCTATGTAAAATTCTCATTCTCCATTTCTTCCAATGCTGGCGGCGGTCCCCTCCTCATTATCATTCCCGTCGATCTCGTGGTTACTTTCTACAGTAACGGTTCCTACGCATTTCCTCTCTGACGAAGAGCTACCTCGTGAATTGGATACCTCAAAAGAGGACAATTTTATATGAATGAAGTGATTTCCTTTCTTCATTAGATCATCAAGCAAACCCAGCAGTAGTAACTGTAATTTTATTCTTGATTAATTGATTGCATATGTTGAAGGAGATGCAATTTGCCTTACAGAATCTATACTTGTTATTGTCTACTTTGTTTCTCTACATTTTCCTATCTTTCTATATTTGTTTTCTATTTTATGATTCTTTCACCATTTTACATTTACATTTAAACCTTTTAAGGATATTTATTTGATTTTTTGTTTTAATTCTAGCTTCCTTTTTTATTTTAATTTATTTTTTAAATAAATTCGGTTTTAATTATAAATGTATTAAAAATTATAATATATAGTTTAATTGCTGAAAATAAAAAATAGGAAGTAAAATTACATTTAAGAAAAAAATAGTGTGCGATAGGAGGTGAGGTTCCCACGCTGCAACAAGTAAAGATCAAGAATGGCCCAACGGTTTGGTGTTTGGTGAGAAGTTTGAACTTTGAACGATTAAGAGATGATGAATAGAACAGTTATGACTATGAGTTGTTTGGATTGAGAAATTATCCATAAGAGTGGTTGGCATTCATAGCAGAACTAACCAGGCCACGCATTCTAGAAGAAGTTGACCAAAATACTTTCTCTCCATTTATTTATGAACAAAAATATTATATTTGCATATTTATTAAGAATTATTCTTCATTCGTTTTATTATAAATGTTTTATTTGAATTTTGTTGAGTTCTTAATAAAATCATTAATGAATTTGTTGATTTTAATAATGATTTTATTTAATTACACCCCCAAATTATTGGGTTAAAACATTTATCAAATTTTCATAATAATTAAATTTGTACATGTTATCGTATGTTATTGTATGAAAGATTTATCAATAGAAGGGAAAGAAAGATTGTCAATGAAAATGTGAGAGTGGAATGGAGAAGAAGAAGAGCAGGAATATGGAAAGAATAATATAATTTGAGAAAAATTATGGGGTAATTTCATCAATTCGGGGTGTAATTGGGTATTTAAGGGGTAAAACTAGAAGAAAAAAAATTATGATAAAATGAGTTTTATTAATTAAAATATTTTTACTAATAATAGTTAGTTGAATAGTAAGATGAATTATAAATAAGGGTATAATAATATGAAAAAGTAACTAACGTTTTATTGATAATATAAAAAGATAAATAATGTTGGACAAATAAATATTACAAATGAGACCGAAGAAGTACTTAAGTGCATTTAATTTTTTTGATTTTGTATAAAAAAAAGTAAATATATTTACCATCATACCTCTAATTATAATGATCATTCCCTCATAATATTAATGAATTAATTTAAAAATAATTTGAGACAATTATATTAAATGGAAATATCATTTACATCATATTATACTTTAATCATATTCTTAGCCCACCCTAATTATTTTTTGAAGATAACTTCACATTCTCTCTAAGTTTCTCTTATTTTTCATTCAGCAAAAGGGAGTGATTTTGGGTCATTTTTTGACTAGGAATCATCTTTGTGCTTCTGTTTCTCTGGTTTTAATCTAAAGAAGTGGTTTCTATACAAATTATGTTTTTTCTTTCGTGCTATTTTTCGTGATTTTGTCGTCTCAAATCGACATAGTTTAATTTCCCGTCTTAGTGCGACATTTGTTTGATTTTCCATCTTCTTGCAGTGTTCATTTGATTTAGATTGACAAATCAACCTCGATCAATTACTGATTCAACCAATGACTAGGTCTTTAACGTTGCAAATCTGGAGGCATGAGTATTCTTCTGACTTTGATTTTGTCAAATTATTTGTAGACATGGTGTCATTTTATGCTATTAATTTGGATGTTGTAAGTATATTAGTAAATTCATCCTTTTTGTGTTTAGTAACCTTGAATTTTTATTTGTATCTGATGTGCTCAATCAATTTAAATGAATATCGTAATTTTTTCAATTAAAAACATTAAACATAGATATATTAGTTAACATTTGCTTGTATTTGAGTCTAACAAATGACATCATTTTTTTCTTATAATTTGAGTCCAATAACTAATATATCCCTTGTAAAATATAATTTAAAATACAAAATTAAAATCTAATAAAATGTAAATATAAAAACAATTTATAAAATATAATTTAAAATATAAAAATTTAAATCCAATAAAATATAAATATAAAAACAATAGAATTTGTTATTAAACTTAAAATTGAAATATTAACAATTAATTTAAAAAATATTTATAATTTTGTTACAATGGTAGTTTTGTCTTTTTACTTAATTTAATAAATTATTATTCAAAATTATAAAAATAAGAAAATTAATTAAAATTTTAAAATAAATATAACTTATTTACAAGGATAGTTTTGTCACTTACATATAATATTATAATTTAAAATTATTTATTTAGCAGTGTCAATGGATATTTTAAATATAAAATTTTTTAATTACTTATTAATTTTTTAGTATTTTATTAATTTATAATATTTAAAAATAAAATAAGTTAATTTGAAAAAACTACTATGTAGAATTGTTCACATCGGTAGTTTTATCATTTAAGAGGGTTACTAGCGACATTCACTAACACATTTTAATACATTCTCTTTTGTTGGTAGAAATTCACATGGGTCCCACAAAATTGTGGTAGTCTTATTTAAATGTATTAGGTCTCACATAAATTTAAATCAATAAAAGAGAATGTGTTGAAAAATATGTTTTAAATAGCGTGTTCCTGTCATTATATAAATATGAAAGTAACACAGAAATTTAATTTGTTCACTTATGCATTATTATAGTATTTATTCAAATTGACTAAATTAAGAGTTTTGGATATTTAGTACATATATTAATGATTTAATTTTGATAGTATCAAAACATGTTAATTTTTCAATGTATTATACAAGAAAGAAAACTTGAAAGCCTATAATTAATTATATATACAAGAGATTATCCTTGAGAAAGGAAGACATACTTAATAATATTCCCTTACAATTTAAATATTCATAAGGCATACAAGATAAATATTTTATCCACATCATTTAATCCTATATAACAAGCAATATGGATAGATACCCATTGCAAAACTCAATCACATTATATAACATCTCAATGAAGTCGTTAATAAACTATAAGCACACCCTAAAAAGAGGTTTTCTGTGTTAGTTTGAAATTCTTAGAAGAGATATAGCAATCAATTAAGCTCCAAAGCCTTCTACTAAGCTCTTTAATATTATGTCTTTTATTAAAATAATTTTTTAAAATCCCAACACATTATTTCATTATTTTTGTGGGTGTACATGAGGGGCTCATAGGTCCAAAATTTTGTTCATTGAAAATTTTGACATTTATTTTTCTCCAAAACTATCCTAAAAAATTTTTAAGCCATTTTTTGTCAAAAAAATTTGTGAAAAAAATCAAAAAATAAATTCTTTTTCTTGAATCAAAAAATTTTGTAAATAATTTTTTATCAGAAAATTTTGAGGAAAAAATAAAAAAAAAATTATTTCTCAAAAAAAAAATTAAAAAAATCGAAAATTGAAACTTGGGTAATTGTTGAGTGTCAGGCCCTAAAGACTTAGGAACAAAAGCGGTTAGCAATGACCATTGAATAAGTTTCTTCGATTTGGGTTGAGTTAAAAACATAAAATGTATTTGCGCCATATAACCCTATACAATCTTAGGGATATTTTAATGATAAGTTCTATAGGAACTGGACAATCCTATTTGGTCAAATATCTAAGAATGTGTGTAGCTAAAAGATACGGATGATTAGAAGGGAAACCCAACTTTCACATCAATTCCTATTCTAATTTCCCATTTAAAATAATTTTAATGGAATTATTAATTAGGATAGATATTCTACCTTTGATTCTTTATTTTGTCTCTGAGTCGTCTCTGCTCCTAATTCGGGTTTTGTTTTTGATTCTGTTCTGCTTCTAATTTGTTTCTCCTTCTGATTTGGTTATGTTTCTGATTCTGTTCTGCTTCTGATTTTGTTCTACTTCTGATTCACGTTGCCTCTGATCCACGTTGCCTCTGATCATATTGACTCTAACTCAAGTGTGTCTCTGATCATGTTGCCTCTAAACCGATGTTGTTTCTGGTCATGTTGTCTTTGATCCAAGTTTCTCAGATCATGTTGCCTCTGACTAAAGTCTGCATCTGGTCATGCTGCCTCTGACCCAAGCTTCCTCTAATCATGTCACTTCTAGTTAGAGTCCGCCACTAGTCCAAGCTTCTTAATCAGAATGTGAAATTTAAAAGACAGAACCCCATTTAATTGAATAACCAGCTTGTATTTTCTTGATGAATGATTGAAGTTAAGTTACCTTCTAGTTTTATTACCTTGCTAAGTTGATTAAATGGTTGCATTAATCGTATTTATGAAATGTGCATTGCATACATAACATTACATATGCATTGCATTCATTAAGGCATGGCATTCATGGTCCAAGTACACAGTGAGACATTTAAGGATTATTTCAGGCATGAAAAATTGGGTAAAGGAAGAACGAATCGGGACGCTAGTTTGGGGGTCATGGTCAGACCAACTTTATTGAAAGGTCTCAATTATCTTGGAGATCCACGTCATGATAATTGGGAAAACTTTTCCGCATTCTAAGAAAAAGAAAGAGGGCATGCAAATTTTCCATACTTTAAATAAAATAAAATAAAGGAATATGTTATTTTCAATACTTAGAGGAAAAAAAAGGAATGTGTTATTTTTCATACTCTAACGAAAAGCTTAAAGATTTGTTTTAAAAAAAAATACATTGCATATCCATGTCATGTTTTCATTACATTTAAGAAAGAGGACATGCATATTTTCCATACTTTAAGGAAAAAGAGGAATATGTTATTTTCCATATTTCATAAAATTATTTATGAAATATTAAAATGTATAAATTTATGACCATATTTTAGATAAATGGTGATGGTTCTTACATTTTGGTATCAGAGCTGATCGAACCAATTGGACTGTGATAGTGGGTTAAATTAGGATGCTTCTCTTTTGCTATTTATTCTAAGTATCATTGCACCAAACATTAACTCTAATAAGCTTAGTATTTTGTGTTTGGTATGCAGAATTATGGCCAAAAGACATGGAAAACATGATGAGATATGAATTGATTTTCCATGAGTGGCACCTATTTTGGAAAAGAGGTAGAGTCTTCCATTAGGGAGTTTAGACTCGGGTATAGGAGAATTGTAGAATTCCCTGTAAGAAGGGTAAATCAAATGAAAGATGTTCCAATAGTCAAAGATTGAGGGAAACCAAGAAAACTATATGCCAAACTATATTCATTCAGGAGGAGTTAGAAACAATGTAACAAATAATTTATGCAATATTTGACAGCATTTTTATCAACTTTCAAGTTGTTAAGGATTGGTGTAATTTCTTTGCAATAATTGAAACAAATTTTTAGCTCTAATTATGTACTGAATTTTTGACTCCTCTGGTTTTGGTTTTGGGATTGTTGAGGCATAAGTGGTTTATTGGGGTACTGAAATTGTGGTTTCCAATAGGTCAGGAGGAATGCTTAGCAATCTCTTGTATCCTATTGTAGATGTAGAAACTTGAAGTGATTAAATTCCATATGGTAGGGATTATATCAGACTTGGATGTGTGCGTTTCTGGTGCACCTTCTATATGAGCGTGTTAAGATACTAGATTTGGGCTTTAACCCAATAAAATGGATGAATAAGGAACTGAGAGTTAGTTACAGAGGAATCAAATGACTACAGGTTCCTCTGATCATTTCCTCTAATACAGTTCTTTTCTGATCAGATTACCTCTGATCATATTTTCTTCTGATACAGTTCTTTTCTGACCAGATTACCTCTAATTAGATTTTCATCTGATACAATTCTCCTTTTGATCAGATTTTCCTCTAATACAGTTTTTCCTTTGATTAGACTACTTTTGATCCAGACTTCCTCTGATCTAGTTCTCCCCTGATCAGACTTCCTTTGATATAATCTTTTTTCCGATCAGATTCCCTTTGATCACAAAACCTCTTATCTAGATTTTCTCTTACCAGACTTTATCTAATCAGATTTCCTCCAATATAGTTCTTCCTCTAATATGATTACTTCTGATCTAGTTTTCCTCTAATGTGGTACTTCATCTGATCTAACCTTCTCTAATCAGACTTCCTTTGATATAGTTCTTCCTTTGATCAGATTACTTCTGATCCAGTTTACGTCTAATGTAGTTCTTCATCTGATCTGACCTTCTCTGTTTTGACTTTCTCTAATATAGTTTTTCCTCTAATCAGATTACTTTTTATCCAATTTTCCTCTGATGCAGTTCTTCATCTGATCAGACCTCATCTGATCATACTTCCTCTGATCAGACTTCGTCTAATATAGTTCTTCCTCTGACCAAATTACTTTTGATTCAGTTTTTCCTCAGATGCAATTCTTCTTCTGATCTGACTTCCACTTATCAAACTTCTTCTAATCTAATTTCTAATAAAATTGTTATGGGTAGAGATGTGATTTTGAAGAAGAGGAAGTAATGGTATTGCATGCAAATTTTTAAGTAAACACAACAATCATAATTTCTTCAAATGATTTAGTGTTTCAACATGAAGGAATAAAACCTCAAGTACCACTATCTAGGTGATTGCTTGAGTCCATAGAATAATCTTTAAGAGGACTCACCCAATTTTCTCTTCCTTTAACTTCAAAATCACTAGGTTGCTTCATAAGAATAATCTTCTCTAAATCACCATGAAGCAAGGCTATTTTGACTATCCTTGTATTTAATAGCTTTAGTAACATTCTTTAGTTCCTTTCTACTCTCTTCAACAGCGTGAAATGCATAATTGATCATATGACCTAAGAACCCATACCTTTGAGGTGGATTTTTCTGTCTTCTGTCTCTATCCCTTGCTAACAAATACTCATCTATATTATCATGATTGTTATCATCTAAATCAGTTGCTATATGGGTTGTAAGTTGATTATGCCCAAGGGTTTTGTTTAGATCACACCTTGGCTCATTTTCACCTCCAGGTTCCACCTTAAGCTCAAAGCTATCAAATACATTTTCAAACTGAATTTGGTCTTCACTGTATTTAGTGACTTGTAAAAGTTTTGTTGAAGGTGCAAACACGAGAAGAGGGGGTTGAAGTGTGTTTGCCAAAGTTGATACCTTTTTTATAATTTATATTTAAATAAAAAAAAAACTAGTTCGATCTTGGTGACTTACTTGGTGTAGAAGCAATCGGATTCAGAGGCAGCAAGCAATGAAAGCATAAACAATTTGACACGTAGATTTATCCTAGTTCACCACTAACTTGGCTACATCCAGTCCCCTCATTCAAAAGGCTTTAATCCACTAATTCAAATACCTTGAATTACAGAGCACCTGACCCTCCAAGCCAGTCTTCTCAAACAGCCTGACAACCCCAGACTTTTGAGGAACTAACCACCGTGACCCTAAAAGCCAAGTCTTCTCCTAACAACCTGACAACCCCAGATTGAAGAAGGAACTAAACCACTATCGGGTTGGATACAAAAGATTGGAACTTGAGTAGTTGCTTCTAAAAAGCTGATGATAATAATAATTCTCACACTCTAAGAAAAGAACACTTAGAAAATATTTCTCACTCGAACAAGTGTTTCTCTCTTTGAACTCTAAGATTACTCTTTTCTACTTTTCGATGTTTTTCTCCTTTAGCCTTGAGTGTCTATTTATAGTGAAAATTTGGATTTCAATTTAGTCCTTATTTAATTCTGAATTGTATCTTGTTCAGATTGAGTTTGTAAATTCTTCAAATTGATTATATTTCTATTTTGTTTAGATTGAGTTTGTAATTTCTTCAGATTGATTCTGTTCGTATTTTGTTCAGATTGCGTTTGTAAATTCTTCAGATTGATTCTATTCAAATTTTGTTGTAAATAAATCTTGATCAAATCTTCTTCAAATGTTGATTAAATCTTCTTCAAATATTCTTCAAATCTTGACCATATCTTCTTTTCAACTTGGTCAAAGATTTTTTTCAATTATGAATATGAATCAAATCTTATTTTACATACTCATCAATTATAAATTTGAATCAAATCTTATTTTAGATTTACTTCAATTATAAATTTCAATCAAATCTTATTTTAGATTTTCTTCAATTATAAATTTGAATCAAATCTTCTTTTAGATTTTCTTCAAAAACATGAATATAAATTTGAATCAAATCTTCTTTTATTCATACTCTCTGAAGTCAAATACACTATTTTCATAAAATACTTTTATTATCATCAAAACTCTAAGTATAAAATCAACTTGGTTCCAACAGTTTTTTCCATGAAATTTGACACCTCTACTTGTAAAGTATCTTTTATTTTCAATGCACCAGATTTTGTACCCCTTCACTCCATCAGAATATCCAACAAAATATCCCTTTACTCTAGGTTTCATTTTCCACAATTTCCATGATAATGTGTAGTACACTCAAAACTTTAAGGTGGCCGTAGTTTGGAACTCTACTAATCCAAAGCTCTTGAGGAATTTTCATATTATGGATGTTGATGGGCTTATGTTGATGAGATAAACAGATTATGTGAGCAGCTTCAGCCCAAATTTTCATAGGCATACTTGAGTTGACAACACACTCTTTCTCTTTTGCTTTTCATCATAGTCATCAATAAAGTCTAGAAGGCATTTTTAAAGCATGTGTCTCAATTTGCAACATGACCTTTCTAGGGTTGCATTTTCTTAGTACCTTCGACAGACCTATAGGTGCCTTTGGTTACACTGTGTTTTTGTCTTCAAATATCCTTGAAATTGTATTTAATAATTGGTGTAGTGATGACCAGTTGTGAATTGAACCCTATGCATTTTTCCATATATACGGTGTTCACAAAATGGCAGCTATCCAATATTGTCTCCTCCTAGAACTCTTTGCTTGCTCAAAATCTGAATCTCTTTGAGACTCATGTGTCCCAACTTGTGATGCCACAGACTTGCATTTTATGATTGGATAATACAACCCCTGCATCTCCTATTATGATACTTCCATCTAGGACATAAGTTTCATTTTCTTGTGACATTTCATTACTATTATGGCACATTTCATTGCCTTCAATGTACCATGTTCAGCTTATTATGAATAACCAAACTCCTCCATCATTCATACGAGATATTAAGTTTCTCTTGAGTTGAGGGACATATCTCATTCCTCTTGGAACTCTCCTTGTACCATCTTCAAACCATAAATTTATTGAACCAATTCCTACAACCTTGGAATCTGAATTATTCCCTATAATGACTTTCCTCCATCAGTTTCTTGAATCCAAGAATCCAATCTCTTTGGAGTCATATGTAATGAACATCCTTAGTCTAAAACCCATTCATCATCAGAATATCTTATAGTTTCCATTAGCACCTCAGCAATTAGGTAACCTTCTAAAGCAATTGACACCTTCCAGCATCCTCTCCACCATCATTTTCCTTGAATGTCCTCTCATGATAATATTTCCTTGAAATGCTCGTTGTTACGCTGAGAACATCTCTTGTTTCCTTTATTAGTGTCCTTCTTTTCAATTTTAAATCCTATTTGGATCATTTCTTCTTACACTTGATTTTTACAAACAAATTTCATTGTCCTCTTCACTCTTCCTTTTCATTGTCTTCGTAGTCCTTAGAAAATAAGTATTGTTTACCCCTACCTCTTTCAATAGGGAAAAAATCTAACAGTCCTCTCACTACCTTAGAAGCACAATATAGTATTTAGATATTTAAAATTAGATTATTAAAAAATAATATTAGTAAAACAGATTATTAAAATAGAATATTTACAAGATTAAAGAAATAATTAGATTAATAGAATTTTATTATTTATTAATACAATATTTTTAGTAATATTAAATTAGGATTAAGGGTAGAATAGGAAAGTGTAACTCCCCGGATTTTTTTATCCAAAACATTACTTAAAAATATTTGTTTTCTTTCAAAAATGACATAATTTTTTTTTTAAAGGAGTAGTTCATCATGTAATCAATAAAATTTCACTAGTAAATAGTTTGATTTCATTTTATGAAATAACACAACGCAATTTACCGGACATCATTTAAATTCTCCTTAACTGAAATAAAAACAATGTTGACTAATTCAGGTTTTTCCTAGCGGAAGGACCTCACCTCCGGATTTCTATTTAAAATTGACGATGAAAAGTAAATAAACTTTAAAAATGTACCACATCGGTCTTATCACTACAAACATTATTTTTTTTTTAAATTAAAGTACCCCTTTTTCCCACGCGCGTGCGCCAAGTTAACGTCATTCATGCAACTCTTCGAGATCGATAGTACCTAAATGTTGGTGTAAGGGGTCAGTTCATCCCACGGCAAAATTAAACCAAATAATAAGTTAATAACTATAAAATATGAATATAAAATCTTTTTCTAATAAAAGATTTAGAGAAATTGATTTTTGTATCATTCACAGAGATGTATCAAAAGTCATAAAAAGGCATCTAAATAAATCGAGTAGCAACTAACCTTAGAGCAAATAATTAGATCAAAATAAAAATAACAATAAAATGAATGCAAGCAGTGCATGCTATTAAACATATATGATCTGGATATAACCAGCCACACAGGCGTCCACACATAAGTCACCCATACCAATGGGGAAAATTAAACCAGCTACACAGGCGTCCACAAAGATGCATATGATATGTCATGAAATGATAATGATGCTCGAAATTTACAAATCACTAGCCACTTAGGCAACCATAAAGAACATGTCATAACACGAATAACCAGCCACTTAGGCAACCACAAAGAGAAAACTTATTCAAACCACAAATCACCAGCCACTTAGGCAACCACAAAGGTAATAATATTTAAAACACAAATAACCAGCCACTTAGGCAACCACAAAGATAAAAATATTCAAGGTTTAATTTTAATCACATATGACATCAACATTTTATTCTCATGGATGCTTACAATCGAGAATCAGTAATTTTGCTATCCCAAATATATAACACACAAACACGCGAATAAATATCTTAGAGTCACAACTTTCGTTTTATAAGCTATAAAATTGGATTAGCCATGTGTTATTGATAGACATCAAAACTCAAATAACGAAGAACACAAACAAATATGAATTTTATTTCTTCTACTATAAAATTTCTCCCAACTATTAGTCATTTAGACAAACAACTCAAGGTTTACCACTACACACATCCCAAAAATCAACTTAATCATGTTATCACAATTAAAATTAAAACTTTTCATCAATTCTCTCAAGACTCATATAGTATTCATAAAAATCAAAACTTAAAATGAAATAGCACAAAAATCGAAATTTTACATTAAAAACATCCTAACAAACATATTACTAATGAGATCATAATAAAAATCATAACTTTATAATTAAGTATACCTAAACAACAGAAAAATTGCAACTTTACATCAAATATATGACAAAAAGCATATTACTCAGGTTATAATGATAAAAATCAAAATTTTATAATTAATGTTATCAAGGCAAACATATTACTCATAAAAACAAAACATTATAGTTAAATTCTTTAAGGCAAACATAAAATTAACATTTTTCTTTTAAGACATCAAGACATCATATCAATATCTTACAAACTATTAATTTAATATCCAGCCTAACCTTGCATGGGGAAAAGCCCTTACCTTGAGTGCTTTCCTTCCAGGTGACACTATATAGCCCTCGAAAATCTCACCAAGATGAAGGAAAGAAAGTTTAGAACTTCGATCAGAATGCGAGGGAATGTGAAGATGGTTGTTTGAGTGGCTTATAAAATATTTGAGATAGATGAAATGTTGGTAATGGTGTGTGGGTGATTATGACTTCTTTTTTTCTACTGCAAGTTTAATCGTGTCCTCCGAATGAGAGGTGTATGTGACTAATAAAGGAGACGTGGGGCTAATCAGAGAGAAGGAATAATTCTCTTCATTGAGTTTAATTGCACACATGAATAAGGAATTCAATAGAAATATTACCATTCAATGACCAACCGTTAGGAATTAATTGACATTCAAGTGTTAATTTTTGCTAGTTACACATTTGAATGGACACAAGAGAAAGTGCACGGGCCTATAAACTAAATACTATTAAAAATAAAATATAGTTATCAAAAGTAGTAGTGTGGGTGATTCAATTTTGACTTAGTCAAAATTGACTTGGTCATTGTTCACTCTAAGACAGAAATTCCTACGAGTTTTAATTAGTTAATAATAAAAATCCCAATAATTAATTAATATAAAAATACTTCATCAAATAATTGAACATCCAAGGAAAAAATATCTTACTATCATCACACTGAATTAATAAAACAGAATAAACAAAACTAAGGGTTTTAAATTAATTAATTAAAATAAAGGGCGTTACAGAAAGTGTTAGTATTAACAAGTCCAAGTGGAAAGAGACAACATGTCACCTTTATTTTCTCTCTTTCTCCTTCACTCACGGGTACTAACCATCTTCCACCTTCATTTCTCACATATTCCAAATACACACTTCCAAAAAAATAACATTCAGCAAAGAAACACCAACACATATTTTTCCTTTTTCTCTTTCTTTCCAAAATCTTTCAAATACAACAGCTCACTAAAGTTCCTCATACTTGCTCCGACCCCTTGCATGTATGTTTCCATCCCTCAATCTTCAGTAATCATCCAAATCGTACTAAGGTGAAGTCAAGAACAACCATGAAAATCTCCAAAGAAATTGGAGTAAAGACTGAAGACTGAAGAAATTGAGAGCATAATAGTAGATAACTTCCCCAAATCAACTTAAATCAAAGAGGAATTTACTTAGAAAAACTGTGAGTTCTTTTCTAGAACTGATTTCACATTTTGCATATGGGTTTCCGAGTTCAATTTTTGTTTTGTTTTATTAATTTGAAATGATTTTATGGGTTTGATGTTGGGTTTTGTTAAAATTTGAGAGTGAGGGAAAACTGTGAATTTTAGCATAAAGGAAATGTTAAAAAACCTGCATTTAACTCATTGAAAATCATATATTCTGCATAGTTGTTGGGTTGATTAGATTATGTTAAGGATTGATAGAATTAATGTTAAAAGTAATAAACTAATTGCTAAGTCAATACGTTTCCATAAACCCTCCCTGAACGAAATTATGCCTCTGATTCTCTATTATGTCTTTGAGTCGTCTCTACTCCTGATTCGAGTTTTGTTTCTGATTCGGTTTTGCTTTTGATTTGTCTTTGCTTTTGATTTGTTTTTGTTTTTGATTATGTTCTGCTTATGATTTTTTCTACGTATGATTATGTTCTGCTTCTGAATCTGTTCTGCTTCTGAATCTGTTCTACTTTTGAATCTATTCTACTTCTAATTCTATTATGTTTTTTATTGTTCCTACTTCTGAATTGTTATGTTTATGATCATGTTGCCTCTGACTCGATTCTTCCTCTATACATGTTGCCTTTGATCCAAGTTCATCGGATCAAGTTGCCTCTGACCCAAGTTCGCTTCTGGTCATACTGCCTCTAATCCACGTTGCCTCTGACCCAAGTCTGCTTCTGGTCATACTACCTCTAATCCACGTTGCCTCTGGTCATGTTGCCTCTAACTCGAGTTTTCCTCTAGTCATGTTGCCTATGATCCAACTTCCTCTGAATATGTTGCCTCTTACCCCGAGTATGCTTTTGGTCATGCTGCATCTGATCATGCTACCTCTAACTCGAGTCTGCCTCTGGTCATGTTGCCTCTAATCCAAATTCCTCTATCATGTTGCCTCTGACCCGAGTCTTCTTCCGGTCATGTTGGCCCTGATCCAAGTTCCTCTGATCATGTTGCCTTTGACTTGAGTTTGCCTCTAGTCATGTTGCCTATGATCCAACTTCTTCTCATCATGCTGCCTCTGACCCAAGTTTGCTTTTGGTCATGCTGCATCTGATCATGATGCCTTTTACTCGAGTCTGCCTCTGATCATGTTGTCTCTAACCCGAGTCTGTTTCTGATCATGCTGCCCCTGATCCAAGTTCCTTTGATCGTGTTACCTCTGACCCGAGTTTGTTTCTGTTCATATTGCCTCTGACTAAGCTTCATTTGATCATGTTTCCTCTAGTCAAATTCAGCCTCTGGTCCAAGCCTCCTTATCATAATGCAAAATTTAAAAGACAACTCTATTTCAACAAACAAGCAACTAGAATTTTCTTGATGAATGATTGAAGTTAAGTTGAGTTAATTAAATGGTTGCATGAATTGTATTGATGAAATGTGCATTGCGTACATAACATTACATATGCATTGTACTCATTGAGCCATGGCATTCATGGTCCAAGTACATGGTGGACATTTGAGGATTGTTTCAGGCATGAAACTATGGGTAAAGGAAAAACGAATCGGGACGCCGGTTTGGAGTCATGGTCAGACCAACTTTACCAAGAGGTCTCAATTATCTTGGTGACTCACGTCAAGATAATTGCAAAAACTTTTCCGAATTCTAAGGAAAAGAAAGAGGACATACATATTTTCCATACTTTAAGAAAGGAAAAAAGAGGAATACATTATTTTTCATACTTAAAGGAAAAAGAGAAATATGCCATTTTTCATACCTAAACGAAATACTTAAAGATTTGTTTTGAAAACAATACATTGCATATATATAATGTTTTCATTACATTTAATGAAAATTATTTCTAACGGCCCCTCCCATTTTATGGAACTCACTGAGATTATTATTCCATCCCCTATTTTTATGTATTATAGCAGATGAGAGGGATTGAGGCAGAGAGTTCGGGCAGCAGAGGATAGAGCCCTACGGTGATGTTGTTTAAGTTTGTAATCTGAATTTTTTTATTGTGTACATCAGAGGATGTTTGTATGCTATGTATTACATATATAGTTACATTAATATTTTAAGTTGTACTAATGATATTTTATATGATTGTTTCTGAAATACTAAAATATATAAATTTATTACCATATTCTAGATACATAGGGATGGTTGTTACAATAATAAAAATGGATGACCAAGGGGTTTGGTATAAGATTTTTAATAAGTGATTTTTACTTTATAATTTTAAAAATTATTTTTATAAAAGCTTACCTAAAAATAGTAGAAGTTGTTATAGAGTCATTTGTTATCGATTAAAAAAATAATTTTGACATTCAATAACTTAGATATTCATTATTAGATATTTTAACATGATAAAAATTACATTGTTTTAAAAAAAGGTACATTTCAAAAATGATTTTTATGAAGAGTTTTTCAAAATAGTTTTTCATTTTGATTATTTTTTGAAATTTCATTATTAAAAAAAATGATATCAAATAGATGAAATACTTAAAATAATATTTTAACATATTTCGCTTGAAGTTTTATTTTTAAAATTATTTTTAAAAAATATTATAACAAAAAGATAAAATATTATAACAATAGTTTAAAAAAAAAAAATTAAACAAATGGGTCTATTAAAATGTAAATATGGGTATGTAGAGGGCTGGTTAAGGTAGAGGGTAGAGGGGTTCAAGAAAGTGGAGGGAAATTTGTAAGATTGATCGTGAAGTAGGAAAGGGCATAATAATTGGTTTTTGAATAACTTGAGAAGACTTATCAAAAATGGTTTGGATACATTATTATATTTTGAAAGGATTCTAGGGTTGAGGGCACAAAATTACATCAGAAATTTGGTAGACTATTTTATTTATTTAGAAACATATATAAAGAGGTGAAGAAGAGAGAAATTGGTTATTGGGGTGAGTGGTACTGTGGGTTTATTTTATTGTAAGAAGGGTTGTTAAATGAATGTTAAAATGAAATAAATAAGATGAATTTGAATTATATAAAGTGTGATTGTATGTGATCTCATTTAATTATCTTAGTTGTCTTATTAAAGAACGAACGGCATAAATTTTAAGACATATTTTGAATTATTTTTTTTAAACAAAAATTCTGATTTTAAAACCTTGATCTTGATAAAACTGTTGACATCGTATGATTGTGCGTTGTCATTAAGATCGAACAATGACATGGTGTGACTATGTACAGTTATTGAATTGTAACTGCACATAAACTTGATCCAAATAAAATATACTTAAAGTGATGTAGACAAATGGATGTGGATAGGGTTCTACAAAAAATCTGGTTATGAGGCCCAAATCCATAATCAGATATAAATCCATTTTAAATATTCGGTTAAAATAATATGGTTACAATCCAACTCATTTACCAATCGGTTGGATACCCACTCTTGTTTTATTTTTGGATTTGGATCTTATTCGGTTATTATCCACTCATGTTTTATTTTTGGATTTAAACTCTAAATCATTTCTTGGAATCCGAATTCCTTTCTCTAAATTGTAATTTACATACAATTTAAATTGAATTAGCAAGATGCTCTCTTTCTCTCATTAACACAGTAAAAATAATTTGTTGTTTCTTCTCCGATTTCAACGACAACAACAAGGTAGCCATTCTTGAACTCCAACTACGTCCTTCCATTTATCTCTTCCTTTTATACATTTCAATCCCTTCCTAACTTAACAAGTACTTCATTTTTTTTCTCCATTTATATAAGTATTAAGCTTTGTATCATTCCTCCCATAGCACAAGTTTTCAGTCGAAATTTCACCATTTTCATGACCTTAACAAACTCTTATCTTTTCACAACAAAAAAGCTATTTGCTAAAAAATATATTTACTTTTTTTTATAAACTAAAGGTCATACCATCATTTTAAAAATAATGCATAAAAACATGACTCATTTTAAATTACTTCATTTTGTACAAATTAGTGTTTTTTTTACATCTTAGACTTTTCCTTTTTGTTTTCTTTTTGGCATCTTATATAAGTTTAACCATTTTTTTCCTTTCATATTTATATAAATGTTATATATTATATTTTGTCAATATTTCTCTCTGTTCTAAATCATTTATTGATTTCTCATCTTTTTTTGTCTTTCATTTACATGAGGATGAATGTCAGATTTGAGGAGTGCTGCTGGTTGTGGTATAATATGGTGTATAGATTATAATTTACATACACTCATTATTGATTTGATTATATGGTGAGGATTTGTTTAAGGTAATGAAAAGAAAAATTTGCTCGTAGTTTTGTCATCATAGTTTCATAATGCATTAAATTCATGAAATTAATAAGTTATATCAAGTTTTTCGTATATAATGTCAAATTTTCAAATCAATTAAAAATATGCAAATCGATTAAAAAAAACCGAATTTTAACCGATTTCGAAAAAAAAAATCGATTTTAAAATTGGATTTGTCGAAATCGGTTGCACAACCTAAAATCGATTATTTAACCATAATCGATTTTACAACCGATTTTAAACTAAAAAATGAATTTGATTACAAATCTCAATTCATATAACAATTTTAAAACGAATATAGTTGAATTTTTATAAATAAATAAAAAAAACCAACCATACATAACCTTAACCTTACGGTGGTGGAAAACTATTATGTTACATAGGAGGGGCGTTAGTGATAGTAATGAGTGTTTGTGAATAGGAGGTTATGGTCTTCTAGAAAATGTAGCACATTTACTTTTTGAATCTTATTGTTTTCGAAGTTACGGGGAACTGAGTTTTGGTTGGTTTTAGGGCTAGTGTGTTTAAAAATTCACCGTCTAATCACTTCTAACCAATTTGGTGGAAAGTGAGGAGGAGGTAGAGTCTTGGAGCAAAGAATGTTTGTTTTTTTTTTTTTTTTACAAATTGGAGGAAAGAACGTTGGTTGTGTGGTTTCATGTGTTTGGGTGGGGTAGAAAACAAGAAATATAATTATTTTTCAAAATTAAGATTTTGAGTTAGACATAAGGTAGGAGGAGGTCTAAGTTGTGGTCTTCGAATTTCGAATTAGTTAAATGAAAAGATTTTTGGTTTCTCTTACTCCTTGTTACAATTTAGGGTGTGTTTGATATTTGATGTAACAATTAAATTTTAGATTGGATAAGTTAGAAGATAATGGACCGGACAAAAATTATAATTCTTGTCTCTCACTCAATCATGAAATAACTTTTTGTTCTCAAGACAAACTATCTAAAATATCAAAATACCCTTTTATTTTCTACTAAAAAAACATTTTATCTCCTTCATATCTTCTCTATCTCTCCCACTTACTCACTATTTTTATCTCATCTCTTGCTTTCTCTCTCTATGTCTTATCTCTTTCTAATCTCCCTCCCTCTCTATCCTATCACTTATCTATTTATCTATCTCTGTCTTCTCTTTCACTTTTACTCTATTTTATCTCTCTCTCACACTCTCTCTCTTCTATCTATCTATCTCTCCTCTTTTAATATTTATAGTCATAAACTTTTATACATATCATAAAAGATATTGTAGTTAATTTTATATTATTTTGTTTGTAATGTCAATTATCCATCAAATATCGTACAATACAAAAAATCTGTTATATATTATTATATCATATATTATTCTTTTATGTAAAATATTTACTCTTTTGCAAATCAAACGGACTCATAATGTTTAAATCCTTAAACCTATTTTGGAGTAAATATGACAACCCTCCACAATAAAATATTAGCAAACATAGCTCATATTTCTTGAAATGTAATATATATATATATATATATATATATATATATATATATAAAAGCAAAATTATATAGTTATTTTGTATTTAACTAATGGTAATATCTATAAACTACCTCTCATTTAATTATATATATCTTTTTTATATTTTTAATTTCTAAATTTATTAGTCATCGAAGATAATTTAGGAATTTAATTTAATTTTTTATTGAAATTATATAGATCTGGGACAGACCCGCTTAATCTGATGTGTAGGCAGTGGCCCACACTGGATTTTGATTTTGAAGATTTTTTTAGTGTTTAACATATTAATAAACAATTTATATAACAAAAAAATTAGAAATTGAATCTCAAGTGTGTTTCAATTTTTTTAAATGTGTAAAAGTGTTGTTACTGTAGTCTTTAAATATACTAAAATTACATAAACAAACATAAATATGTTTTCTATTAATTATTTTGATCTTTAAATATATCTTTAATTAAAAAAATTAGTTTTTCAATGTAATTTTCAATAGTCAATTTAAAGTATAATTACTATTTACTTGTTGTTAATATTATATATGTAACAATGGTTGAAAAATATATATAGTACCCCACTGCTCAAAATATTTGTATTCGTCCCTAACATAGATAATTAATTGTGATGAATAACACTTTTTAATATGTGAAATTTGATCTATTTTTTACTTCTAATTTATTTCAGTAGGAGTATATTTGTTGGTGTAGTAAGACTATTGGAGGGTTTCTAATGCAGAAGGTTGGGAAGGTAGCAATGCATGGCAGAACATCATCATTACGCATGCTGGAGACGATAATAATGGCCAGTTCCTTCTTCTGCCTTTAATTTTGCAGTTTTGGTGTATGTTTGGCTAATCTTTAGCATCCATGCATGTGCTTCGATTAGTGTGTTGTTTATATAAAAAAATAGTGAAAATGTAAATCGGTCTCTCAAATCGTAAACGTCAATTAAATTAATTCTTGAATTTTGTGAATTGGTAAATATATTTTTAACATTGTAAAATATCAATCAAAATAGTTCTCTATATATACATTTTTTGTTAGATATTTTGATGTGACATTGTAATTGAATATATGGTTTATTCACGTTAATTTCACATTAAAATATCATCTTCCCAAAGACAATTTGTCGATAAAATTTAGTCATATCAAATAAATTTGTGAGTAATTGTAATTATGCATTGACTAATTATAGACAAGTTAGTCCATTAAAGATTTAAATTTCATATGACAATTAGTTTAAGTTGTGATGATATTGATATGAGATCAATGTGAAAAAGTTAAATATTCAATTAACATGTTATATTATAATCTCTAACAATAAAAGTTAAATATGAATTGTTTTGATTACTATTTACAATTTCAGGGATGTACTTACCAATTTGCAAATTTCAGAGATTAATTTGGCTGACACTTACAATTTAAATGACCAATTTGTCTATTCATTCAAATAAAATGTTGTTTGAAAAAAAATACTCCATCTAAAATTAAATATATGTAAAAAGTGTAATTAAAAAATTTGTGTATCTCGTCTTAAATACATTAGATATATGAACATTTTAGTTACTCCTTATGTCTTAAATTATGTCACTTTGACAATTTCCCGCAAATAAAAAAAAAATATAATTAATATTGTATGGAAAAGAGAAATTATAAATGATATATCAACACACACGAAATTGGAATAAAACGTAGTAAAAACTTAACTTTCAACTTCGAAAGTTTTTCATATTTTTAATTTAATTAATGCATCTAGATGATTCTATATCATATAATTGTATGTCACGTCATTTAAAATATATTAAATCGTCATTTTATTTGTTCAAAAGTCTGAGTGAGGGACCAAAATTGTCAACTTTTAAAATAAGATGACCAATTATGTGAATTGGTAATAATAGATGAACTAAAACTACAATTAAGCTAAAAAATACTACTTCCGTCACAAAATAATTGAATCATTTATCATTTTATACATATTAAGAGAGGAAAAAATACACTTTTAGTCCTTCAAGTTTAGCTCAGTTTTTGCTTAATTAGGTCCTTTAAGTTTTCTATCCCGATATGGTCATTTAAGTTACATTTTGTTTGCACCGTTAACCTTTAAGATAAATTAAATTACGCATGTAGCCCTTTAAGTTTAAAAATTTTCTCGTATTACTGTTATGAAATGATAAGATCTTATCGAATCATCACAACAAGTTCACTTTCCAAGCTATTTTGCATGTGAAAGAAATTAAAGATATCGATTATGTAGATAGACATGTATTACTTTGTTTTTAAGACTATACGTGAATTTAAATTGTTGTAGAAAAAAATCAAGAAATATATATCATTTATAAGATTTGATAAATATTTTTTTGAAAGATTAGTACGAAAGACATATTGTTGCAGCATTTGATAGAATTACAAATGATCATAAACTTTCAATTGAACTAATTGTTGTCAAAATTGTGATAAAGGATTAACGGTGTAAACATAATGTAACCTAAATTACCAAATAGGGATAAAATAAACATAAAAACATTAAGTGAGAATTGAGTTAAACTTAAAAAATTATGTGTATTTTTGCCTATTAAGATAAGTGCATAAATGAAATAGAGATATAATACTACTTTTATCAAGTTACTCTGATTAGATATTAGTGCATTATCAATGTTACAAATTTATAGTAAAATATATTACATTAAAAATTATGCAAATAATATTAATTAGATAGTACAATTGAAAAAAAGTTAATTAAAAATTAAAAAAATAAATAATTTGCTTGTTTTCTTAGAAGAAACGGGAAATGAAAAAACACCAACAATAGCAATAAAAAGAGAGTTAACTTAACATAGTCAAATTAAATCATGTACTAAAATAAAGTAACTACAACAGGACAACCCAAACAAGAAGAAACGCTTAAGCCATTTACGATTGTTTACACAAATTAATGAAATTATTAAACTTTATTATTTTTAATAAACAATTTCATCTTAATAATATTTTTTTATCTCAATCTATTTTGACAAAACAACATCCAATGTATTTTAAAATTTTGACAAATAAATAAACAAAATAAATAAAATTAATTTTGACAAAACAACATCCAATGTATTTTAAAATTTAAAAATAATAACTATTACATTTATCTTTATACATAAGACTCTTTTGAAAAAAAAATTGTCTTTTTTTATAAGACTATTTTTTTATTTTTCAGCTGTATTAATTATTTATGTATTAATAAACTCTTAATTAAGTATAATTTTTCTATAATTGTATAATAGAAACATAAACTAATTCTCCCTTTAATAATAAACTATTTCAATCAATAAACTAATATTAAAAACATAAATTTAATATTACAATCAATTTATTTATTTAATTCTCATAATTTAATTAATGCAGACAGGATAATAAAAAGAGCAACAAATTTATAAAAAAAACGAGAGTTAATAAAGAACACATGGAGGATTTTCCCTACTGGCAAAATTATATATTCAATTAATGCTTCTACATGTTGTGAATTAAATGTTCGTTGGGGTAGTTGTATCAACTACCCTCTCTTCCAACATTTCACTCTTTATAATCATTTTCACATCTTCCAAAAATCTCACAACTCAAATGATCTTCTCTTCTCCCTTTTGTTTCTTATTCGTATTTTGAATATCCTCTTTTCCAAATTCTACTTCTTTACCTTAAACTTTTCCCTATCATAACCAAAAAATATTAATTAACATTTGTTTTTGTTGTCTTCTTTTGTGATCTTTTAAATTTTCTCTTTATAAACATTATAAGCCCATTACATTATTTTATATCAAAACCAATAATAAGCCTAGAAATTAACAAATTAACACCCTTAATGGAAGAACAAAGAAATAAACTTCCTAATTTTCTACTATCCGTGAAACTTAAATATGTGAAACTTGGGTACCATTATTTAATTTCCAATGCTATGTACCTTGTTTTAATTCCTCTCCTTGGAGTAGTTTCAACACATTTAGCAACTTTTTCAATAAAAGATTTAATTCAATTATGGGAAATTCTAAAGTTCAACTTTGTGTCGGTTACACTATGTTCAAGTTTAATAGTATTTTTAGCTACCCTTTATTTTATGAGTCGTCCAAGAAGTATTTACTTATTGGATTTTGCATGCTACAAACCACATGAAGATTGCATTTGCACAAGGGAAACTTTTGTTGAAAAAGCATATTTGTTTGGACAATTTGGTGAAGAAATTCTTTCATTTCAAAAGAAAATTGTTGAGAGGTCAGGTTTAGGACAAAAAACATATTTTCCACCATCATTAATGAGAGTGCCACCAAATTCTTGTATGGAGGAAGCAAGGAAAGAAGCTGAAGAAGTTATGTTTGGAGCAATTGATGAACTTCTTGAAAAAACTGGTGTGAAGGCTAAGGATATTGGAATTTTGATTGTGAATTGTAGCTTGTTTAATCCAACACCTTCTCTTTCAGCTATGGTTGTTAATCATTATAAATTAAGAGGGAATATTTTGAGTTATAATCTTGGTGGTATGGGTTGTAGTGCTGGTCTTATCTCTATTGACCTTGCCAAACAGCTCCTTCAGGTTTGCACTTTCCACACACTTGTCTTTACAAAGTTAAACTATATATCTTGTCCCTAATAAAATATAAGCAAAAGTAAATATTTTATTATAATAATTATTTATTTATATTTAATTTTATTGATTTCATTTAAAAGTTAACCCTAAAAAACCCTTCTTCTTATGTAATTGCATAAAAATGTAGACATTAAATAAAGGGTCAGTTTGGTATAGTATTATTAAGTAGATGGAAAAAAATTTAACGTTTGATTATATTTTATTTCTAACTTAGATTTTCCTCCCCGCTTCATCCCCATTGATTCTCATGATTTCTATGGGGACTCCATCAACGTAAAAAAATAATTATATTTTTTCAATTAAATCGATAATAAATTTTTAAATAAATTAACTATAAGACAAATAAAAAAGTATATTATTGTGAGTCTAATAGAAATTATGTATAAAATATATTTATACATAAAAATGTTATTTTAATAAATAAATAAATATAGTACATAAAATATATAATTTTTTTTAAATATATACATAAAATTATTATTTTAATAAATTGTTCGGAGACAGGTTCCCACAAACCAGGAGTTATGGTCTTTGTCGCTGTTTTCAAATTACTCTTAAAAGTAGTATTAATTAAATTGTATAATTAAAAAAAAATAGTGTATCAAAAATTGGAATAGTCATATTTATTGTGAGACTTACGAAAGCGGAATATGTTTTTTTTTGCAATTTAGTAAATATGTTCCAAGCTATTAATATATGCATGTGAATTTTTAGTGTCCTTCCACTTATGCTACCTAAAGGGCATGGAGCCTATATTTATTTCATCTTTTATTGCATGCTCTTAAAAGTGATTGGACCATTTAATTCAATTCATACAACAGGTTGTCAAGTTGTTGGAAGCTTTTTGTTAGCTTAGCCAACCTAATAAATACCCTCCCAAGTTCCATGAATCCAAATATCTCAAAGATATATAGACCCCTTTTTTTATGTTAACTTTTCCCTTGACTCCCTTCTAGTGGGAGGAATTATGCATTGAAACATTTAATTATTTACAACCGTTTGATAAAATCTAGACCACACAAATTTAAATTTTAAAGATAAATATTTTTTCTAAACATAAATTAGAATAGAAGTCGTATAATCTTTATTGAAAGATAAAGACTTTCAACTCAATTCATGACAGAGAAGTAATCCATTTTCACAACTTATCATTTAGGAAAACAAGTTGTTTGCTTTTTTAAAAGAAAAATGTTACAAAGTTAAGTGATTATGTTGGTGTTGAGAGTTTGAACTCTGAACCTCCTTCTTAAAACTCTTTTGATATCCCTTAACTCACCAGTAAAATTATCTACGTGAAATCCTTATACAAGTTGTTTAAAATTAACAATTCAATAATCACTTAGTTATAAGTATGACCTATGTGACTTTAAATTTACCAACAAAAACTCCATTTTATATATTAATTACCGTTTTGGTCCTTCTTTCATATTTTTGAACTAAAAAATAATGATTTGACATATTTTAAATGATGGACATACAATTCTATAATATAGAATCATCTAGATGCATTAATTATTCATATGTCATTAATTTAATTAAAAATATGAAAAATTTATTAAGTTGAAACCTAAGTTTTTACGGCATTTTATTTCAATTTCATGGGTGTTAATCATTCTATTTTAAACATTTCATGTTATCATTTTTTAGTTAGAAAATCAGAGGGAATGATCAAAACTATCAATTTTTTAAATTGGGGATCAATTTCGTAAATAAAAAAAATAGAGAAACTAAAAGTGCAGTTAAGCATTTAATATAATATATCTCATGCAGCTCCAATTGGATCATAAAGTTTTCCATTGATAGTGTTGTATGTGGCAAGTGATATATCATTGATTCTTATATATAAGATTACTCTACAATCAAAATTTCAAGAACTAACTTTGATAAACAATTATTATAGGCAAATCCAAACTCTTATGCCTTAGTAGTAAGCATGGAGAACATAACTCTAAATTTGTATCTCGGCAACAACCGATCGATGCTAGTGTCGAATTGTCTCTTCAGAATGGGCGGAGCCGCAATCCTCCTCTCAAACAAACCTTCTGACCGACGCAGATCAAAATATCAATTAGTCCACACCGTACGAACACATAAAGGCGCAGACGACAAATCCTACGGTTGTGTCTTCCAACAAGAAGACGACGAGAAAAAAGTCGGAGTAGCACTCTCAAAAGACCTAATGGCCGTTGCCGGAGAAGCCCTCAAAACAAATATCACAACATTAGGTCCATTAGTCCTTCCAATGTCGGAGCAGCTATTATTTTTCGTCACATTGGTCGGGCGAAAAATTTTCAAAATGAAAATAAAGCCATATATACCTGATTTTAAATTAGCTTTTGATCATTTTTGTATTCACGCCGGAGGAAGGGCAGTGTTGGATGAATTAGAAAAAAATCTTGACTTAAGTGAATGGCATATGGAGCCATCAAGGATGACACTTTATAGATTTGGCAACACTTCTAGTAGTTCTTTGTGGTATGAATTGGCTTATACAGAAGCTAAAGGAAGGATCAAAAAAGGTGATAGGACTTGGCAAATTGCATTTGGTTCTGGATTTAAATGTAATAGTGCTGTTTGGAAGGCTTTGAAGACTATAAATCCTCAAAAGGAGAAGAGTCCTTGGATTGATGAAATTCATGAGTTTCCTGTTCATGTGCCTAAAGTGGCAAAAATTGGTTCTTAACTATTAATATTTATGTTTTTTTTTATCTATGTTAAGGAATGTCTTTAAATTGAAGAAACTTGTCTATTGTACGGTAGTTAAATTTAGGAGATGTGGAAGAATTGAAGGGAATAACTTTGCCATTTGCTTGTTCTTGCTATGAGTAGTTTGCTTAGAATTATTGCCTCAAGTTGGTCATTTTACTTGTTTTTTCTTTGTGTTAAATGTATCAATTGACTATATAATTAAATGTATGTCAATTAATTTTCAAAGTTGTGTGTTGTTGAGGTTTTTTAAGAAAGTTATGTGTTAAGCTATAAACAAAAACTATCTATAATTTTTAATTCCAAATCTAAATAATTTTTAATTAATTTTTTATTTTATTTAATGGTCTTATTTCTAAAATAACATTAATTTAATTAAAAAAATATTTTTAAATTTCTCTTCAACAATAAATATCATAAGGTATACTTTTTGTTGAAAGCACTTATTTTTTATAAGATAAAAAAATTTAAATACATTTAACTAAATTTTTGTTTCACACACTTTCATTTCTTAACATTTAAAAACATTTTACATATTTTTTGCGTGCCAAACCCAAGTTCATAAGTTGGGATAATCCAAACCATTTTTTTGCCTGGCTTTGGTTTGAATCACAAGAAAGAGTACAATAATTTATTACCACAAAATAAATGAAAGACTACAAGTCTTTTCCAATAAATGAATTCGATTAACCGGCTATGGTTAGAGTGGACCCCCTTAATTAATTGGAGGTGGATTCTAAAAACCCTTCAAGTGAAGTTTCTTCAATATTTCAGAATTCCAAGTGGTTTTATTTTCAACTAGTATTTAAAATTTATCTGGAATTCTAACCAAGATTAATAATCATCTTTGAAATTTTTTTTTTAATTTTTACTACTGAAACAATAATTACATTAAATTAAATAAAAATAAAAGTAAAATGAATATACTTTTTAAAATTTAATTTATCGAACCACATAGTCATATATTAATCTAATCTCTTACACTATCAATGTTTTAAAATAATCTTTAAAATTTAAAATATTAATTAAGATCATCCTTTTATCTGAATATTTAATCAAATACATTATTAATTTAGATTTAAATTAGTCTCTTCTTTTTATTTTGTGAAAAAGATAATCTCTCAAATTACTAAATTAATATCATTATAATCCGTATAATACCAATTGAGAAATAAATTTAATCAAAATTTTGCAATTTCATAAATTATTTTGAAGTGTCGATGTGAGTAAACTAAATTGATTTTCATTTTAAGAAATGAAGACTAAATTGATACTACATCAGTTCTTAGGTTCTAGTTTAATTGACAAGTATCGATATTTTTAAGTTAAATGTTTTGTCTGAATTCTCAAAATCTAATAATTGTGTGAGTTAATTACAATGGAAATATCATTCTTTCTAAAAAAACAAACTGATAGTACATTGTTACATTCATTTTGAACTTATTTAATTAAATCTTGTAGTGGTATACTAGACGGCCTTTTTGCCGACGCACCTCCCCTGTTTCCCACCATCCTCTCTAGGTCCCCACCCTTCCTGGTGCCCTACCCCATTTCTTTCATCTGCATCCCCTTCTCCCAACCACCAGGGTGTTTATGGTTTGGTTTTTTTTTTTTATCCAAACTATATCCATATAATAATCTATTAAGTAGTTTGGATTTTAAAATCATTTTTAAAAGTCGGTTTGAAAAATACACGTCCGATTTTATAATTGATTTTTATCTAATTAACTGGTTTTGTTTAAACTTAGTCTTATTTTATGTTTTTGAAAACTATTTTTGATAATTTTTTTTATTATTTTAAAATAACTGTTTTTTATATTATTTTTAAAAAGCATTTTGTATTATTTTAAAATAGATAATTTTAAAATTGTTTATTTATTATTCTAAAAATAATAATTTAAATATAATAATTCATTGTTATTAATTTAATGATATATGGTAGTGGGTGGAGGAAGATAGTGGTTGTCTGAGCTCTAGCAATCGGATTCTAGCAATCGTACGTGGTCTACGACGGAGCACCAACGACCGGTATGGTGGTCAGCAGCGACACTTCGAAGACGGCGGCAAAGTTTTAGTGGTCGGCAACTTCCAACCACTCTATTATTGTTAAATGAATAAAAATAAAATTACAATCTTTAAATTTTTATTTATAATTTAAAAAGAAATCATTTATTTTAAATAATAATAAAAACATATATTAATCTGTATAAAAACATAATATTTTCTCTGTTGTTTGAAAAAATGAATACACTTTTTTTTATGACTTTCTGGTAGTATTTATTATCTGATCAACTAACAAAAAAAAGTATATTCATTCTATCTTATAAATAGACTCTCGAAGTTGACCATTAACATAGAAAGAAAATTAAATGTTTTTTAACGATTAAAAATAATAAAAATAATATTTTTGATCGTCTCTAAAAATATAGACAATTTTTCACATTTAAAATTTTTTTATTTCTTTATTAACAAGTAAAATTAATACAAATTTTAAAATATAAAAATAAAAAATATTTTCTCAAATACTCAAACTTAACTAAATCAAAATCATTTGAAAGATAAATACACCCATCTCTAATTGTCTACAAATATATATGTGAAATTTATTTATTCAAATAGATAACATTGTACTAAAACGACAAACAAACACAACGTTGCACTGAGACGACAAAACTATGAAATAAAAATTAAATATATGTGAAAAGTATTTATTTAAATAAAATAGGATAAAAATAATTTAAAGAAACAATTTCAAACCAAAAATTAATTTTAAATCACTCCTTTTAGATGAAAAAGTAAAGAACAAATTTGTTATTAAAATAATTTTATCAGTCCTTCGTTAAAATCCTTGCAATAGTTTCACAACCAAAATATTTTCAGAATATAAGAAAAGTGAAACCTAGAAAAACACATAATCATTTACTAAAAATCTCAAATCCTCAAATTTAATTAACAAATTCGTTATAAAAAATTCGACCATATTTTGGACGTTAATAATTTGAGACAATGTCTTATATAGTGAGATGTTATCAAGATAAAAAAAAAAAAAAAAAATCAAACTAGATTAAGCGATTCAATCAATTTAACCGAGAAACAAACTCATGTCTGATCTATTATTTAACCAAGAAAAACGCACTGCATGAAAATCGCATGAAAACCGGTCAGAACCGGTAGTTGATGCGGTTAAGGGGGTTGGACCATTTTGATGAAAATATTATTAAAACTTTATTTATTACAGTTAAAATTACTTTCATTAAATTGAAGCTTCAATAAAATAAAACTTTCGTTTTCAACTCAACACTTTTTTTTTCTGACAACGCGTTGAGTATTGTACCTGAGCATATAGGTGTACATTTATAGTCCATCTTCATAGTAGTTTTCTTGAACTAGTCCACTTTGACCGATGTAGAGAAGACAATTTGATAGATTTTGTGTATATATGTACTTGCAATTTAAAAAATATTTGTACTGTGGTTTGTATTTGTGTGAGTATTAATTTTAATTGTGGTATTTGTGTTCTAGATATCTAAGTATTTATATTTGTATTTGTTATTTGTGTTTGAATTAAAATAAATTGTTAAATCACAAATAATATCATTTTAATATAATTAAGAAAATATTGAAGCTTTGTTCTCAAAACAAAATTCAAAGTTTCTTAATATTAAATCCTGAAAATAATAAATCAAAGTATTCAAATTATTTAAAACTATATTGAATTATGTAAATATTTATTTGATTTAATGATATTAATAAAAATAAAACAAAAACGAATTAATTACTAGATTAAACACAAATTTATTTTAATAAAAGAAAAATAATTTAAAAATAATTAGCATCCTTTACGAAATCAATTGTTAACTTTATATGTCTTAGTTATGAAATATTTGTATTTCACTAGAAAAATTAAAACGAATTTAATTATCTTTTATTGTGATTTTATTTATATATTTAGATTAGTAATCTAAATATTATTAGTTATAATGAAATGTATATCTTTGATGACATTTTTGTATGTATATATATATATAATACAAATAACAAACAATAATATGTATGACATGTTCGTGCTTAAACTCATATTCACTTATTTTTACACCACATGTATCTAAAATACAGATTTTTATCTTACTTGTAAGATATTTTTTGCGAGTACAGATTCAATTCACATTTCTAGCTAGTCATACAAGTACTGGAAACGCAAAAATCCTCTCAACCGAAAAGAAAAAAAAATAAATAAATAAAATAAAATTATCAATGTGGGACATTGTTTTTTTACAAGAATCGATGTGAGAGTGGGACACGTTGATAAACTCCAAGTTTATTTTTATTTTTTAATCAGTGATGATTATTGCGTTTATAAAAGGTGACGAGTATATAAAAATGTACCCAAAAAAGTGAGGAATGTATTAAAAAAAAAGTGACAAGTAGTACGCTTATATTTTTATATAAACAAATTAAAAATAAAAAACCACATGCATACGGTTTTTTGTGATTCAATTTGGGTTGAGCAGATATGTTAAAATTAAAAATACTTTTATAAATTTTATGTTTAACACTAAAATATATTTTCTTGAACAAAATGGAATTTAAATTAACTCTCACATTAAAAATATGTGAAAGGTGTATGTTGACTTATGAGTGAAGTGAAATGAAGTTTTAATTTTTTGAAATTATAAAGATTGAATTATTTATTATTTTTGGAGAGGAATTATTATTATATTAAGAAATAATATACATATATATAATAGTAAAAATAATAATATATAAGGGTTAAATAAGTTTTTAATTCTTATAAAATTTTAAATAATTTTTTAACTCTTATCAAAAAATTCTTAATTTTTTGTCCCAATAAAATTGCTTTTATATTTTTGGTCCCTCATTTTATAGTAACTTATGTGTACCTTTTAAATTTTTGAATAAATTCTTACAAGTTTGTTAAGAACATTATAAGAATGTCTCCCATTAAAATTTATAATTTTTTAATAAAATATAAATTTTTAATCGTCAAAATTTAAAAAATTCATATTTAATTCATTTTCTGTTAAAAAATTCTAAATTTTTGTAAATGAGGTGTTTATAACATTCTAAACATTACTGTAAGAAATTATTTAAAAATTTGAAAGATACACATGAATTGACTTAAAAATAAAGACAAGAAATGAAAATAAAAAATTTTTAAGAACTAAAATATTAAAAAAGAATTTAAAAACTAAAAATAAAATATTGAAATTTTTATAGGATAAAAATTTTATTTATATATATATATATATATATATATATATATATATAATGATTTGACTCCGGTTCCATGTCAGATATTTGAACCTTGGATGTTATATTATGGTATTAGAAGAGTTTGTTTCTAATTGGACTGCTTGTTGTGTCTTAAGTTGATCAATGTTAGGTAGTCAGATAGCTTGTTTTGCGTGTTTTCTCACTAACGAACTTAGAGTACTGACTGGATTAAGCGTTGTTGGAAACGATGTCTCCAAGATTTACTCCACCTGTGATTGGAACTCTTGATACAAGGACTAAATTCGACGATAAATTTTTGAATTTGGAGCAAGGCAACATGAGGATAGGGGAATACGCGGCGAAGTTTAAGTCATCATCCAAGTAATAAAAGTAATAAACCGAAAACCGCTCTGTATCAAAATCGGTTACTGAACCAATAAATTGGCAGAAAATCGGACAAAACCGAAGGTTTGGGTGGAGGAGAAGACAATGATGTGTAGAGATATAAACTTAATTGTAATTTTAGTCTTCATATTTTTATCAATTTACGAAATCGGTCCTCCTATTTTAAAATATAATAGTTTTGTTCTTTCATTTTGATTTTTAACTATAAAATTGCAATATGATATTCTTTAAATAATGTAACATATGATGCGATGATTTATAATGATTAACACTCATGAAATTACAATAAAATCCTATAAACACCTAAAT
Source organism: Cicer yamashitae (assembly GCA_037974755.1). Classification (NCBI taxonomy): domain Eukaryota; kingdom Viridiplantae; phylum Streptophyta; class Magnoliopsida; order Fabales; family Fabaceae; genus Cicer; species Cicer yamashitae. The sequence continues at coordinate 40,060,340 of JBBPBQ010020324.1, read as the reverse complement.
TTCAACTTAAGAATTTTTTCAATTTTTTAATTTAATTAATGATATGAATAATTAATGCATCTAAATAGCTATATGTCACATCATTTAAAACTTGTCAAATCATCATTTTTTAATTCAAAAATTTTATAGAGAGTCTAAAACTGTTGACTTTTAAAATAGAGCATCAATTTCGTGAACTGAAAATAGAGAACTAAAACTGTAATTAAGCTTAGAATCTAATATATATATATGTTTCGTTCCTTGTAAATATGTTTCGTTTTGATTTTAGTCCTTGTAATTTTTTTTTTTTTTTGATATATACTCTTGCAAATTCTAACAAGTTTTAAAAAAGTCATTTTATGAATTTTTTTTTGTAAAAAAACGGTGACATGGCTAATTTGGATGAAGTGACACATGATGGTTCTGTAATTGTTATTGACTAAACAATATTTAATATTTAAAATCAAAATTCATTTTATTAACTCATTTAATTATTTAATTAAAAATTTAAAACTAATTAATTAATTAATTAACCAATTAAATAATAAAAACTCAACAATCTTCATCTTCAACCCCAAATTTTTTAATAAAAACTCAACAACCTTCATCTTCAACCTTAATTTCTTCATTTTCAAATAACAAATTTTGATATCTGGATCCAAACCCTAAAAATTCAAATCTCTTATTTTTTTTACACCATAACTTGTTGTTTCACCTCAATCTAAACAAGGATTGTTAATGGCACAACAAAGATTGTTATTGAGCAGACCAACTGAATACAAATGATTTAATACTTAAATGAGTTATATCATTAGTCTTGTCATTGTATGGTTGGTGATATTCTATGAAAGACTTGTTTAATTGCTAGAGAATATTTCAGAACATGAAATACATTTATAAATTCTTTTGAATATCCATAATTCTTTTCTTGATAACATCAATATATTGTGTTTATACGCTTTTTTAATTACCGTTGATATTGTTTTGTCTGTATCTTGGTATAAGTTTGATCTTTAATCCTTTCAGCAGAACAGTACTTAAAATTTAAGTTTCATGAGTTTGATTGGGTTGTTGTGGCATTAACAATCCTTGTTGAGGTGAAACAACACCCTCCATCTAATTCCAACAAAGGAATCGTTAAGTTGTTGTGTAAGAAAAATGAAAGATTAGAATTTTTAGGGTTTGAATTCAGATATGAGAGTTTGTGATTTGAAGATGAAGAAATTAGGGTTGAAGGTGAAGATTGTTGAGTTTTTATTAAAAAAATTGGGGTTGAAGATAAAGATTATTGAGTTTTTATTATTTAATTGATTTATTAATTAATTAATTAGTTTTAAGTTTTTAATTAAATAATTAAATGAGTTAATAAAATGAACTTTAATTTTAAATATTAAATATTGTCTGGTCAACAACAGTTACACGGTCACCATGTGCCACTTCATCCAAAATTAGTCATGTCACCATTTTTTTATTAAAAAAGATTCATAAAGGATTTTTTTAAAAATTGTTAGAATTTGTAAGGGTATAAATCAAACAAAAAAAATTACGGACTAAAATCAAAACAAATCATATTAGCAAGGACCAAAAACATATTTAAACCTATAGAAAAGTAAGATACATCGAATATTATATTAACTATCTTTATTCCATCAATTGACACCTAATTAAAATTAGGAACATTATAGTCCAAAACACTTATTTACCCGACATACTAAATATTAATCAATGTATCATTTATTTAATCTCTATTATGTAATGTATTCTTTGTTTCAACATACTAGCTATTAATTAATGTATCATTTGTTTACTCTCTATTATTTAACGGATAACTGAATATCTTCCATATTATTTTAACTTTTTCCTTACACATATTTATTTTGAATCAAAGTTAATATATTTTTTATTTTTTTTTTTTGTTCTTTCTATTCTTCATTTCGTGACAGATTTTCACTTGAAATATTGAATATCATTCTACTAAGTGCGGAGAAGAAAATGAAACAAGCGGAAGAGCTTGATAAACATTTTAGATTTCTATTTTTCACTTCTACAACTTTTTTAAAATTTCCTACCATTATTTGTTTTTTTCTTTTTTATTTAACAACAAAAAAGTTTATAATATGTAACAACAGAAAACAAATATCATTCAAAAAAACTTATTTTAAATTATCAACCAAAATATCATCTTCATCTTTTTATATACTAACAAAAAATTTAAGAAAATTGTATCAACATAGAAAAATCATATAAGTGAAACATAAAATAAATAAGGAGAAATAGACAACTAATTTTATTAGATCAAAAAAAAAATGTATCCACCATTTTTTTAAAACTAAATTGAACTCATCACATCCAAAATGTACACTTAAAACACAAAAAATATTGAAGTATACCTACGTAAAATATAAAATAAAATTATTTAGAGGGAGAAGACATTTTGTTCATAGATCTTGTTCTAAAAAATACAAATACATTAAAAAAAAATATATAAAAAGGAATAAAAACATATTCTAAAGAAAAACAAATGTCTCTTATTTTGTTGTTGCATGTATAAGAGACACACATAAGAAGAAGATTTGCATAGTTTGATATTCAGATCGGGAAGCAAATTGGTTTAAAAGATAGCTTGTGTGATAAAAGTTATAGATCTGGTGCTAAACTCCATGGTATAGTTCTAAGGTGCTTGAATTTGAAGATTTTTGTGGCACTAGTGATGGTGTGACCATTGGAGGCCAGATGACGTTGGGGCGTGACCACAAAAGAGGAAAAGACAAATTTGGTTTTTGAAACAAGAGCAAAGAACGACTTCTCAGTAGAAAAAAAAAATAGAAATAAATTGTGTGTAATATGTGTAAGGAAAATGGATCGTAGAAAAAAAAAATCATATTTTTATAAAATAAATAAATAAAATATTGACTTATATACAAATTCCAAATATATATATATATATATATATATATATATATATATATATATCACTATATTAATATCATCGTTGTCCTATAGACCTATATACAATTCGCAAAGATATTTTGTTTGACACTATCTTAAAGATGTTATT
>JBBPBQ010020324.1:39991375-40056086 GCA_037974755.1 Cicer yamashitae | reverse complement strand
TGATAAATATAAAAAAAAAACACAAGATAAATATTTATCACTGATAAACATAATAAAACACAAAACAAGTATATGTTTTTTTATGCATAAAAAATATATGACCCATATTTGTCACTAATAAGTATAAAGAAACACCCAAAAAATATGTCATTGATACATTAAAATTTCACGGGACAAATATTTCTTAGTAATAATATAAATAAACATGGGACAAATATTTGTCACCGATGAATATAAAAAAATTATGAGACAAATATTTGTCACTAATAAATAAAAAAAACACGGAATATATATTTATCATTGATCAATTTTTTTAAAAAAAACTACGGGACAAATATTTATAGTTGATGTATAAAAAAATACATGACAAATATTTAAGACTAATAAATATAACAAAAACACGTAACAAATTACACATATTTCATTTTTTTTTTTATATCTTCTCAATAAAATACAAGATAAATATTTATCATTAAAAAATTATTTAAAATTAATTTTCTTTTTAATATCTTGTTTATAAAAATTAAAATTATTATAATACACTCTGTATAACTAATTATACACCAAATACATCTCGAATTAAAAATATTTGATCAGTGCGAGGGATCTCTTACCCGTTAGTTTGAACTTAATTCAGAAATAGAAGAAAACGAACCATAGAGAACGCAAATGAGGTTGGGTGGCGGCTTTTTTCTATTTAGCAATTTTAGAGGTACAAATAATAAAACATTGAAAAATTAGATTTGATTACCCCCTCACTTTAACTGCTATCTCACAATTTTAAAAAATTCAATTTTACTCTTATTATGTTTTACTTCTCTCATTGAAAATGTTAAAATCTATCTTTTACTTATCAAATTTTTTCGTTTTTGAATATTTTAATAGATAAAATAAAGTTGAAAGAAAATATAAAAAAAATTTAGAAACCGAAAAAATTCGTTGTTTGAAGTTTTCCAATGACTATTTTTTGAATTGGAAAATTTGATTCAGTGGTTATTTGGTTAACCGTAAATTTAAAAATGAAATTTCTAACTGCCAAAAAATTTATTTTCAAATTTTCTAGTTAACAAAATAACTATCAGAAAATGTATTTCAGTTCAAAAATTTAGAGAAAAAAAATCACTTTTTCTAAATTTTTTTGAGGTATGTGTGAATTGTCTGAATTTTTTACTTTTAATATTAATCGCAAAGGTATTTTGAAAAGTTCATGAATCAAAATTACAAACGTGGAAGTATTGGTCTAAATGTAGGTACAAAATCTAACTTTTTTAACATTAAATTTGACAAGGAAAAGGTGGAGTCAGGCTCATGCCAATCCATTACATCATTATTTAATAATGTTGTATATTTATTATTTTAATTATTATATAATTAATACCAATTCGACCGCAATCCAATCACAACCAAACCTTTGAGTCTTGAATCCATGTCTTCATCGACTCAATGTTTGGTCTGGTTTTGATTACCACAGTTACATATGCCACCGTTTTCAAGAACGGCTAAAATATGAAATTCAAGATTCTGTACCTCTTGGAATTCAGCAATTTCAACCATTGGTAGAAAAATGCAGAGAAATAGAAGCTATGATGAATATGAAGCTGAATCGAGGTAATAATAGTTTTGGGGGACTGATTCGTCCAAACCACCAGAATAATGGATGTAGTGGACAAGCAAAGAAACATTACCAGCGTCCTCAGGAACCTAGAAGGGGACAATATCTCCCTACAATTTTAAGTTCGACAAATAAAGGGTACCCTCCAGCAATGAAGCCTTATTGTTATCATTGTGGGGATCTAGGGAACTATGTTGACAAGTGAACTGCTAAGAGCAATCTTGTTAAAGACTGTAGAGCACCGAAAGCTGAATCTAGTGTGAATGCTCCCAGGATTACACACCAAACTGCTCTAGGACGTATGTATTCCATGAATGGACAAGAAGCTTCTCGTCTGAACGAATTTTTAAAGGGAGTGCAAGATTGCAGGTAATCTCTTGTACTTTTTTTGATATCACTGCAATGCACTCATTTATTTCTATGGATTATGTGAACCGTTTGAAATTGTATAGTACAACTTAGCCTTTGGATTTGATGGTTACTATTGTTGCTGATAAGATAGTAAGAACAAGCACAACATGTATATGCTTTGTTCGGTAACTGTTTTTGGTAGGAAATTGCTTACTAATTGGATTTGTCTATCCTTTAAGCATCTTGTTATTCTTGGAATAATTTGGTTGCTGTACCATTAAATCCTGTTGGATTATGGCCATAAGCTTGTAATTATTTCGGATGCAGGACTTGCCTGATATTTTACTACATACCAAGTCAAAGTCACTCTGAAGGATGAAAATCAGGAGTGTACAACATTGGCATAGTGTGGAAGTTACACATGGGACTAAAGTGGAAGATATACTCGTAGTTAGAGATTTTGCAGATAGAGGTGGAATGTGGAAGGGAAATTAGTTGAGAGGATCCACACATCTAACAACTTAAGTTTCTAATCTTCACATCATCTTAAAAAAGAAGAAAATCAAGCTAAAAAAGCTTACTTGATTACACACTGTATGGTACAATCATAGACATAAATACATACATTTTGAAACTTCAAATGAACCAGTTATCCAAGAGCTACCCAAGTTGCTAAAGCTAGAGCTATATAACTGATCACTAATTGAAGCCGTATTAAAGATCAACAATTACATGGTTAAAAGTTACATACCCCATATGCCACGAGCTGTTGCCACTTTGTTACTTGGTCGAGATGTTAGTTCGTACAATATCCTCGCAAACGTATCAGAATATTTGCTATCTGTGAAAAGTATCTCTGCAAAAGCATTCTCATAAGCTAGCAACAACGTTCTGTTTTGAGGCTCAGAAACAAGACTCTCCAATATCATGGCAGCTTTTCGGCAAACTTCTGGAACAGGGTGCGGCGTCTTAATCACTTTGAGCAATCGATCTATTGCCCTGAGATTGAGAAAAATTCTAATTAGTTAGCATTACTATTCATTTTCAAATTTCATTGTGAAATTAAAGAAAATTATCCAATCATGATTTTATAATTTCACAGAACCATAAAATATCTCAAATTATATTTTTTAGACAAAAACAATTAAAACAAACATACAAAATAAGTAGATTACCATCTCTCGCTAGCAATCTTCAACCTGCAGTCCATATTAACTTCAGCAAGGTTATAGAGTGCACCTATAGCAGCTGCCTGTGCATCAAATGCTGGTAAGCTGATAAGGTCGATTAAACGTTTGTGTATCTGCAGTAATCAATCAATGATGATTATTTTTGCAGCATAAAATAAATTAGGTTTAAATGTTATTTCTGTCCCTATAAACTATATCACTTTCTACTTTTCCTTATTTTGTTTTAAGTCTCTAATAATTGTTTTTTTTTAAATTATTCCCTGTATTATGTGGGACCATATTGATTTTGTCCTTATATGATTCATAATTTAGTAAAATCAATATGGTCCAAATAATACAATAATTATTTTCAACATGAACAATTATTATAAAACAAAATAACGAACCAAAAACAATATTCTATATGTTTCACAGATTAAAAATAAAAAATTAATAGGGACTACAAACAAAGGCGGTATATTTAAAAAGACAAGAGATATTTAAACCAACAAATGAACAAGGTAAAACATGCACAAAACAAAGTTTTACCTGTGGAAAAAATGGAAGCAAGAAAGGTTCGTTGTCAGGATTAATTATCAAACGCCCAAGTAATTCAGCAGCAGCACAATGCCAGGCTTTGACAGGAGAATTCAATATCCCCATGATGGCCTGAACTGCACGTTTCTCTCTGTAAGTAATACAACCATTTATCAATCGGAAACAGAGAATTATAATAGCATGCAAGAAGAACAGTGAAAGTAGATTAATCACTTACGTTATTTTAATAAATGAAGGCTTGGACGAGCTAAATATTCGAAGATCCAGTAATGGAGCCAAGTTAACGATTGTCTCTAGAGCATTTGTGACAAGTTCTTCATCCTCTATCAATATTGAAAACACAATTCAGACTTTTAAATATAAGGCAATACATATTTGGATGAGAATGTGGAGAAGAAAAAAAACTTTACACTTTAATGAGATATTTAGAACGTATTTAACTTCCAGAAATTAGACATTTTGGTGCAATGGGTATGTAAAAGTTTAAGATGTTCTGTAACCGGTTCAATTTTCAAAAGATGGCTATTATCTAAACAGAATTGAGATACAACAGGATTTAAAATAGTTGAACTCAAAGTTGGTTTTTGTCCACAACACCAAATTATCTCTAGGGTATACATTACAAAGAAAAGTAATGACTAATGATAACATCCAATCCTATTAAACTCCAAAACACCAAACCAACCAAATGAGTTTTGCTTAGTTTGTTCATCAAAAGAATTAGTTCAACTGTTCGTGTTCTGAAAAGGTTCAGAAGGCTAACAGGCAAGATATTGGTACTTGCGTTTATCTTCAACCAAAAAAAGCACTAAACGTAAATGATAATTATTATTATAATTATTTCCCAAACTTTAAACCATAAGCAGTCGCATAAAAATGGGATGCTTAGGAATTATCATGCATGATTGCCAACCATATACAAGCCAACCTCCAGGCTCCCACTAATAATTATTTATTATTTATCCCATATAATTATAATGTCATTTGTAATTTAATTCATAAAGGATTTAAACATCAAGAAATTAATCCACAATACTTCTGAAGTTCGTTAAAAAATTAGAGAACTCATACTAAACGTCCATCTGTCTTTAGTAGTGCGCCGACTGCAGAAAAGCATTTTGTCCCCAAGAAAATATGAACATATATTAGAACTAGTTACTTTCCTCAAAAAAAATAATAAGATCTCAGCAATTAAACATATCATAATTACATCAGGCAAGATAATGTAAATTCCATGCAAACATGCTGTAGAATGACGTATAAAATAATAACATATTAAATTTTTTGATTTTTTTTTTATTAAACATCAATATCAAAATCATATCCAGATTCACTCAACCATGTCCAGATTAGGGCTTAAGAACTTTCTAAATGATTAAGAATAATAAAAGGATGGTTTAAGGAAAAATTTGGTCCTACACGTGTCCCTCATTTAGGTCTTGGTCCCTATAAATTTGTTTGGTATATGTCCCTATAGTTACATACTGCTAAGGTTTGGACCCCTGTAAGACCATTAATACTGGTTAAACACTAAGGACCAATCCTCCATAAGGACCATGACTCAATGACAGGGACCAAAACTCATTGAAGTAAAAAAATATGGACTAAAACTAAAACAAAAAAGAATACTCAATGGTAGGGATGCAAGACATATCTCGATTCAATACTAAACTGAAGCCAATCAATAAGAATCACTAGTCTGTATCTATTCTGGACATGAATCTCATCTTGAATCCCAATTTATTTTATTGAATCTCAATTTACTATGATGGATCTCGATTTATTCAAATTAATCACTGCCTAAACTTAGTGTAACTCACCACTATTTTTGTATAACCAACAACTTTACCTTTGTCATTTGATTTATGACTAAAATCTTGAACTATTTTGAGGTTCATATATAATATAGCAGCTTATAATTTTGTTATGTCACATGTTTTCTCTTAAAAACGACATATTTTTATTGGTAATATATCTTACATTTCATATTAAATTTGATTCACAATTCGAAAAATAGATCTTACATTCACGATTTGAATGTAAGACAGTAAGAGTGTAAACAAAAACTGATTATTGTTACCCTTATAATTTATATCCATCAATCATATGTGCAAAACTAAAAAATGAACAAGTAAGATTCAACCGGCAATAATTCTCACCTACTATATGCTCTTCAATGCATTGGAATGCTGTTTCCATACAATGACGATTTTGGGCCATTATAACTTCATTATCTGGCATGAAAGAGAAGTTCCTAATGATATTTGAAGCAGCAACAGCACATTGCTGTTTTTCTGCTCGCCCTTCATCATCTAAATTAAATAGACTATCTTCATCAAACCGCAATTCTGAAAAACGATGTTTTGTCGTGCCATTCTGATGTGTTGATTCTGCAACAGCAGAGCCAGACCCTGGGCTGCATTAAGAACAATATCGTACAATGTGACTCTTTCTCTCTGCTGGCAGCCCCATTTTGGAAATGAGAACATATAACCATTGAAATTTAGAAATTCACAACAAAAAAAATGACAATATTTAAGAACATGTTTACCTAGGACGGTGGAGAGTAGTAGTAGATCCCAATGCCTGATGCTCATTTCCAAATCCTGTTGCAACAGAATTTGCACCTAAAGATCTAGCCCTTGGCATCCTGACTAGTTCCTTTGGGAGTGCTATGTCACGCCAGTCATCTATCTGTTTCAGTTTATAACATGATATCAACGATGTTAATAATTTTGACAATAAATGCAAAACGAACTTCAACAAATCTTCTAAAACTTTTACACAATGTTTATATATATCAGTGCATATTAGTTTATTTCCTAGGATCCAGTTATCATATTATAGTATCTTAGATTATCTCTTAAGATTAGTTTTTATATTACTTACTATTATTATGATTTGTTTCCTAGTTTCCACTTTTATTTCAGGTTGAGTCTAAGTATCCCTAATAATAGAGATTAGTATATGTATCAAACTACTAATATACTCTGTAGTCAGTAGCGGTCGCCGGAGCGTCGCAGTGGCTCTGCGCTATGCAAGACAGCGTCGCGTATTAGGGTTTCGGCCGTCGCGGCGGAATAGCAGAGAAGATGAAGCGCAATCTTCTGGAAAAAACACACAACAGTAATTGCAATACAGATTGTCTAAAATACCCTCCTCTTTTAATCCGTTTAGGGTTTTACTAATACTTTTTGTCCTTTTGCAGTTAATATTTTATTATAAAAAATTTATTATAAAAATTAATATTTTATTATAAAAAATTTATTATATAAAAGGCTGTCCTCTTCTCTTGAGCACGTGCCCTGTTTTCATAAACGATGGTCTTCTTCAGTTCCTTTCTCTCACCAACCACTTCTCTTCTCCACCTCTCTTCTCCACTGGCTCTTCTTCCTTCTTCAGTTCCTTTCTTCTCTGCACCATTCTTCATCCACGTACCCTTCATTCCCGAACTCTGTTTTTCCATTTCTGTTTCAGCCATTCCCTTCCCCCTCTATTATGGTATAAATTGCTTCTAATGTTACCTTAGACATCGACGTAGTGGCCATACCACTATAGCGTTTTGAGGGTCGGCTACTACGCTACGCTATCTACTACTGACTACATAGCCTCTAGATGAGGGACTCACAACAGGCACCAAAATGTTCTTGCTGGGAACAATAGAATTTGTAAGAATTTTGTTCCGCACAGATTCAAAATCCAAGTGAGGCAATGAAGGACTAACACCATGCACATGTTATTAGGTTTGTTAATCATTTTGGTAAGGTGATCACCAGTCAAAAGCAATTTGACCTCAGCAAAGATCTTGATCTATCATTGAACAGTAATAAATAGATAAATTATGAGCTGCATCATAGAGGCGACCAATTGTGCATCAGGTTTCTTAAACTCTTCACGTTCATTCTTAGCAATATCATTTGCTTTCTATCTTAAGTGATTGGATAGTTATTGAACAAAGAACCAGATCTTGATAGTTGCTTGTAAATTCATGTAATTCTACCCAATGAGATTCTCCAGTCCAGTGTGATAGAGGGATTTCCCGAGAACACAAAGATAAAGCAGATTTGCTTTTGAAGGTGACGTTATTAGAACCAACGACTCCAGATGCTGTCATTGGATGTGGTTATAAATTGGCCAATAATACAGAAAAAGGAAGAACTACATGCCTCGGCATGGCTCCAAGACTATTCACGTGCATGATGGCACATGGGTGCTTTGATGGCGACAAGGTTCCGATGCATAGCAGATTGGTTATACTTAATCTAAACCAAGTCTTGCAACATCTGATTGTCAAGTCTATTTCTTTTCTTGAAGTGAATCTATACTATAATTTCAATGTTAATTTAAATAAATTGACATTTTGAAACTCTAAATTTAAATGATTTAATACAAAGTTACATGCCCAAAAGTACTCCATATGCACTCATCCCGACGAACTACAAGTCAAACACAATATTTTAATGACAAACAGTTGCAAATTTAGTGTATGTGCTCCATACCTCTTCCACCACTCAGCTGGCTTCTTATTTGCTCTATGCCTTACTGCTGCACTCAATGAAAAGATGCTTCTACCCATCCTAAATGTCAACAACTCCTCCATCAATGAATTCAGTACTTATATTAAGCTTCTCTATGCATTCACAAAGGCCATCCAACACTTTGCAATGTAAGGTATGTTGTAGCAAACCTTGTGACTCCAACTCTAACCAACTCACTCTTGTTTGTGAACTTACTCGTTAAGTTCAAAGCCAATGAGTGGTTATAAATAAAGCCTACAAGATTGATTCCTTTTCATATAACCTTTTTAACTTTAGTATTCTTTCTTATATCTTCTAGCATCATCAAGCCTTGATAATGTGAAGCAACAACTTCAATCATCAATTTGAAGCTTTTCAACTTTGCAACGTTAAAAGGAATTCCATTCCTCTAAAAAATTGAGCTATATACCGGCAAGTTCTAGCTCTTGCTTCTTTATCACAAAAATCATTTATGCTTGACTGTTTGTTTCCTTTTCCTAAAGTTTGATCCAGTATTTGGTAGAACATTGCATCCAAGAGGCCTTTTGTACTCTTCTTGGAAGCCGGCAAAGTGGCCACATCATTCCACCTTTTTCCACTTTGAATCTTACTTATTTCTCGCAACTCTTCGACTTCACCATCATCTTCATGCACATCATCATGGACTTCTTTCAAAATCAATCTAATATCCTCCGGTATTTTGTTCCAACAACCTACATCTCCTTTTATTCCTATTTGATTTGATGTCTTTGGGCCCTAGAAATTCCTCCTAAATTGGTTTTCTTACAAAAAGATCACATGTAACCTCTTCTTGTCCTTTAAACTATTCCACTATCATGGTATGTCAATGTTATCACTTGTTGGTTTAAAAAAACTTGACAGTAGTAGAATCAACCAAGCCACTAGTTGACAATGATTGAGAATTAGGAGTTTTCATGGATGTTGCTAACACAAACAGAGCCAAAACCATAAGAGAAACAAAAAGAAGTTTTCACCAATAATGAAAATGAAACAGAGGGAAGGAGGGGATTCAAAACAGAAACACTGAACAGTATGCGAAGAAACAGAGCAAAAAGCACCAAAACCAAAAACGAAACAGAGGGAGGAAAGTAGAAGAAATGAAGAAACAGAACAAGAACCAAAAAGGAGAAAAAACTGAAACAGAGGCTCTGAACCAAACCAGAGCAGATGCAATGAAGACTGCTGGGATCGCGTGGCTGAGGACAGTGGGGGATGCAAACGGCGTGGCAGAGAACGGCACGCAGAGAAGAACAGCAGCAACCAAGTGAGAAGAAGAGGCTGAGAAGGAGCAATCGTGTGAGAAGAAGAGAAAGGGAGTTAGAGCATTTTGTGTGGGAAATTTCAAAATTAACCCAGCAACGGATCAAATTTAAGGGTAAATTTGTATAATTCAGTTGTCCTCTACATGTGTGAGGTGCGTTGTGATTTGCCCGAACTGGTCCATAAATTCATGCCACGAATGTTGCGTGAGGGAGCAGCCACCCACCGCGACAGCGGCACTATTTGCTACTTTTAACAACATAGACCTAGTTTCAGAGGACAAACCTTGAATGTGGTTGGTCAACAGGACGACTGCACGGCTAGGGTTTCTAATTAGGGACTTTCAGGCTTGGGTTTTTTATATCAGACCCAAAGGATGTGAACTTTCAGCTCTCATAACAACTTGAAAGTAAGGAAGTAATTCATTTGAATTACTTCAGATATTGAATCTCAATATCTTTTATGTTTATTTATACTAAAATGTACCGCCGAAGATAAGGATAAAACAATCTCTAATCTGATATATATCTATCTTATTTGTGACAACAAAATATCTATAAGAATGATATCATCATGATATATTTCAAATTCATATATTCAAATATCTAAACATACACAACAAAGAGAAATGCAGGCAGTAGAGTAAAACAAGATTGGTAGCACATACAACTTGAAGAAGTGCATCAAGCAAACCGGGGATTTTCGTTAAGGGAGTTGCATCCTTGCGCATGTCATCCTTTTCTTTAAAGGAGAGCAATGTAAGAGTATTCAACGCCCAGGTCAACTCACTCTTGAGACCACTTTGAAGGGCCAAAACAATTCTTTTATTGTTTTGATCTGCAAAAGTTAAAAAATAAAAAAACTGACAATTTAGAGCCAGTTCGGACAAGCTTTTTTCACAAGCACTTCTAGAAAGAATGAAGAAAAAAACTTTAACATGATCTTGCAACAACAATGTGAATTCTAACTAATCTGATAAGTTGAAATCAAATTCTTCAGGACATTTTAAGAGGCTCTCTCATTTAGCTTCTCAATAATACCTTAAGCTTATAAGGCTTTCTTTATGAGTTAGAAACTAAACACTAAGAAACTCATATAAGCTCGAAGCTAATCCTAGTGTTATCAATAACAGATTGCAGAAAATAGCGAAACACCAAAAATCCGCTATTTGAAATGGCGGATAGCATTGCGGTCAAATAGCAGAGGCCGCATAGAGGTTGAAATAAGTAAATTATATATAAAAAAAGGCATGCTGCATACAGATAAAAAAGGGAATGCAGCCATATCATAGCTTATATATTGAAAGGTAATTTATTGCAGTGAATATAGGAGTAATACTCACCAACTCTTTAGTTTTTCTATTATAAAAATAGCCATGGTTGGCACTCGTGCAAAATCTTCAGTTTTATTATTTCAAAAAAACCGAATATTCTATTATTTCCGCTATTGCTGCTATTTCGGCAATCAGAAATTGGAATAGCGGTCGCTATTGTCCTAATAGCGAAACTAGGATAGCGTAGCGGTTTTCATAGCAGATTCATCAAAAACCGATATGCTATAGCGCCGCTATTTGACAACACCGGCTAATCCAAATTACGCTTTGACGCTAGAGTCTAATTATAAATCAATATTATCCATACAAAAAAAAAAAAAAAAAAAAAAAACAAATAGCATATATTAGCCAAAAGGCACTCCTCTTGCTTTATTCTATGATGGTTGCATCAATAATACTCATACTAATGCTCCTCCAGCCTCTTGCAACTTAAAATTAAGTGGCCCGTCATGCAATTAATTATTACTAGCTTGCCAAAATTGATCCCTTTTTTGGTCTTCCCACAATCATAGCATGTAAAATTAACTCCAGTGTTGCCCAAAAGCGGCACTATGGTATATGAAAATTGTGATACTAACTTAGTTTCTCTGTTAGGCCAATAGCGGTCGCTATTCTAGTTTCTGCGGCTGGTTGTAGCAGAAAAAGGATAATTTTAGGGTTTTAAAAATAATAAAACTATAGATACTATATGTGTGACAAATTGAAAATTGAAAAACCGAAGATTCGGTGAGTATAAGCCTATATGTAAGCTATAATTTTCCTTCATTCCCTATTTTATTTGTATGCAGCATGCCTTTATTATATATAATTGACTTATTTCAACCGCTATGCGGCTTTCACTATATGCCTGTCATGCTACCCAAGGTTTTAAAATACAGTCCGCGCCCGAGAAACCTGCAGCGACAAAAAGGCAGAGTGGCGGCTGATATCGTTAATCCCCATTTTAACAAAGTGAATAAAAATAAAAATAAACCACCGCGACACCCGCTCAATGAAACATCGTTTGTAAAAAAAAATCCAAGAATCCAGTTTTTTCCACTGCCTTACCTTCTTCTCTAGTTCTAACCTTCTCTCACCTCTCAACTAGAATTATACATACATTATATAATAGTGCAAATAATTTTAATAAGATTTGTGCAACGTTGTGATTAATTTTGTAATGCAAATTGTAATAGCCAAAATCACGAAATCCTTAACGCGTCTGCAACTGCGACCACTATCTAAAACCTTGACACTACCTACTATTTCACACGTAGCAGATTTTTGCTGTTTTGCTATTTTCTGCAATCAACTATTGACAACACTGATTTTCAGCCCAGTTAGTACTCACAGTTTACTTCCACTACTACCAATTACTGTTAAGCAATTGATCCCGATATACATTCATGTGGATATAAGTTTCAGCTATGAAAACAAATGCACTTTTTAGTGTTAGTGTGTTAAACTTTATCTTATTTCAAAATGAGGTCATTGTTAATCAGATAAAATTTCAAAAACTCAAAACAAAGGAAGTAGAAGAAGCTGTGAACAAACCAGCAAATGAGCTATGAACGTGAAGAGAAGGACCGAGAAGGGTCGACGGAGCAGCCAAATCGGCGGCGGCTGCTGCGGCAGCTGTACTGTTGTTACCGCTACCAAAAGGACGGCCTCTCTTTGCCGGTGTCGCCGACCCACCGCCGGTGGATCCACCGGACTTGCCTTGGTCCCTCTTTTGCATCTTTCTCTGTTTAGGGATTTGAATTTTGATTTTCGAGTTTGGTATGTAATTTCGATTTAGATTTTTTTTGGGTCTTAGCTGGGCTTCGTTTTGGGCCTGTAACCCATTAGATCTTGATGCGGATTAGGTCCAAGCGATCCTGTGAACGGTTTATGTTATGGGTGTTTCTTCTTTCACCCCTTCTCAAATATATAAAATTATATGTTTGAATTGGCAGTATAAAATACATTTTAATTGGTCATATAAAATACATTTCTAAATTAGCCTCAACAAAATTGAGGCTTTTGAGTAAATTTGGGGTGAGAAAAGAAGGTTTTTTATGTTATTGAAATATGATAATTTGTTCTCACTCCAATGTTCTCAAAGTCTACAATATATGTTCGGATTAGCTGATCTGAAGGTATAAAATACATGTTCAAATTACTCATCTATATATATATATATATGATGGCTTTTGAAAATATTGAAAGTGGAAAAAGAAGACACCTTAAAATATTCTTATTTTATTGATAAAAAAATTTATTTCTTACTCACTCGTTCCAACAATCTTAAACTATTTGACATTTTCATTGAAATCAATAAAAGTATATAATTATAATAGCAATTAAAAGGTATAGTTTGAAAAATATAATCAATAATTGATTTTAGAGCAATGTGTATTAGTATTAATTAAATGTTATAATTAATAAATATAATAAATATTATTCTAAGTATTGAAAGTAACAATTATTGAGGACACATATTTTTTACGAGTTGGTTAATTATTATAAAACTGAAGAAGTAATATATATCATAGATCTTTACCCCTCCATTTCTCAACAAAGTGGAGAGCTCAGTTACTAACGTTTAGTTTATAAAGGCCAATAATTTTAGAAATTAAGACATGTATTAAATATATGTTGTGAGAATATTTAATATGTTCAGATGTAGGTTCGAATCAACAATAATTTTCTTATATGTATTTAGTGTGTTTAAATTTCAACACTAAATTCTTGAAAATAAAAATATTAATAATAGAGTCATCTATTTCTTTTCTTTTTGAAAAATAAAAGGATTCATACTCATCTTAATATTCACGTTGGTGCTACAATAAAACAAACATTTTTTCAAAAAAATAATAATTAAAATTTGTTTAATCGATATCCATTATGAATGTAAATATATATATTTTACAGAGCTAATCTTATTCGAAGTGCATGAGACACTAAATATGCATAAATGTAAATTCAAATTTAGGATTATCATGTTGTGAGAGTCTATCATTTGCTATTCAATTTCTATATTTTTCTCAAACCAAATAACTCCTATCATTGCTATTGCAATAATGTGACGAGGCAAAAGTTTTTCTATCAACATGAAAACATAATCAACTCCCAATCCTCTCCCACCTTCATTTCCAAACAAAAGATTCAAGACTTGATGAATGAACAGAGGACATTAATCCTACCAGACTAATAATGAAGTGGGATCATGGATGTGGACCTTATGTTGCCTCAACTGTTTGATTATAATTGAACAAGATATCATATTTTTTCCAATTGAGGTGGGATCATGCATGTGGACCTACATCAATATTCATATAGTATATATGATAAATAATAATAATATTAACCACCTTCAAAATTCATATAATATATGTATATATGATAAAATAAAATAAAATCATTTTATAATATAAGATATGTTAATCTATCACGTAAAAGTAAACAAGTCATTATTTTAATAATATCCCTTTAATATATAGGTGTCTTAGATATTTTCATTATTTGTTAGAAGTTTGGACAACTAAATTGAAAAATTTCACCATCAAAAGGAATTATCAAAATAGATGAGTAAAATAAATATTAGTATTAACAACATCGTGTAATACAGTTGATAGATAATTGATTCTTCAAACATTTATATGATCATGAGTTTGATTTCTGACTAGTCATATGAAAGAGCATGATTTTTGGTTGTGTGTACAACTAAAGGTAAAAAAAAAGTATTGGTGTTTGTTCTAACAAAAAGTTTGGTTTGGAAGGAATATAACTTAGGTGGAGGAGATAGAAGGTCTAATGATAAGAAAGTTGCGGGTTTAATTCATATCCTCAATAAAATACTAATAATAATAATAATTACATAAAGTTGAAAAGAAATTTGTTTTCTTTCAAATAGAAGCTTGGTTTGGGTTAGATAGAAGGAGGGGAAATTTTGACATTAGCAAACTAACTTATGGACGAATACAAAGACAGCCAAAAAAAACTTGTGGTATGAAAAATCAAGAAAATTCCCAAGTAGATAATTTAAGGTTTTGGTTATGAACTTGATCATAGAGGACCTACTTGGCTACTTATGTGTTTATTTTTTGCTTCAGTTTGGCTAATTAAGGCTGCAACCAATATTTGTTATTTTCTTTAGAAATTGAAACGTACAACTAACCATTAGTATAAAGGAATTTGGCAATTTTTTAAGGTATGGTTGGTTTTATAGATGAACATACTAACCACAAATTTCTTTAGTTTAGTACCTAGTTGCTTTCATTTGTATTTTATTATAGCAACTTTTGTTTAATGTTGTTCTATACTATGAATAGGTTTTTTTTTTTATTGTTTTGGAATATGCATTCTGGAATATTCTCTGGTAAATGATTGAGGTTAAAGCAAACATTGATATATGGTTTTGGACACCATGTCTATAGTTACTCACAAATGACAAAATAGTTAGCTAGCTAGTCAATAGGGTCAGGATATAAGGTAGAGTCCTATTAATCCAAAGGACCACAATATTTTACCACTCTGCTTCCCTAGGTTTCTGCTTATATGGCCATAAAGTTTCTATTCATCATAATTATTCCTCCAAATTTCAATGGTGGGTCCTAAGATTTTTTAACTTACTATTAGGCATTTTCTTGTAACTCGCAATTCTACAATTCATGAGGGAGAAAATTTGAAGAGATGTAAAATTTTGATGTGTTCAAATAGAATTAGTTTTATTTTTGTAAGTGATTTAAATTTAAGTTAGAATTTAGAGCTTTTATTTCTTCAATTAATTTTTAAATTAAAATTTATTGCTTAATTTATTTTTAAATTTAAAAATAAATTATTTTCTAATTATTTCACTTTTAATCATAATTTATTTTTAAAAAGTTGAATATCAAGTAATTTTGTCGACTAATCACGATAAACCATCGAAATATTAAAAAAAAAAAACATGCTTTTGTAGTTTAAATAAATTTTATGATAACTTAATTGATTCACAATCAATTGTTTTTACCTCATAACTAAATACACATTAAGTGATAATGAAATTGTACATAATGGAAATTTCTAGTTGCTTTCAATCATTTTCTTAGGAACTCTATCCTGACAGCTACTAGTTTAGGAAATTAATGGGGCAAATAAAAGGATTATATTTTTCCAATGGACCAATTATTAGTTGTTAATCTTTAAATTGCTAAATACAATATCATTCATTCATACGATATGCTATGTTGTTAATATATGGGCCCTAAGTATACTAGTATAACAACCGGTGGTTTTCCAAGCATGTAATGTTGATTGATGTTTTTTTGCAAAAGGCACTTTCCTTGACCCTCCATGTCTTGTAAAATTAGTTGTTCCATACTTTCAATGTTACTTCATACATATCCCTAAACTTTTGTTGTTAATAATTCATGATAATGAGCCTTACCTGTAATAAAGGGAGATGTGAACACCTTTGTCCTCATCCATATCTGTCTTTAGACTATTATAAATGTAATGGGAGGGGTATTATAGTAATAATAATAATCATTAACTAAAAATTTAAAGTTGAAAGCTAAACTAAAATATAATTAAACGGTAAGCTCAACATAAAAATACAATTAAATGTTTGCTAAAACTTATTTAAATTGAAAGTATTTAGCTTTTAAACTCTATCATTGAATTGAAAAAAAATATATAGAAATTCGCAATGGCATTTATTGTTCATAACTTAAGTTTATGTGTGCTAGTATTAAAAATAGTTGGAAATTCAAGTTATGGTGAATGAATAAAGAATTCTAAGTGGTCAACCTTGAGTGGGACACTTGACTCTGTTGTCAACTTAATTATCACTCGATCGAAGTTTGAAAATCAAACTGAATTTTACAAAAATATAAAAGAGGATATTCAAAAAATAAAATAGTCTTAAAATATAATATATATATATATATATATATATATATTACAATAAAGACACAGATACAACATTTAATAGAATAATAGATCCTAAAAATATTATTAGTGACAATAGCAGTGCCAACAGAACATTGCGGTGACGATAATCAACCATTTATACTAGTACACATTTTTTTAATTTTGTACCTTATAGTTACTTGGCCTAGGCCGAAATTCTTTTATAAGAGACAATCAATTACAAATTTCAACTTGAATGGCTTGATCACAATATAGAATTTATCCATATTTACTAATTTCATTTTTTCCTATGAAACCATGAAGTATGAATAAGCTGCTCTGTTTTTTTACAACCCAATATTTTAAATTTGAACTTTTTCGTTGTACATTAATACCAGTGTGACATAGTTTTTTTTTTACATAGTGACAAAGTTAAATATTGTTAGGAAATAAAACGATTGTGTGACATTCTTAAATTCTAATTTAAAAAATAATGTTAAGTTGAACATTTTATTTGAATTTAAATTTGAAATTTTATAGTTGTGTGAATTAATTATTTTAAAATTTATAATTTTTTTAAGATTAAAAAAAAGACAAGTGTATAATTTAGAAAAAAATAAATTTTAAAATATATTATTGAATTTAAATAATAAATAAATTTTAGTTAAGGAAGAGTTTGTATTATAAAATTAAGGAGGAGGTTCAACCACATATATATATATATATATATATATATATATATATATATATATAAAGAAGAATAAAATAATTAATTTTAACTTTAAGCTCCGAAACGACGAGGAGTTATTATATACGGTTGATTCCACTCTCTTTGTTAAATCGCTTTCAATTAAATAAATAAAATAAAAATATTGGAAATTTTCAAGTTTGAAATTTCCTCTCTCCCTATTGGTGGTCTTTTCTGAGGAATTCAACCCATCTAGAACCTTACTTCAATGTCAGTTTAATGTTGAATAATTGGCTCAACTAACACACACAACATAGCGTTATTATCAGATAGAGAGAACTGAACCTATACTTCCCTTCAGTTTCATAATAAATGTCTAAAAAATGTAATAATTAAAATAAATAGATAAATTATTTTATTAAATTATTTATTTTAATTATTAGTGGATTTATTATTATTATTATAAAATATAATATTAATATTTTAAAAGTTATGTATTTAATAATTTTTTACAGATAATACAAAAAAAATTACTTAATTATATTAAAAAATATAAATAATATTTATTTTGAGATGATTATTTTATTAAAATAACATTCATAGTGAACACTATTTTAGCATATTAAAAAGAAAATAAAAAAGCTAGTTTCAAGCATAGTTCATCTCAAAATATATAATTTCATGTACAATTAGTCAATTAATCGGTTAAAGGTCATACACCATATATAGTCAATTTTCTCATTCTAAGCTTCTCTAGGGTACATATTTTCCACTTGACTTTTTTTTTAAGTACTTTTATTGAATAAATTATTAATTTAGGTTTTTTTTTTCTTCTAACACTCAAGAGTTTAAACATAAGTGTAAAATCTAATTAAAAATTATTTTATTTAATATTTAAATTCAGATTCTTTAATACTAAACACACATATATATATATATACACTTGTCTTTTTTAATATTTTTATCTAATAAATTATTAATTTGATGTCTAAAATAATAACCTGTTTTCAAATTGATTCTTAACATCGAAAATTTAAAAAATATTTTCTAAATAAAAAAAATTAACAATCACATAGTTTTTGTATGACAATTCTAAGAGTTAATTTAATGATACAAAGAGTCTAATCTAATTTTAAAAACTATTTTAAAATATTAATGATTTTATAGATTATTTACAACGCTCTATAATTTTAAAAAAAAATTATTGATTCACTCTACATTTTTCTCTTTATCATTTCAAGGGTTGCATAATTTTAGTTAATAGAATAAAAAATAGAGAACATTCATTATATAATAATGTCTAACTAGTGACAAATTAGAAGCTTAATTTATATAATTATATGGTTTAATATTTCTTTATGTAGGACACATCAACCTTTGTAAACTATGAAATCCCAGTAGCAGTGGCCACTGGCAGTGCCTGAAAAGGCAACTAACTACTACATAACATAATAGGAGCTGGAGAGTAATTCTGGTCTGTGTCAATGTGACATTACTCCTTCTTTGGCATATTCTCAGAAGCAAAAAATAGATTCTTCATAAACCACATGAAATTCAAAAAAAGCAAATGGTCCAATTAAAAATGATAACAAGATAAAGGAAATTTCATTATGGCAAACATGCTAAAAGGCAATGAGATAATTACAAGGGAAGCACTAGCACTAGCACTATAGAACACAAATAAAGGTTTTTGTACAAGTATATGTAATTAGTATCTTTTTAAATATGAATTACGAAATTGGTTGACTCTTATTAAGATCGGACAATTGAAATTTCGGTTGTCTCTGATTAAGATATGACAATTGAAATTTTAAATAAATTTTGCTTTTTTACATAAAAATTTTGACTTTTAAATTTAAGTCGTCTAATTTTGATTGGATAATCTAAATTCTTTTAAATATATTTTTTTTACTTCTAATCTATCATCTTTTGTTTCAGATTTTTGTAAAAATATTTATTTTTTTTGTATTTCATCTATAAGAATATATACTTTTTACTTTTAGTATTTTGTTTTTTTTTTTTCGTAGAAAGCATGATTAATACTATTATAAACTCACAAACAACTGCGAAATCTGAGTTTGAATTTGGGACAAGACGTTCAACCTAATAATATCGTCATCTGCTAGTTCAACTAGAACTTAAATACTTTTAGTATTTTGCTTTTAGTATCTTCAAAATTCATTAATATTAGAGTTGGTCTCTACAATATATAAAATATTTTTATTTTAGTCCTTTTAGATAAGAACTAATATAATATTAACAAGAACCAAAAATAAAAAATGATATATGTTTAGAGGCAATATAATCACAAAATACCAAGGTCCAAATCACCAAAAACAATATATTTACCGACACTAAAAACAAAAACAAAAATTTACAGGGACTAAAAGTATATTTAAAGCTAAAATATATAATCAATTAAAAAGTTTAAAAGAAATTTTTTATTTTTTAAAACCCTTTAATTGATATATTATTGAGTTAATATACAATTTAGTCATTTAAATTGTAAGCATCAGTCAATTTAATTTATGAAGTTTGTAAATTGGCAAATACATCGCTAAAATTATAAAATAATAATCAAAACAGTGCATATTTAAACTTTTGTTGTTAGAAATTATAATACGACATTTTAATTGAATATTTGACCTCTCCACATTTATATCATATTAATGTCATTATAATATGGATTAATTTTTCTATGAAATTTAAATCTTTTATGGATTAATTTGTTAAAATTAGTCAATGCATAATTATAATTACTTACAAATTTATCTTTAAGATGATTAAATTTCATTGACAAATATAACCCTGAAAAGATGATATTAATGTGGCATCAAGGTGGATAAATCACATATATAATTACATTGTCACATCAAAATATTTAACAATAAAAATTTACAGAATAATTATTTTAGTTGATATTTTACGATATCAAAAATATATTTATCAATTCACAAAATTCAAACTTGATACTTATAATTTGAAACATGAATATATATATATATGTTGACTCGATATTATTATTGTGATCATATCACACTACTAGTTTCTAGGATTCCTTCAGCTGCAGAACATTGAAGGCGTGCATTAATATATGCAGAAGCAGAAACTCATGATTCAAGTGATCCTAATCCTAAGGCTAATTTAATTTCTCTTACAAATTTCTCTGGTTATTTCTGATTCCTTTGATATACACAATTTCCTAAAGAAGTGATGCAAGCTGTCCTCTATTCATTAAATTAATGATTCTTATGCCAATTTTCTTATTGATGTTGATTGTATTGTTTCCCCACACTAACTACACATAACAATACCCAATAGCATATATATAAACTTAAAGCATTTAATTTCCTCATAGGGGTAATAATAAGTAATATGAAAAAACTTGCAGAGCCCAATTTAGTCTAATAATTAATAATTTAAATGAAAACTACATTTTACTTTCTTTTCTTTTTTTATCTCAATTATTTATTATTTCATGCATTTTAGAAAGCAACATTTTACCAAAAATTCAGCTCATTGGTTTGGTGTTCTTGTCAATGGTGGTTTTCCGCATAAAACTGTTTTTGTTTTTACCATTTCTAATGGTGTTTTGGCTTCATGGAAGAACAATCTATACAAAAAAAGAGAGAGAAATTAAAATAAATAAATAATAATAATAATAATATAATAATAATAATAATAATAATAATAGTAATAATAATAATAATAATAATAATAGTAATAATAATATAGTTAGATGTTACCATTAATTTACGTTTGAGGTGGGGTGGAATAACATTAATTTGATCGTCCTTGAGAATGGATATTGAATTCAAGGAAGAAGTTTCTTTCTCAAATTTGTCATCAATTTTGTCACATATGACTCAATGAATCAGTTCAGACTTATCAGTAACATTCATTAGTAAAATGGTTTGCATCTTGTGGTCTAAACACTACAAGAGTGGACCAATCATAAATTATTCACCCCACAAGAATCAAATTGTATATATACTACTACTAATTAATAATCATAACAAATAAGATGGTCATTTTTTTTATATAGTAGTAATATTTTATTTTGGTCAACTATATACTACTTACATCTCATCTCATGGTATGAACAAAAATGATTTGCAGTAGTATGAGAGTTTTTACGACATAGAAATTAATTCCACATGTATTAATATATTTGGTCTTTAAATTTAATAGTTAAATATTTAAAATATTTTTTATTATTTATATAATTATAATTATTAAATATTATTTACAAAAAGTATCCACAAAATAAAATTTTATTTTTCTAAATTTACATTATTAATAATAGTGAATATTGAACATTTTTATAATTAAATATAAAAAATTAGTATAATATTTATACATAACGAAATTGTGCTTTTGCTTATAAAATAATATATTTTAAAATAAGAAATCAACAAATAGTTTTTTAATTAATAAGAAAAAACTCATTAATTCATTAATTTATAAAAAAATATATCAAATTAATTTACTGTAGAAATTCTAATAACCCAATAATATTTTTTTTTAGACAATATAGTAGTAATATATTAGACATTGATTAAACAACTTGCTCGCGTGGGGTCACTAAACGTTGATTTTTAACTTGATTGAAAGCGATGTATTTTTGCGGATTCTCTTTTAAATAACCCATTTTTAAAAAAATATTAATATATCCTACTTTTTAAAATTAAATACTACTAAATATAACTTTTTTTTTTGTCTTTTTTAAAATATTTTTTAAAATTTAGTGAGAGGTCGTCTTTTGATTGAACGACCTTGTCAAAAGAAGACCACATTTTCATTTAAAGACTTTGTTAAAAATTTATATTTGTTTTATTTTAAAATAAAAGAATTATGAGATTATTATTTTATTATGCGACTTTGTATCAACTAATTTTTTTATTTTTTATTTTATTATTAAAAATAATATAAATCGATTAAAATTACTAAAAACACATTCAACAAAAAAAATATTATAGAAATTAGGTAGAGTTATCAATAATATTCAACTATATTTTCGAATATATAATCGATTATTCATAGTCTGTATTTTTTTGGTATTTTATCTTTAACAGCCATTTTAATTTTAATGTAGTTACTATTTAAATTACTCTTCTTAAGTCTCTGCATTTTAATATCATAATATATTATTTCACCTTCGTATGGGGTCAATGCCCTTCATTAGACATAGCCAAGAACTCTTCATTGTAGATATTGAATATATTAACAACATGGTATACGTTAGGTAAATGCACTAAATAGTTTTAACGAATGTAAGAATATGCAATTATGACATACACATGTATAGTCTAAAATTTTGCACAATCACACCATTTTCTCTAAAAGGCCAGCTTTGAAATGAACAATTAGTCCCACCTCTTTTGGATGCACCATGAAAGAATAGCTTTGTCACTTGAATCATATGGCTTAGTGAGTGTTGGACTTAGTCACTTCATCTTCAATCCTTTTCATGCAATTTTTTTGTGTATAGTCGACCATAAGTTAACATTAATTGTAGTTGATGTACTTTTTTTGCAAATAATTTCCTAATAAGTCTTCTAATTGGCATGCTCCTTTGATGAGTTCAGAAGTAACCCAAAAAGTCCTTCAATGATTTACATAAGTTCTCCATGTTGATTCCCCTTCCTTGCATCCTTTGTCTTTCTCAAGATTTGATATCTTTCTTCGAAATTTCTTGATTTCATTTCCACGATAAACATGTTCACTAATTTGAGTTCAACAATGCACTTATTTATATATGTTTTGTTGAACAAGTGACTCCAATCACAAGAAGGGGTGAATTATAAACTGTAAAAGATTGAATATAAAATAAACACTTGAAAATTATTGAGTAATTTTAAGTGCAATGTTTACGAAATAAAACAAAATTAAGAGACAAGAAATAAAGTGCGAGAAGTACACCTGAGAAAATAAAGAAGAAAAAATAGAGAGCACACAGATTTATACTAGTTCATCCACTAACAACTTAAGGCCTATGTCTCATTTCACAACAATAAAAATATTATTAATACCAAGCTTTCAACACATGATTAGTAAGAAACCTTTGACAACCTATGAGAACTCTTCAAACAAAATTTATCCTTTGAAGAATGAACTCTAACTACAAGAGATATCACATCTCTTGAATAATTAGGATTACTCCTAATAATGTTATAACAAGAGAAAATTGTGATTTACACTCTGAGTATAGATAAACAAATTGAAGCACATGAGTTCATATTACAACTTGATAATTATTCATCATATGCATATTTTTCATTGTTTTTAGTGTTATTTATCTTTAATAATTAGTTAACTTATAGAGTTATTTGATATAGTTTGTTGATTTTAGTTCTTGAAGTTAATGAAATTTTTATGTTCTTATTTCCTTGATTAAGTAGAGATTTTTCGTAATTTTGCATTGTTTCGTTGTTTTACTAGAGTGCTGGATTTTTTTTGAGAAATCAACATAATTTATGTGGAGTATTTCAGTCATATTTGGAGTTTTAGAAGTCCAATTGAAGTCAAACCAAGTGCAAATGTAAGCTAAGATTCATAGCTACAATTTTCATTAAGACATCAGAACCAAGTTCGGACTCAAAAGAGGAGAAAAATGCAGTAAACGTCATACAACAGACGTTGTGCGTTTGAGCGCAAGCATTTGCGCCTGAGGCGCATTTCTACAGTATTTTGACATCTTGCTTTTGTCCAAGAGAGCATCTGGAACGCGCTCTAGAATGCATAAAAATGTATTTTTCTCACTTTCTATGTATCTTTTTGGCTATTTTGAAGTTTGAAGACTTGTACCCTAGCAGAGAAATTCATAGGAGATTGGTTCTAACATCATTGAAGGAGTTTTATCAAGAATCCTTCATGAATATTTCTTGTAACTCTTCTTTAATCTCTATCTTTTGTATCGTTGTCTTGAGTAACTAAACCCTATTTGTTAGGGATGAGTGAAACAAGATGAAACATTTATTTGTCTGATTTGATTTCTAGTTATATGAATGAGTTTATTGAATTATTTTTCTCACGTATGTGTTTAATACTTTTTATTGTTTGATCAACTTTAAACTGTTTTACGATTCGTATTTTGAGACGGAAGTGGATTTTACAAATGTTTGAGATGGGAAATTCATGATATTGTAGTCTTGGGATAGATGTAGGTCAAAAAACCAACTGAATTATTTGCAGAAGCAATAGTTTATTAAGAGAATTATTTTACAGTAAAGCTTAATTATAATCTTAAATCCACTAAGGAACTAGGGGTTACTTTGAAATGAAAGGTTTTGTCACTAAGGACAAGAATAATAAAGAGAATTTGCTTATAGTTTAATAAAGGAATATAGTAACTATGATTAATTAGAAACCAAGGTTGGATTCTAAGTGAAGTTCATCCTTGACATTTTTCTTATTAGAAAAGTTCAATTATATTACTCTTATTAGTTTCAAACATAATTTCAATCAATTCGATAATATAACGCAATCGTTGAGTTCGATACTATCGTTTTATTATTACTTGCAATGATTCAGTACATTTGCTAAAACGCTATCACAACTCAAACTATGTGGTAAAAATAAATCTCTCAAAGAAAATTATTGCAGTGAGTAGTAAGAAAGCAAGAAGAGAAGAAAGTGAACCGGTGTGAAAAACATGTTTAGAAAGGAAAAGGGAAAATGAGACAATGACGAGCAATGAATATTCTAATTTCTAACGTGTGATTTTCGGCCAGATTTGTCATCATAATCGATTATTTTTACTAATAATCGATTACTTTTGCCATTTAAAAACACGAAACTGACTTTTGCATGCATAATCGATTATTTTCACTAACATAATTGATTATTTAGATGATTATAGAAACAGGGAGGTGGCTTTCGCAGTCATAATCCATTATGTGTCGGCCATAATCAATTATTTTAATTAAAATCTGCCAGAAACTTCCAAAACGTGTTTTTTTTCTTTCATATTTGAATAAAAATTATTTAAAATGAGTTTTTGTAAATTATTTTTAACAGAAAAACATTTTTTTTTTGTGAATAATTTTTCAAAAAGCTTTTTCTACCACTTACATTTTATCTTCAAAACAACCAATACATGAAAATAAAAGTCTATGGCGCACAATCCGTTTTCATAGTCCTTTTTCCGCTTTTTTTTTTATTTTTTTTTATCTCATGATTCTTTTTGTTCATCATCAAAATATTATTCTTATCAAGACATACATTCACATGTTTACTTCTCGTCCTTCTCGAGTAAATCAAGATCTTCTGTTAGCCTTAGTCCTATAATCCTATCGTTATATCCCTTTGATTTAATTAGTTTCCTATCCCAATTGGTTTCCTCGATTCCTCTTGAGGTTGCTTATGTAACATTGCCTAAAAACTTGTTGATATGTGTGCATTGTGACTATTTTCCCTTTCGCCAAAGGAATTTCATAGCCAAATGAGAGGTTGATGCGATGGCTCAAAGTGCATAAGTATAGACCTCCCGATTATGAGGTTATAAGCTTACTTGTCTTATACCACCAACAGTCTCGTTTGGACCGATTTTGATCTGACGTCAGTGAAGAAAGTCATAAGAATATCTATGAATCATGTGATTTCAAAATTGCCTCCTAAAAATCCAATGTAAGTACCGCTAGAAGGTTTTGAGGAAAGATTCAGGTAAGCCTAATTGTTTTAAAGCTTTCCTAATTATAATGTCAGTCGAGCTTCCCTAGTTTATAAAAAAAACTATTTTGCATTTTGTCAGAGATGTGCATTGGATCATCTTATTCTCATTGTATTCCATTAAAATATTTCTCTGAAAAAGTAACGGTGGGTAATGTGTTTCCTACTAAGTTAAGGTGCACGAAGACTTTGAGACGCGAAGATGTTCTTTTTTCTTGCGCTACTGGAGTGTCCTCCCCCTAAGAATCCTCTAGATATGAAATTAATGTCTTTTTGTCTAGGTGTTTCTCTTCTTTGTCGCCTAAGATTTCTGGACTTCCTTTTTTTTCTTCAAATTCTCGACTTTCTCCGAGGTTCGGGTGTTTTGGAATTCCTCCTCCTAGGTTGTGACCTTTCAAAGTCTCTAAATCAGCTTCTTTTCTCCATTTATTTTTTTTAGAAGTTCTTATTGAACCAGGTTCTCGATTTGTACTTTTATGCCCTAACAATAATCGGTGGAATGACCATAAATCCTTGGTACTCATAGTTCACCCTTCAGGACAAACTAGTCTTGACTCCTTTTGACGGGACAAATTGATTAAATTAAAGTCGTAGGCATCTTGATTTCTTTTATTTTTAATAAAAATTTTAACTTAAAAAATAGTTTATCCTAATTCTACAAAAAAATTAACAATGTGTGAATTTTGTTTCTTAAGAGTGATGAAGATTACACTACATCCCAAAATAACATTTTTTTTCTCTAACATTATTATATATACTAGTGTTAGATAGACATTGACACATCCGTTTTGTCACTTTTATTGATAAAATTACAAAATTATATACTATAATTTTTAAAAAATCATTTGATTGAGAAAGAAATATAAAAATGTAATTAAATAGTTTAAACAAAGTAAAAAAGTGGAAGAAAAAAAATGTAATAATAAAACTATATATATATAATATAATTTTATCATTTAATTATATGAAGGGATAAAATTATAAATTAAGTAGTTTTATAAATGAAGAGTAAAATGAGAAACAAAAAACCACACCAAAATAAATACTTCTTTTATGGGAGGATGCTACGGTGGACAAATTTTAAAGGTGATCTATCATATATTGATAGTTAAAAATCATTTGAAATTATAACGATGATCGATAATACTTTTTAGAAATATAATTTCACAAATTTTCAGATATTTTTAAATATTCATCTACAATAAATCACTTATATAATTTTTCTTCCTTTTTATATATATAGTATAGATGTACAAAATACCGAGATGAGTGATCACCAAGTTTGGAACCTAGATCTTAAAAAGATCGAAATAATATACATTAACGAGTACGTAACCAACAATTAAGCTGTGCTATCCTATCTTGATGCAAGTAACCTATATTGACATATCAATCACCCCAATTTTATAAGCTTAGATCGTAATACGTGGTTTTGATATAATAATACAAATGTGTTTGCTTGACGCAATAAATTAAATGCAGAAGAATTCTTTTGTAAAATAATATACTAAAATAATGTAAAAAAATTAGAAGAATACCTTGTTACAAGTTCTAATAATGAACATGTCTTGTAGTTTAATTGGGAAACTGTGAAGAGGCACGATAACTCCAAAATTTGGTTTTGGATCATGAACTTCGAATAACACACAATCTTACACGGAGATTTATCTATAAAAAAAGTTAGTGTTTTTAAATTTTTACTCTTAAATCACATTTATTTTTTTATTTAATTTTTTGATCTAGAGATCGATTTAAGATTTTAATTGACTCCCATATCTTATGAGAGAATCTACTGAAAGTGGTTGTTAAGATTAAACGTGTAAAGTGAAGAATAAATTAGTAATTTAATTATTGAAATAGTAAGAATCAACAAGTTTTTTAGTATATCAAATTTGTGAAATTTAAAAAATTGATGTGTAGTCTAAATTTAAGATTAAAGAATTATTTTTTGAATATCATTTTGTTTATATTTTATAATAGAAAAAATACCAATACTTTAAAATGAAAAACGTCAACTAATTTAATTTTTTTTCATAAATGTGACACCACAATTTTAAAAATTAAACGTTAATTTTAATACGATAAAATATTGTTTAAAATAAAATATAAATATTAGTTATTTATTAGTTGTAATGGATGTTTTATAAAGAGAATATAGATATTTTGATGGAGAGATTAAATTGTCGATTCTTTAATTACTATGGTTAATTTCATATTTCACTAAATAAATCATCTAAATTGCTCAATTAATATTACAATTTTGAAACTCAAAATGCTGATTTAGTTGTGATCCTAAAAATAATGTTTACTACCAATCTTATAAAACTAAACTAAATATAATCAAAATTCCAAGAATCAAGGGTCTCTCCTAACTCTTAGAATATTTAGTCCTCGCCTTTTCTTTTGCTTTATACTTTGAAGAAACCATTAGTTGAAAGCAACCCAAATATAACCCTTGAGATGAACACCACCGATTTCACCTTGAAAGAGTCTTCAATTATATCTTGACCAAATATATATCATTGCCACATTAACACGTAAACCAAATTCAAAAGCAAGCTAATAGGCTATTAAAAATCCATTGTCTATTTAAAAACCAATTTTATTACCCAAAACATGTTTGCATTGAATTTTTAACAAAATTAATATTATTTAAGTAACGGTGGTATTTTTTTCTAAATAAAAATAGTGATACTAAGAGGACCACATGTCAGATTATGCATAACATACACATTGGGCCATGTCAGAGTGATCCTTATCATATGGAAATTAGCTAGCAATAATAATAAATAAGAAAAAATACTTCTCCTTCATCAAGTTACAGTTCTGACTGACTCCTCATAACAAAGCAGACATGTCCAATCACCATTGGATAAAGTTTCTACACTTTGTTTCCTTTTTCCTGAAACTTCCACTCTTTCTCTCTCCTTCTATTAGGTTCATTCCTCAACATTTGTGCCTCACTCCATAAAAGGGTGCACACTTCATTGTGGTATTATTTTTATATATTTACAAATAAATAAATAAATCAAGATCAGAATCAGGATTTCTTTTCTACAATATCATTTTAAAAATAAAAAAAATCAAACTACTTTAAAAATTATATTAAAAAATGTTCTACATTTTGAAGTATGCAATTTGTTAGATTAATTATGTAAGACTTTTACATTTTATTTTTGTTTGTAAAGAAAAAGCTTTTGTCCAAGGGATAATATACAAAACCCACAAGTCCTTAATATGAGAATATTTCGTGAGCACATGATCCACATGATGGTTTAGGTGTGGCTAGGGCAAGCTCTATGAAAAATAGATAAATAGTAAAAAACATTTATCCGTACCACATCAATTAATTTAAGAAAAAAACAAATAATACATAAATAATTTTACAGTGACATTAAATAATCACCTTATATTTTATCTTCTCATTTTATGATGGTTGGTTATCTTAAAATAACTAACAATTGAATTATTTATGTTGATGGTTAATGTAAAACGATTTACACTAATATGGGCATTAAACTTTTAATTTATTTGTGTTCTTAAATAAAAAATTGATTAAAAAAGAAAATATAGTTAATTTATTTGGAAAAAATAAAATACGCACCACACTCAATAAAAATAAAATATATTTAGTAGTTACTTTTATAAAACAGTTACAATAAAGATTTATGTAGCAATTTGAAGTGTTTTCTTTGGACAATAATTTAAAACTATTTTATTTTATTGGCATATATGTATTAAACATTTATTTATTTTTATTTATATGTTGTATTAATATTTCATCACTACAATCAATATTTTGTCTTTAAAATAATAATGAATGCACTAACATTTATTAAAAAAATAGTAAAATGTTATTTTTTTTCATTAATGCATTTTCCAATGTCTACAATGATCAAATAAATTAATTGTTGTGGGATCAAATAAATTAATTGTTTGGATAAAGGAAGTAACAACATTACTGTGTTACATGGAGGTTAGGTCCGAGGGTTGCTTTCAAGAGGCCATTATTGATTATAAGTACTTATTATTTTATTTACAAAGAATATAAATCTTCACAATTTTAATATTTATTTAACAGAACGAGGGGACCCATACTCGGACAGAAGAGCTTTGTGATGGGCCCAGCACTTTATAGTGAGTTACAAATTAAGTAATTTTTTAAAATGAGTATTTCCCAGTCTAGTATTATCCTGTACAATGCACAACATATAATGAATTAAAAATGGACCCACTGCAATGATGTGAATTATTTCTGTTTATTTCATAAGTTTATCATAGTTCTATATTTTTTTTGTTACAATTATAATTCTAATTCTATCATTTTTATAAAACTTACCTACTTTTTTATATATAAAATATTTAGAATCACGCAAAAAATCAAATTTATATTCATTTTTAACTATATTTTAAATGGCACTCTTCTATACTATTTAATCAGGAATAACATTTATTTTGCGTATGTTTGTATAGTAATATAATTAAAGTAGTATAATCGAGGATTATTTATTATATTATGATTCAAATCATTCCCCTCATATCTTATTCAAGGATTTCACGGAATACATACTCAATTTGCATAAAGAATGATTCATTGTTGCTCACACATATAAACATTCAGATGGAATATAAAATCATGACTTCTTCGCGTTTTCTCATGGACAAAAGATTTTAATTTGAATCTAGTAAGAAATGCAAAAGGCTCAATGCATGTTGGATAACATCTATAATTTGCCCAAAGAATATTGGAGGTCAAAGATCATCACAATTGTTTCAGGTATTGGCCACTTGATGAAGGAACTAACTCCAAAAAGTTGAGATACTTTGCTCACATATTGGTTGATTTGAACATGACACAAGAGCTGAGAGATCGCATTCTTGTTGAACGTCAAATTATGAATTTTTTGTTTACATTAATTATGGAAAAACCATTGTTTTGTGAAACTTGTAAGATTGTAGGAAATTTTATAGATAATTTGTTGAAAATATTCTAATAATTAAGTTGAAGACGATGTTGTGGTAAATAAGTTGGTAAAGTAATATGTTCTCAAAAACAACGCCGGTACGAAAAAAAAGAAGCAAAATTGAAGGTATAATTTAAGGAAACATATTCATTGTGTTGTTAACTTTCCTTTTGTTGAACATATTTCCATATTGAATTAGGAGGCACCACTTTTATTTAAGATTTTTGTCCCTCAAATCAGGAAAAAAAAACAGATAAAAACCATTAAATTTTTTTTGACTCGGATTCAGCTAAAACACTTCAGAAATTTGAGATTCAGGTTACGTAGGGTCCTAAAAATGTAATTTATGAGATCTTTAGTTCAAACTTATCTAGTTCAACTAACATATATCATCACGAAATGATCATCAATATCTTGATACACATATTGTTGATTCTTGAAGTGATAGAGTGTTAGAGAAAAATTAAATCTTTTATGATTTAGAATTCATCTCAAAATATATGGTATTAAATTTGACACATCCAAATGTTTTAAAACGATAAATTTTATATCCTATGATTATTCATAATTTAAAAACATTACACATATTTTTATAAAATAAAAATATTTTCATAAAATAAAGATATTATAGAAGAGAAGGCAACATCTATTAATTTTAGTGTCAATAGGTAAAGAGGCCAAGACCATCCAGATTTCTCAAAATCCCTTTAAAAAATATTTAGGTGCAATCATTCTAGTCAATTGTTAGAAATAGTCTACACAAATGAAGTTTGGAATACGAAAACAATAGTCAAGTTATCGAAATATAACAAACTTTCATTAGGTTAAGGTCGGGCCGATGGATTGTTAATCTTTAACTATTTTTAGAAATTTACAATAATTAATGCAAGTTGATGGTAATATATTTTTTATTAAACTATTATGCAGGTTCCATTTATTTTTGGTTTATTATGTGTTTAATCTTTTTCTCCCTCCAAACTATCCATCTTGATTCCGCCTTTGATTGTCGGTAAAATAAATTTTACAGACGTAATTTTTGTTGTAAGGAAAAAATATAGGCAAAAAAATACTATATTATATAATTTTTGTTAATGTGTTTGAAAACCCACTTGATTTTGAGGAACATTTTTTTTAATTGGATTAAATTAATGTCTTCCAAAATTTGCTTTTTAATAAATTATATCTTGGTAAAAAAATAGAAAAAAAAATGTTTATAAATTAATAAAAATACATATTGGTATTTAGTTTAAATTACGCATTTGATTTTAAAGGTCCGTTCAAAGTGGTTTTTGTTAACATCATGAAATTTTAAAAAATTAAAATTAATTTTGAGTTTTTAATTTTCAATTTTTCAGTTCTAAATTTTAATTATTAGCTGAGTTTCACTTTTTATTTTACTTGAATTGAATCACTTTCTTTATCCTATCTCATTATGAATTCACCAAACATAAACAAAAAAAATTAAAACATAAAAATAACTAAAAAAATAAAAATACAAATAAAGAGTTTTAATTTTATTTTAAAATAATTCAAATATCATAAAATTATAATTTATTTAATTTTAGTAATTATGGTTAAAAGTGGTAGTTGTG
The DNA here is from genome assembly GCA_037974755.1 of Cicer yamashitae. Classification (NCBI taxonomy): domain Eukaryota; kingdom Viridiplantae; phylum Streptophyta; class Magnoliopsida; order Fabales; family Fabaceae; genus Cicer; species Cicer yamashitae. The sequence continues at coordinate 40,023,498 of JBBPBQ010020324.1, read as the reverse complement.
GAAGATGATTATCACAGTAGTGATCGATCTTCGAATTCAACTGCAACACAATAGTGATAATTCTAAATACTCATCACGCCGAATGGACCCTAAATTATTTTTAGATTTTATTTTGGACCCTTCTAAAAAAGTTTATTTTAATTTTGGACCCTTATAATATTTCTAGATTTACTTTGTTCCCTCAATTTTTTTCTTTCTACATTAGTTCCTTAAATTACAAACATTAGATATTTCATTCATTTTTTTTTTCATTTTATCTTCTTCTTCTTATTGCTTAGTCATACCCTTAATTACCAAAATATAACATCTTCATAGAATTTTATTTGACAAACTCTACTTAAAATTGATCGAAATGACCAAAGTGTATCATATTTATAACTTAAATGGCAAATGAAATAAAAAAAATTGAACACTTATATCCTAAAATTTTGGTGGATATAGTATCCAATTTTCTATGCTCACGTCATTTGTTATGTTTTTCTAGGGATATATGAACGATATTTCTTCATTTAAATTAATAAAATACTTCAATCGATGACACAATCAAAGTGACTAAAGTTATAAAAGATCAATTTATGAACAAACTCACAACATTCAAGTTAATGGCACGAAACGACAAAATGCATATAAAAGTGACAATTTTGAAGTGTCATGTCTTTGAATTTGTAATGAATCGAAATTAATATATTAATCTAAGTCAAATGTATGACACAACAAGACGGAAAATCACATAATATTGTACCTAAATGACAAATAAAACAATCTCGCACTCAAACAATGAAATGACGAACAAAATTCAAAAGAAAAATTAAATATATCTGTAAATAACTTACTTAAATAAACAAATATAATAAAAAAGGATTTTGAGGGTGATTATTTATATTTATATTTATAGTAAATTTAAATTTTAAATTTTAAATTAATTTTGTTAAATAATTGCGACCTCTAATTTTTTTTTTATAAATACCTAAGAATTTTAAAAAATCTTGCCTATCAAAGTAAAACTTAAAAATAATAAAATGGACTAATTATAATGAATGAAATATCTTTTTTAAGATTTAATTGTCATGTATTGTTAATAGAAAACAAAAATCGTTGTAAACATATAAATCAAATGTTTTTAATAAAAATTAAATATTTTTAGTGATCTAATAGTTATAATTGACAGACATTATAAAATTCTTTACTGTTAATAATGTATATGATTTGAGTCTTTTTTTATTTATTACCAACTCATTAAAAAATGTTTCATTATTTTTTTGTAAAAAAAGAAAATGCTAAAAGTACCCAAAAACAATTGTTAAAGAATAAAAAAACATATTTTTGAAAATTTTACATTGAATGCTCTCAAATGATAATAAGTAATATTTTTATATTAATTTTTTTTTTATTTTCTAACAAATGTCTTTAAGAAATTTGTTAGTTTGAATAAAAAATAATTGTTTTATTATCTTCTTCATCATTATTATTATAAAAAATGTAACAAAATTATTTTATTATCTTCATCATCATCATTAATTATTAAGGGAATTTACGTTGTTTTCTCATTAAATTTCTTTAAATGACACTCGTACCTATTTTAATTTTTAAAATGTATTTAGTTTCTCTGTACTCAATAAAATAAAATTGAGATTAATATTTTCTATACAAAATTGAGGTGGCATTTTTGTTCACGACACACACATGTATATATGTGTGTTACGATGAATATAATTATTTTTTCAAATTAGAAATACTAAATATATAATCGTATATTTATAAGTTAAAATAAAAATATTGATTGTATTATATTATAAATAATTAAAATAGACAAATGTTGCAAACAAAATATTTGATATAATTTTTTTAATAAATATAAGAAATATGAATGTTTTTTAATAATTAAAAAATGCGTGAAATAATTTTAAAAATACTTAACGCAACTCAATACATTTTTCCTAATTACTATAAAAAAATGTAACACCACAAAACGATAAGACAGAAATAAACAAATAAAATTAAGCATATTCTGTCAGAGTTCTTTTATGGGACTTCGTTTGGTGAGAAAAAGGATGAGGGTAGAGATTTTTGCTTTTTCACTTTTTCCTTTTACTTTTGCAGTAGTTAAAAAGTTTGTAAAATAAAATAAGAATAAAGAAATGCATTTATCACATCAATAATAATTTATTGTCCCCATCTCTCTTTCTTTTTTCTTTTTCAATTTTCATTAGGTTTCTTCACGAGTTACCCAAAGTTCACGAAAGTCGAGATGCCACGAGCTTTCTTCCATCCTCCACAAATTCATCCTGCATTTTGATTAGACCTGACCAAACCCAATGGCCAAAATAATTTGATTTATCAAAATAGTTTTTTTTTTGAATTTAATATCTAATTATTCCTTTCAGAATTAATATAAAAAGTTTAGTTATTTAATATAAATAAAAATCAGTAATTTCTTTTGCATTTAATAATATTATTTTTAAATTTATCTGTAAGTTATAGTTTAACTTGTAAATATTAATATTAGAGATGGTTCGATAAATCTAAAGATTTAAAATTAACTATAATAAAATTTAAAATCTTTAAATTCTTTTTATATTATTAAATAATTTTTTTTATGGATACAATAATAAACAACTTACAAATAAATATTAAATATATTCACATGATTAAGTAATTTTTAATTGAATTATTAGTTAGTACCAAAATTAGAGAATATAGTTTATATTATGCAAACTAAAAAATTTAACACTAAAAAAGTTAATAATATTAATTAAATCAAAACTATCAATTTGAGGTTTAAAAATAATTGAGGCCTAAGACAGCAACCTCATTCGCCTATCTGTTATGCCGATCTTTATTAATATTTTTATGTTGAATATTATGTCATATATTCGAATATAAAATATTATAGTTGTATGTAAATTTCTTTATCATATTATTTAGACAAAAAACATTTATTTCTAAATTTCTCTTAAATTTAATATTCATTAAATATAAATAAAGTAAAAATGTATTTAATCCAAATCTAAACCAGATACATTTTGTTGTTTTATATACTTGGTTATCTCAAATATAGAGTACAACTAACTGGGTGTTACTAAAATGTGTCTTTAGAGGTTAAATTCGTAAAAATAAATTTTTTTTGTTGAAAAAAATTAATATATAAAAATTTCAAAGGTTAAATACACAAATTTCAAAATAAATTTTTTATATTTGGTTTCCCTTATTAAGAATTATTATAAACCATAATTCTTAATAGGTGTAATTTAATTGATTTTGCTTATAATTCATTTATGAGGTTACTCCTTGTCTCGCACCATTTGTTACAAATTTGACTAAAGAGGTAAACTTTTTTCTTGCTATACATTTAATTAGTATTAATTGTATTATTTTTAATTTAACTTTTACCACTTTATATTTATGTTAATGAAGAATAAATCAATACGTCATCTTTAATAACATATAAACAAAAAAGTTATTTAAAAAATGGACGTATATGACTTAAATAAAGACTAAATACATCAATCACAATAAAAAAAATAAAATACAATAATTTTTCAATTAATTTTTTTACTTATATGTTTCATTTTAAATGAAGTACTTCATCTAATCTTAAATATAAAAAAAAATTAAATCAATAAAAATTAATGAATTTAAATCAAATAAATTTATTTTTACTAATTCATTTATTTTTATATTTGAAACTGAATAGTGTATTTTTGGTAAGATAATTTAATATTCTATTCGATTTATACACTTTTTAATACCATTGAAATTGTCAAATAATGATGATACAGTACAAAATTGAAAAATGAAAGCAACTAGTACTCCAACTAGTTTAAACAATTAATCCGCGGTTTATTAAAAGATGAGAAAAATTTAAGAAAGGAAAGTTTCATCCTCCTCTGTCTCCCTTCAAGCGACAACAGCATTGTAAGTTGTAGTAACTCCTCAATGCCGAAGGTTAATTAAAATTGGAGTAAGGTGGGCATTATAACTCACCTCTGCACTTTCTCTATCATCATGAAATGAAACAAACCAAACCTCCTCATAAACTCTGCTAATAATAAACCCTAATAAATTAACAAAAGGAGTAATTACTGTTCAAAATCATTAAAAATAATAAAAAATCCTCATTAATGTGATCATAGCAGGCGCAGAGTACTACTGACATTTGGGAAATCGAAGTAAAAGAATCTCTCACCCATGCATGCAACCTCAGGTGTTTTTCCTTGTTTTCTAAAATTCACACTCCAAAATGAAATATAAAAAAAATTTGTATTTAAAAATTAATTATCTAATTTAAATTTTAATCCACACACATCAATAAATACAATTTAGACCAGAACACTTATTAAATACAATTTAGACCAGAACACTTATTAAATACACAATTTTTAATACAAAATTTTTACCTTTAAATATTTAATAAATACAACATTTATTATTTTTACATATATATTTTATTAAAGAGGAAATGAATTTTAGTAATTCACACAACTTTACCAATATGAATTTCTCACTATTTAAAAATAGAAGTATTTAATAGATATATAGCCATAAATCAACCTACTGAGTACTGACCACATCTTTAAAGCAATTGAAGACGCTTATCACACATCAAACTAGTTTGATTCAAATTAAACTTTAGATATAATCATTATGATAGCACTATTTTTATTTTGAGCTATTTTATTTTATTACACAGAATATAGTAGTACCTTCTTACAAATCGTGTCCAAAAAGCCAAAAGAAAAGGAAGAAAAAAGAAAAAGTTGCTTCTTACAGAGATTTTTCCTTGTAAACAAAAAAACAAGGAAAGCAAAAACAAAAATATTCCAAAAAAAATTAAAATTCAAGAAAAAAGCGTTAAGCCTTATCCGAAATTTTCTCTTTATATTTTTAATTTTTTAATCCATGATCCGAAAAAAGAAAATAATAAAAAAAAACACTGAACAAAATTTTTGTTCTATGGTTTATCCTTGAGGAGAGAGGCTAATCCGGTCACAACCTTCGTCCCTCTTTCAACACTCTTCGGTTTCACCGCCGGTAACTGCCACGCCGGACTCACTGTCTCCGACGCTTTCTCCTCACCAAAAATTAACTCCAATTCACCGGAATCCCTCTCCGCCTCCGACGACGGTGTTTCCTTCGCCGCCGCATCGGTAACCTGCTTTGACCTAACGGCGGAAGGAGAGATCCACTTAGCAAGCATGTAATCGCGTTTCCTCCACGGCGGAACGTGCATCCCTTTCTTCTTCAAACTCTGCTTCGCCGCTTCCGATACGACGGATACGATCTGTTTCAGCCGGTCCTGTTTTCCGACGAAGATGTACGGTAGCGATTGAAGAATCGCTTTATAGTTTCCCGTAGATCGCGCGATCTCAAACTCTGATCGAAAATCAATATCTATAATCAATGTTTCACCTTCCACAATCGCATCAATAAATTGATATTCACCTAAACAAAAACGAGTCAATGAGTAACTGAGTCATAGAACGAGTCAATTTCGAATCAGATTTGAGGATTAGGAAAGTTTATATTACCAGCTGGTGAAGAACAAGTTTTCTCCCATTTAGATTTGCAAATTGAAGAATCGTAACCTAAAGATGAAAGACCTTCAGCAACGATCTTTATCAAATCGTCTTTTCTTTTGTAAATTTTACCGTTCTTTTCAACAATCCTCGCCGCATCGGCTAACAGATTCTTCTCTTCAACACTTACACAAGGAATCAAACTCTACAAAAAGCAACAAACAAAATTAAAAAGAAATAAAATAGAATTAAAATAGAATTTGAAATTCTGATACTGAATTTAATTTAATTTTTACCTTGAGCAAGTCAGTGGAATCGATTACTGATTCAGTAGTACCGAAGAAATCGAAATCGTCCTCGTCGGAGCTATTAACGTTGAAGCAGTTACAGCGGTTACGAGACGGCGGGGGTTGAGGTTGCGGTTGCTCCTCCATGAAACTCTGAACCATTTTCGCTAAACAAACAGAGCTAGGTTCCAACTCAGCAATTCCTCCTCCACCACCACCTCCATCTTTGTTGTTCTTCGGAAATTGTTTGTCAAAAGCGAAGAACCTTCTCAACCTCCACTTCGATACTGGTTCGTTTCGAAGAACTTCCTTCACTTTCTCCGAATCTATGTCAATAGGTTGGATCTTCAATGGAGCCATAACAAAATTTCAACAACAAAAAAATGCAATCTCTCTCTCTATGCTACTTCTTTTGGAGATTCAAATTTCACCTTTTGTTCAACGAGTCAAAATTACAAGCTATAGTCAACACACATTCATCTTCCTCTAAAACCAGTCAATGACTCACTCACAAGTTTCGCATGTTCTTCACAAAGGTAAAGAGAAAAAAAAAAAAAAGAAGAAAATAAATTATATCTATTTATGTATATATACGTGTGTCAGATTCTTCTAAGCTAAGGAAGTAATGATTTGAAGCTGTGAAGTTTCGTGGAAGACGTGACGACGGTGATCGGAGAGACGAGCATTGTTCATCGACGATGAAGTTAAACTCGCCGGAATGTTCATTTCTCCGGCGGTGGTTGAAAAAAGAAAGAAAGTTTTTTTTTTTAAAAAAATGGGTTTTGGTTTTTGGTTAGTGTTTGTTTCGTACAAGAGCGTTTTGGATTAGGTGAGTGGGTGAGTTTGGGTTTTATAACTGGTAATAGCTGCTGATTTGGATTTTTGTGCCACGCGGATTCTTACGTGGCGTTTATTATTTGGTCAGTGTTGTTTTGATAAAATTACCCATGGTTGTACTGAAGGCTGTTTGATTGGGCATTTGTCCTGTGACGCGTGTTTGCAATGATTGTTCTTTGCGGGTTCAAATTACTCTGGTACCCTTATCGTTTCGTGTTGTAAGAAGTAATGTGGTGGTAATATGGTATGAAACTATGGATTATGGAATATCCAAAACCATCCATACTGGGGTGAGTTTGATTGATTGGTTAATAATATATTACCCTTTTTAATATATATATATATATATATATATATATATATATATATATATATATATATATATATATATATATATATATATATATATATATATATATATCACCTTAATTCCAATGCTGGTTTGAAGTAATTTTCTTTTCTTAAATATATAATTTTTTAAATTAGGTTTGACTACAGTTTCAGTCCCCCTATTTTACTTAATCTGCAATTTTGGTCTCCTATTTTTTAAAATTATGATATTTTGTTCAAATTCTAATCTTAATTTTTTAATTTGGTGACGTGGCAATTAATGAGGTTGATGTGTCATCCATGTCATATTTAATTTCAATTTTATTAATTAGTAAATAGGTAATATCATTATAATACTTTTATTCGTTTTAAAAATAAAACAAAACACTTAAAAAAAATAAAGAAAAGAAACCTAAAATATGTTAAATCAAAGTCATGAACCCTAAAACAGAAACTCAAACAAAAAAGAAACACAAACGAACTCAGAAAAAGAAGAAGAAGAAGAACGAATTCACAAAATTGAAGAACAAGAACGACGTTAAATGAGCCTTAATCGTGAATTCCATTAGAATCGTTCCTTTCTTGCGATTACTATCGTCTAATTCTCGTTTTGCTGTGTTCGTTGTAATGGATTTTGTTAAGACAAAATCTCTAAATTAATTGTTTTGATGATAATTAAACAAAATGTTAATTAAGAATTATAATTATGATTCTAAGTGTTTTGGTATTTAACTTGTGTATTTGAGTGTGTTAAACAAGATAGGTACCAAGCAATTCAAATCAAATATCATTAAAATCAAAGCAAGCAAAAACAACAGTACAAAGATCAATCCTGCCAGACTTCTGCAAAACGAAGATTGATCTTCAGAATCAAGAATGATCAATCCTGCCAGACTTCTGCAGAACGAAGATTGATCTTTAGAATTAAGAATGACCAATCATGAGCTGAAGATTGCAATCTAGAAGCTTTGTCAATCTTATATCTTTATCAAGAATAAGCTAGGAAAAGCCTAAAACGAAATCAGCCCATAATTGGAAGAATCAAAGACAAGCCTCATGAAGGAATATAAGAAGCAAGATCATTCTTCATGTTGTACAAACACAAGTACAAGTACAGTCTGTAAAAGTACATCACAGTTGTACTATCAAATCAAGACTGCTCAACTGACTCAAAAGCACACAAGCAACCTCTGCAAAACAGTACTGAATCGAATACAAAGTCAGATCATACTTAACTAATCTGAGGATCAATCCTGGACTGCAAGAACGCTCCTGGATTTAATTTCTTCACTCTTGCTTTTGGCCTGCTTCAGTTCACTTACTGTCCTATGACAGCTGGCCTCATTACAACGGCTATGTGAGCTGTCCTAACATCCATTTGTGCTTATAAATACAACATCAAGATGAAGAACAAGACACAACTCAAAGTGCCAAGCAAAGCATCAATCTTACATTCATATTCGAGCTCTCTCAAATATCATTCTTTAGCTTGCAAATCTTTTTCTTTGTGTTGTGGTGCAATATGTAACAATCTAGTCTTAAGGTTCAGAATCTATTCCTCAAACAAGAGTTGAGTAATATTCAGGTTCTAAACATCTTCATCATCATTACTTTGTAACTCAAAGCTAGTGTATCATCATAGCTTGAGAAATGTGTAGAAATCCTTTTATGTTGTAAAAGGTAATCTGTGAAATCCTTACTGAAATAAGGCTAAGGTAAATCTAGAAATCCTTTCTAAGGTAGAAAGGTGGAAGTTTTGTAAAGATCAAGATTGATCTACGAAAGTTGTGTAACAACCAAGAACAATCTTGCCTTGAGCAATTAGTGGAAAATCTCAAATTTGTGAGGACTGGACATAACCCAAGTTGGGTGAACCAGGATATATGCTTGAGTAATCTCTCTATCTCTATCCTTTACTATATGCTTTACAATCAGTTTGTTCATTGATAAAATCAATATTGCTGTTTTTACACTAACCAAGATTGTTCTTCATATTACCAAGATCAATCTTGAGTAAATTGTTTAGTTTTAAATAGGAAATTTTTAAAAGGGGCAATTATAATTCAAACCCTCTTCTTATAATTGATATTGCTGCTTCAATTGGCATCAGAGCCAGTCTCTAAGAATTAAAAACACTCAAAAAGTGTTAGAGCAAAAGATTCAGGAAGACAATGTCAAAAGCTAAATATATTGCTGAAGGAGGGTCTTCAAACAGACCACCATACTTTGATGGATCAGATTATTACTTCTGGAAAGGCAAAATGCAATTGTTCCTAAAGTCACAAGACACTGGTATGTGGAGAATCATCACAGATGAAGACTTCATACCAAGAGTGGATCAAAACGACCCAACATCGGTTGAAAAGAAAGAAGCCGAATGGACAGCAGATGAAAAATCTAAGGTACTCCTAAACTCAAAAGCTCAATTATTTTTATCATGTGCTTTAAGCAGGGAAGAAAGTGAAAGAGTAGATGAATGCGATACGGCCAAAAAGGTTTGGGACACATTGCAAACTCATCATGAAGGAACAAGTCATGTTAAGGAAACAAGAATTGATATTGGTATTCGAAAATTTGAATTGTTTGAAATGAATGATGGAGAAACAATTGATGAAATGTATTCAAGATTCACAACCATAGTGAATGAAATGCGTTCACTTGGCAAAGGTTATTCAGTACAAGACAGGGTACGAAAAATCATGAGATGTCTTCCAATCATGTGGAGACCAATGGTGACAGCCATAAGCCAAGCAAAGAATCTTGAAGTTATGGGACTGGAAGAACTGATTGGTACACTAAGGGCGCATGAGGTACTGTTGCTGGAAGATAAACCAATAAAGAAAGGCAAGGTAATAGCTTTGAAAGCATCTCAGAACCTGCCAAGTGTTCAACAAACAATTGAGAAAAGTGATTCAGAAGATGGTCAAGAAGATGTTGATGAAGAGATTACTCTTCTCACAAGAAACATACAAAGAATGATGAGGAGAAGAGATCAGATCAAAAAGGGATCCCCAGACAAAAAGGATTTCAAAACTGAAATAGATAAAAGCAAAATCACTTGATTTGGATGCAACAAGCAAGGATATTACAAAACTGAATGTCCATTAAACAATAAGGTGCCAAAGAAATTCCCTTTCAAGAAAAAATCAATGATGGCAACCTGGGATGATTTTGATGAATCAGATATGGAAGAACCAGAAGAAGCAAACCTGTGTTTAATGGCCAACAATGAAGATATTGAGGTAACAGATTCTGAACCATGTCTTGTTTGCAAACAAATGGAAATCGAATTTGATAATTTGCTAAATGATTCAAACTTTCTCATTCAAAAATGTAGTTCCTTTAAAGAAAAATTTCATAAAGAAAAAGAAGAAAAAGAGAAAGTACAGGTTATGAATGATGAACTCAAGGAAATCATTCAAAACTTAAAAAAATCTCAATTCAAAAATTCTGAATCTGAAGGTTCTGAAAACCAGGATCAATCTTCATCTCAAACGAAGAACGATCTTCTCAAGGCTGAAATTGAAATTCTTAAAAATGATTTAATGAATTTCATTCAAGCTACTGAGACATTTCAGAAAATCATGGGATCCCAAGTAGGGATATTTGATAAAGCTGGGATTGGTTTTGATAAAACTCAAAAATAAAAAATGTATGAAAATTTCTTTGTTCCTAAAAGAAAAGAGGGAAATTGCAAAATCAAATGTTCATACTGTAACAAAATTGGACACTTGGAATTTGCATGCTATTTCAAAAAAAGGGATGAAAAAATCAGGAACAAAAAGAATTTTAAAAAGGAAGAACAATTTAGAGCAAAGACAAATTTTTCTCAAAATCTGAAAAAACAGGATCAATCTTCGAATGCTGTTAAAAACGAAGATCAATATGGAGCTTTATGAAAATCTGCTGAAACTCGTTTTTCCAAATCCTTTCAAAAACAAACAACTGATCATTCTTCCTGGTCCAAGATAAGTCACTCTAAGACTACTTTAAACACCAAGAAAGAATCAGTTTTAAAAACTAACACCTCAGGACCCAAAATAAAGTGGGTACCTAAAAATGATACAAAACATCATGCAGGATGGATGTCAAGATGTCAAGAAAAGGCTATGGTTTTTGGACAGTGGCTGTTCAAGGCATATGACGGGTGACAAGAACTGCTTCATGTCATTCATCAAAAAGGATGGAGGATCCGTAACCTTTGGAAACAATGATCAAGCCAAAATCAAAGGAAATGGAACCATAGGTAAAATAAATTATGCCAAAATCAATGATGTTCAATATGTTGAAGGATTAAAACACAATCTTCTCAGCATTAGTCAGTTCTGTGATAATGGCTTTGAAGTTGTTTTTAAACCCAACATATGTGAAGTGAGAATGGCAACTTCTAGAGAACTCATTTTTTCTGCATCCAGGAAGAAAAATCTTTACATTTTGTACATTGAAGAATTACCAGTTGAATCTTGCCTCATGTCCATGAATAAAGACAAATTGATATGGCATAAAAGAACTGGACATATAAGTATGAAAACAATTTCAAATCTGTTAAAATTAGATCTTGTTAGAGGACTTCCTAAAATCAGTTTTGAAAAAGATAAAGTTTGTGAAGCATGTGCAAAAGGAAAACAAGTCAAGAGTAGCTTTCATTCAAAAGAATTTATATCAACTACAAAACCTCTTGAATTACTTCACATTGATCTTTTTGGTCCCATCAAAACAACTAGCTTAGGAGGCATGAAATATGGATTTGTAATTGTTGATGATTTTTCTAGATACACATGGGTGTTATTTTTAAAACAAAAAGATGATGCATTTGATGCTTTCAAATTTTTTTGTAAAAAGGTTCAAAATGAAAAAGAATCAAACATAATCACTGTGAGAAGTGATCATGGAGGTGAATTTATAAATGCATCTTTTAAAACATTTTTCGAAGAACTTGGCATCTCTCACAATCTATCTTGTGCAAGAACCCCTCAACAAAATGGGGTTGTTGAAAGAAAAAATAGAACATTACAAGAGATGGCAAGAACGATCTTGGAAGAATCCAATGTGGAAAAATATTTTTGGGTTGAAGCCATAAATACTTCTTGTTACATTTTGAATCGTGTTTTTATTAGGAAAATTATAAATAAAACACCATATGAAATCTGGAAAAATAGGAAACCAAACATTTCATATTTTCATATCTTTGGTTGTTATTGCTACATTTTAAACAATAAAGACAACTTGGGAAAATTTGATGCGAAATCGGACAAAGCCATATTTTTAGGATACTCAACGGAATCTAAAGGATATCGTGTCTTTAATTTGAGAACTAAAATTGTTGAAATCAGTATGCATGTATTATTTGATGAGTTTGATGATCTTGAGCTGGAAAAGAAAGATGAAGATGAGGAAGATCAATCTGGGCCAACGCAGAAGATTGATCTTTAGCAAAATGAGATTGATAAACAGTCTCCATTTCAAGCTCCTCCCAAAAGCTGGAAACTTGTAGATGATCATCCTCCAAATGAAATAATTGGGGATACTGCTGATGGCATTAGAACTAGGAGATCATTCAAAGACAATGCAAACAGCAACATGGCAATGATTTCTCAAGTTGAGCCAAAATCAATCAAAGAGGCAATAATGGATCAATCTTGGATTGATGCGATGAAAGAAGAACTTCTTCAGTTTGAGAAGAACGAAGTCTGGACTCTTGTCCCTGATCCACAATATCAATCCATCATTGGAACACGATGGGTCTTCAGAAACAAGCTTGACGAAGAAGGAAAAGTTGTAAGAAACAAAGCAAGGTTGGTTGCTCATTGTTATAATCAACAAGAAGGAATAGATTATGATGAAACCTATGCTCTAGTTGCAAGGTTAGAGGCCATTCGAATCCTTCTTGCATATGCATCACATAAAAACATTAAACTTTTTCAAATGGATGTTAAAAGTGCATTTTTAAATGGTTTTTTAAATGAACAAGTTTATGTTCGTCAACCTCCAGGCTTTGAGGATCAAAAGAAACCAAATCATGTTTTTAAACTCATAGAAGCCTTGTATGGTTTAAAACAAGCTCCTATAGCTTGGTATGAAAGATTAAGTTCATTCTTGATCAACAATAATTTTTCCCGTGGAAACATTGACACAACAGTTTTTAAGTAAACATGTAAAAATGATTTACTAATTGTTCAAGTGTATGTTGATGATATTATTTTTGGATCAACAAATGAAAAAATGTGTGAGGATTTTTCAAATCTCATGCAAAGTGAATTTGAAATGAGCATGATGGGTGAGTTGAGATATTTTCTTGGTTTACAAATAAAACAATATACAAATGGTATCTTTATTTGTCAAGAAAAATACGTCAAAGATCTTTTAAAGAAATATAAAATGAATGAAGCCAAGATCATGACAACTCTCATGCATCCATCATCTTCATTAGATAAAGATGAAAAAGGACAATCAATTTCTGAAAAAGAATATTGAGGAATGATTGGTTCTTTACTTTATCTAACTGCAAGTAGGCCTGACATTGTTTTTGCAGTAAGGTTATGTGCTAGGTTTCAATCATCACCTAAAGAGTCACATTTAACTGCAGTTAAAAGAATATTTCGTTATCTAGTAGGTACTACTGATATTGGCCTTTGGTACGGCAAAGGTTCTCACTTTGATTTTGTAGCTTACTGCGATGCCGACTATGCTAGTGACAAGATAGAAAGAAAAAGCACAAGTGGTGCGTGTCAATTTCTAGGAGAAGCTTTAATCAGCTGGTCATGTAGGAAGCAAAACACGATCGCTCTATCAACAACTGAAGCCGAATATGTCTCAGCAGCAAACTGTTGCTCTCAAGTATTATGGATCAAGAATCAACTTGAAGACTATTCAGTAAGGTACTCTCATATCCTAATATACTGTGATAATACCAGCGCCATTAATCTCTCAAAAAACCCTATTCAACATTCAAGGTCAAAACATATTGAGATTAAGCACCATTTCATTAGGGATCATGTTAGTAAAAAGGAGGTTGAATTAATTTTTGTAGATACAAAAAATCAATTGGCTGATGTTTTTACTAAGCCTCTTGTTGAAGATAGCTTCAATTCAATCAAAGAACGACTAAAAATCGTTAAAAATCCTGGACAAAATTGAAAAATTTAACTCAGGAACATTCTGGTCATAACGAATATTAATCTTCGTTTTTCCTTGCTAAGTCTTAAAACTCAAGAACGATCCTCGTTCTTCATCATTACTACTTTTCTTTTTCATCTGAAAAGTTTGCCTCCTTTTTGAAAAAGGTAACAGCTCCAGACACACGCCCACCTTTTCCTCCTTCCCTATGTAACTACTCCTTCCCATCCAATCGACACGCGTGGCATCTTTTTTCTCAACTGCAACAGATCAAAAGTTTTTTTTTACAAAACAACAAAACAAATCTTTTCATCTGATCATTAACATTTCCTCTTCGTGTTCATCAACAAATTCAAAGCCTTTCTCTCTCTCTTCAACCCACAAATGGCACGCACAAAAACCACCGCTCACAAACGCCCTACTTCATCTCCAACTCCTTCACCATCACCATCTCCATCCCCTGTCAGATCACCCTCTCCTCCTCCAAGACCCACCCCCCTCACTCTCCTTCCTCTGATAAAACTTTTTCAGATTATCTTTCCTCCTCCCCTGAAGAAAGCACTCTTCCGCTCACTCTCGCCCCTCTCTCCATCGTCCTTCCTCCTTTGTTTCAAGCTCCCATTCCCTCTGTCAATCAGACCCCTCCCTATCTTCGCAAAATGCAGAAACCTACTTCAAGCTCATCTTCTTCAAAAAGACGCTCCATGCACATTCTTGCTGGCATAGGTACTTCTAAACCTAAACAAATTGATACCACCATCTATACTGTGTCTGATGATGATGATATTGAAAACCCCCCACCTCAACAAACTCCAGTTGCTCCTTCTTCACGCCCATCACCATCTAAAACCCCCAAAAATTCCAAAACCTCAAAAACCTCACACACTCCTCCACAACCAAAAACTACTAAATCTGTTTCAAGGTCTCCATCCAAACCTTCAAAAACCCAAATCAAGATCACTACCTCAAAATCAAAACCCTCAAAATCTCCTTCAACTGAAACTCTTTCAGATTTTTTGGCTTCCCAAAAACGCAAAAATCCAAAATCATCTAAAAAGCAAAAACCCTCCGAGGAACAATCTTCGATTCCTCAAGAACGATCCACTGTTCAGGATCAATCTGACAAACGATCTTCACCAAGAGAACCAACTCAGGCTCGTTCCTCTCAGGATCGTTCCCCAAGCCCAAACCCTCAAGATCGTTCACCAATCCCAAACCCTCAAGATCGTTCCCCTCAGGATTGTTCTCCTCATCCAACTCCACAAAAAACAAAAACCTCCAAACCTTCCAAGTCTGTCAAAATCCGTATTCCTCCGTTGATTTCTGAAAAAATCCAGAAAGTTTTCTCTGAAAAATGGGCTCAACGCCCTATTGGCATTGGCCGTGTTTTTGATTTCAAAAATCTGCAACTTGAAGGAGTCTCCATTCAGCATCACACAGATGCTCTTGGTTGGACTGATTTCCTTAAAATCTCTGACTGTTTTTATCCCGATGTCGTTCGTGCTTTTTATTGCAAGGCTGAGGTCTTTCCTGATAAATCCCTCATTGTGTCTAACCTAAAAGGAGTAGAAATTCGTCTTGACCCTATTGTGCTAGCTGACATCTTGCAACTGCCCACTGAAGGACTCGCCATTTTTGGAAAGGATTGGTTCTCAGCTCTCAACCTCTCCAAAGAAGAGGTATTCCAAGAATTATTCATTGATGGCTCAACCAAAAACCTTTCTGCTGAGTTGAAACCATTACCAAAAGTTTTCAACAACATAAGTCAAAATTGTATCCTCCCTCACTGCAGCAGTCACGAGTTTGTATCTGATAATGATACTCTTATCATTTATCATCTTCTCCATGAAAAAAGCTAAAGCTTCCTTATTTAATAATCCAACATATGATTGCTGCTGCTCAAAAGGATTATAAAAGGAACACTGTCCCTTACGGCATGGTTCTTTCAAAAATCTTCCGTTATTTTCAAATACCACTATCCAGTGAATCATCCAAAACTAAGATCTCAAGATTCACATCGAAGAACATCTCACACATGAAACAACTGCCATCTCAATCTGTTTCTGTTCCTCAAGCCAAAAGAAAAAGAAGTGAAAGAATTCCAATTAATATGGACTCTCCTGCTCCTCAAGATCGATCTTCCCCTTCTCTAAATCCTGAAGAACGATCTTCGTTTCAGGAAGCCCCTCCAAATGTGAATTCACCAGCTTCTCCAAATCCACCTATCCTCCAAGGAAGCTTCTGCCCTACTCTTCAAATTCAACAAACTTCCATCATGTCTCCTATTTTTGTTTCCCCTAAAAAAACAACTACATCATCTATCTTTGGAATAAGTCAATTCTTGACTTTTCCTGATGACACTACTGGCCTTGCCATTCCACCTTCTTCCGCTCCATCATCTGTACCACACATCAGCACAAATTTTGCCTCACTGTCTACCTTCTGCACCTCTGCTGCTCCATCACACAACACTCCTTTTGATGATCAACCACGTCATTCAAAGGGGACTAAACTGGAAAGGGATTCGTCCAAGGCTTGCAAGGACATCCCAAAAATCTTTGCTGCTCTCCAATCCATTGCTGCCAGGCAAGCACATCATGACAAAGAACAAGCTATATTAAGGGTCCTCACCAGAAGGGTCCTCACCAGTATTTCCAGAGATTCCTCAGCCCTCCTTGTCTCCTTCATCAGAAGGGTCCTCACCTTCTTTAACACTTTAATTCTCTGTTTTTATTGTACTCTCCTATTCCTTTTTGCTATGACAAAGGGGGAGATGTAACTTTAGATTTTAATGTCTGAATTGTAGTCTTCATATTATGCTGAATTGTAGTTCTCACATCATGCTACTTGTATTTTTTTTTTGGTTTGAACCATCTGTGTAATGATCTTCTTTTTGATATTAATGAAATCATTATTTGGTTCAATTTTGTAGCACATATTGAAGGGGAGTCTTTTATTAAAAAACTCTCTGAATTATTATTTAGAATCAAAATTAAAAATCTAAATTAACTTGTTTGTCATCATCAAAAAGGGGGAGATTGTTAAGACAAAATCTCTAAATTAATTGTTTTGATGATAATTAAACAAAATGTTAATTAAGAATTATAATTATGATTCTAAGTGTTTTGGTATTTAACTTGTGTATTTGAGTGTGTTAAACAAGATAGGTACCAAGCAATTCAAATCAAATATCATTAAAATCAAAGCAAGCAAAAAAAGCAGTACAAAGATCAATCCTGCCAGACTTCTGCAAAACAAAGATTGATCTTCAAAATCAAGAATGATCAATCCTGCCAGACTTCTGCAGAACGAAGATTGATCTTCAGAGTGATCAATCATGAGCTGAAGATTGCAATCTAGAAGCTTTGTCAATCTTATATCTTTATCAAGAATAAGCTAGGAAAAGCCTAAAACGAAATCAGCCCATAATTGGAAGAATCAAAGACAAGCCTCATGAAGGAATATAAGAAGCAAGATCATTCTTCATGTTGTACAAACAAAAGTACAAGTACAGGCTGTAAAAGTACATCACAGTTGTACTATCAAATCAAGACTGCTCAACTGACTCAAAACAGTACTGGATCGAGTACAAAGTCAGATCATACTTAACTAATCTGAGGATCAATCCTGGACTGCAAGAACGCTCCTGGATTTAGTTTCTTCACTCTTGCTTTTGGCCTGCTTCAGTTCACTTACTTTCCTATGACAGCTGGCCTCATTACAACGGCTATGTGAGCTGTCCTAACATCCATTTGAGCTTATAAATACAGCATCAAGATGAAGAACAAGACACAACTCAAAGTGCCAAGCAAAGCATCAATCTTACATTCATATTCGAGCTCTCTCAAATATCATTCTTTAGCTTGCAAATCTTTTTCTTTGTGTTGTGGTGCAATCTGTAACAATCTAGTCTTAAGGTTCAGAATCTATTCCTCAAACAAGAGTTGAGTAATATTCAGATTCTAAACATCTTCATCATCATTACTTTGTAACTCAAAGCTAGTGTATCATCATAGCTTGAGAAGTGTGTAGAAATCCTTTTATGTTGTAAAAGGTAATCTGTGAAATCCTTACTGAAATAAGGCTAAGGTAAATCTAGAAATCCTTTCTAAGGTAGAAAGGTGGAAGTTGTGTAAAGATCAAGATTGATCTACGAAAGTTGTGTAACAACCAAGAACAATCTTGCCTTGAGCAATTAGTGGAAAATCTCACATTTGTGAGGACTGGACGTAGCCCAAGTTGGGTGAACCAGGATATATGCTTGAGTAATCTCTCTATCTCTATCCTTACTTACTATATGCTTTACAATCAGTTTGTTCATTGATAAAATCAATATTGCTGTTTTTACACTAACCAAGATTGTTCCTCATATTACCAAGATCAATCTTGAGTAAATTGTTTAGTTTTAAACAGGAAATTTTTAAAAGGGGCAATTATAATTCAAACCCCCTTTCTTATAATTGATATTGTTGCTTTCAGATTCAAGGGAAAAATGAATGGAAATCGTAAAACTCAGTTGCGATGGAACTCCAAGAAATTCGTATGATTCAATATTTTCTTCATGGACAAAAGAGGATGAAAAGAATATTTCCAGGTATGTAATTTATGTGGTTTTTCATGTTTGTTCGGATTGGTTGCTATCAAATACTGTTAGTTTTGAATGTGGTTTAGGGTTTTCGTGAATGGTTTAGTGTTTTACAGGGTAACAATCATCATTCATTGCATTCTAAAGTTTGTTTTGAATCAAGTTCTGATTTATGTGGTTATTTTGTTTAGGGTTTATTTGTGACTTTGTTTAATCAAGTTATGATTTTTACAGGCCACCAACGGTTCAAATGGTTAGATTAGAAATATACCATGGCGACATGTTTGTAAATAATCTTTGCAAATTATATGTTCAAGGTCAAGTTGATCAAATGAATTGGGATTGGGATGCAGACCGCATGTTGTATATGGATATAAGAAGAATAATAACAAATTTGGGTTATAAAGAAGTTAGATGTTTATGGTATAGGCACCCAAAGTATTCACTTACTCATGGATTGAGGCCTCTTAACTCAAATGCTAATGTTATCCAATTTATTGAAGATGTGAAAGGTAATGAACTTGTAGAAGTTTATATGGAGCACCTTATTGATACTCCAATTATAGTTGCGAATGACAAAAATAAGAAGAGACAAAGTGTTGAGGAGGAAATAGTTATTGATGTTGATGAATACAAGCTTGAGGGTGATGGTGGTGGTGAATGTGATACTGAACCTGAAGTTGTAGTTGAAAGTGAAGATGGACCTAAAGTTGTAGTTGAAGAAGTCGAACTTGAAATTCAAGATGAACCTGAATTTGAAGATGAAGTGGGCAGTGAAGATAATGACTATGTTTGGAGTAGTGAAGATGATGTTAGTGAAGATAATGAGAGTTTTGATGAAAGTGAAGAAGATATTAATTGGACTACTATACTTCCCTCTCAACTCGATGTAGGAACTTCACTCAATGTGTATTCAAAAAAGAAAGATGATTTTGAAGATGCGAATGTGGATTCTGATCAATTAGAAACACCTTTAGGGAGTGATGAAGATGAGGACTCAAGGCCAAGTTCCCAAACTTTAAGATGCCTGTAGGTAATGATTGTGTTCGGTTTGAGTTGGGAATGAAGTTTAACACAAAGTCCAATGTGAAAGAGGCTATAAAACAGTATGCTATGGAAAACAACAAAAATTTATACTTTAAAAAATTTATAAAAAGAGGATGATTGTAAATTGCATGAAGGAATATCCTTTTCGTATGAGATTTAGTAACAGAACTGGAAGTCAAAATTGGTTGGTTGCAAGTTTCGTTGATGAACATACATGTCATAGGACGCCTAGAAATTGGCAAGCCAAAACTGAGTGGCTAGAAGAAAGGGTTTAATTGCTGAAGGGCTTGAAAGATGGAGTGTTAAATTGACACATAACCAAGCATATAGGAAAAAAAGATGAGCCATTGAGATGATACAAGGGCTTGCTAATGAACAATACTCACATTTGAGAAGCTATGCATAGGAGTTATTGGAGTCAAATCCAAATAGTACAGTAATTATCAAATGTGCTACGAGCGATAATGGTCCTATATTTGAGAGAATTTATGTTTGCATTGAAGCTTGTAAAGCTACATTTGCCTATACATGTAGGCCTTTAATTGGATTAGATGCATGTTTCTTGAAGGGTGAGTATGGTGGTCAATTAATGGCAGGAGTGGGTAAGGATGGGAATAATCAAATGATACCAATTGCATATGCAGTGGTAGAGGCAGAGACAAGAGAGTCGTGGCAATTGTTTCTAGATCTACTATTGAAAGACTTACATAACATACAGCCAAAGCAGTGGGCATTCATCTCAGATCAATAGAAGGTAATTTTATTGTTTTGTTCATGTATTTTTATCACTATTTAGAAGTTTATTTCTAATTAATTTCTTATTTAATTGTGGTTACATTGGTTGCAGGGATTGGTACCTGCAATTCAGAATATTAGAGTTGGTAATGAGCATAGACTATGTGTAAAACATCTTTATGGAAATTGGAAGAAGAAATACCCTGGAGCAGAGATGAAAGAAGTATTGTGGTTGGCTGCTAGGGCAACAACAGTTCCAACATGGCAAAGAGCAATGAACAAAATGAAAGACATGAATGAGGCTGCTTGGAATGATATGATGAAACTTCCTCCTAGAACATGGACTAGGTCTGCATTTTCCACTAATACACAATGTGACCTACGATTCAACAATATGTGTGAGGCATTCAACAAGGGAATATTGGAGCATAGAGACAAACCAATAATAACATTGTTGGAGGGTTTAAGGCACTATATTTCAGATAGGATTGTCAGCCAAGGGGAAGATATGTCCAAATATAAGGGAAATATATGTCCTAAGATACAACAGTTGCTGGAAAAGGAAAAGAGGGCTGTTGAAGGTTGGAGTCCACGTTAGATGGCTGATGATCCTCAGGAAATGTTTGAAGTGTCCAACGAATCTGAGACATATAAGGTTAACTTAGGCGCTAAGACATGTGCATGTAGGAAGTGGGACTTAACATGTATACCATGTTGCCACAGTATTACTTGCATGTGGCATAACCATGTTGCCCCAGAGGATTTTGTTTCATCATATTACAGGTAATATAATTCTATTGTTTTTATCTATTAATTAAATAAGATAAACCACATTTTGACTATAGTTTTAATGTTTCAGGAAAAACACTTTTATGTCTACATATGGATATATAATGAAACTAGCAAATGGTCCTACTATGTGGCCTATATCACATAGTGAACCAATAAATCCCCTTGTAATGAGGAGAGCACCAGGCAAACCAAAGAAACAGAGAAATAAGAGTAATGATGAATCCAAAAGGTCAAACATACTACAAAAAACACTTCTAACTGTGAAATGAAAAAAATGTGGCAAGCTTGGACACAATAAAAGGACATGCAAAGGTAAAACTGCTGCTGATCGTGAAATTCCGAAAGGTGGAAATAAGGTAAAATTGCAACTGCCCAATAATTGATGGTGATGTTCTTATAAAATATTAGTTGATGCATTGTTAAACCGCTACTTGTTCGATAATTGATGATGTTGTTTTTATGTAGAGGACAAAAAGAAAAAGAACAGAAGCAGGTCAAGGTGCACAAGTAGGTCTACAAGCACCTCAAGGATCACAAGCATCACAAATTGTATTAACACAAAGATCACAAGCACCTCAAGGATCACAAGCACCAAGTCAAAATACTTAGGGTCGAATGGCCTTTATATATGGCTTTAATGACGTAGTTTTTTGTTTAAGCATAATATGTAATGTAGAGTGGCACTGACTTCTAATGTGTAATTGCACTATTATTTTGTTTGGTTCTCTAATTTTATAATGGCCCTGTTATTTTGTATGACAACTAAACTGACCCTCTTAATTTGTATGACTTGGTTTGTATACATTACTATTTTAATTGTTGGTTTAATACCAAACTGGTTTAATTTGTGTTTATTCTAGCTTAATTTATTTATTTTCTGTTTTAATTTGGGACTGGTTTATATTGATACTAGTTTAATTAAGACTGATTTGTATGGGAACTAGTTTAATTGAGACTGGTTTGGGACTAGTTATATTGGGTCTGTTTAGTTAGGACTGATTTATATTGATATTGGTTGGAGACTGGTTTATGACTGATTTGTATTGGAATTGGTTTAATTGAGACTCGTTTGGGACTGGTTTGGAACTGATTTAATTGAGACTAGTTTAATTGAGACTAGTAGAAAAATAGAAAAGAATAAAAAATTAATGACTTACAATTCCTACAGTTTAAATTCCTTTTCATTGTTTAATTATTCTTCAAATAATTTTGAAAGTAGCTTTGCGAAAAATTAGGAACATAACTTGGTAAAAACATAGTTTCAGTGCATATATCAGTATTACCTATTTTTATTTTCAGCTTTTCATATTTCATTCTAAATCCATAAAACAGGTACTTAGTAGGACAGGTTACATAGCCTGATATATTCTTAATTTGGGATAACAAGGTTAAAGAAACATGAAATCTTAAATATTGCACAGGTTTCATAGCCTGGAATTGAAATATAAATATTTGAGTAACATGCACACAACTTGACAATTTAACACACTAATTTGACACATTATTTTTCTGAGTTATTAACACTGGTTTAATTATAGCGATTAGAACATTTGACACAATAACAACATTTCATTAAAAAGACAATTTGATTATATGAATATAGTCATTACATCTTCACACAATTACAACATCTCGACAAAAATAACAATCTATACATGAACTTAAACAACAAGCTAAACAACAACCTATTTTAAAGCATGTGTTGCAACTAATGCAAACACAAGTATTACAACAAACACCCAAGGCAAACCAGAAGAAAAAAACCCATATGAAAAGAATCTATAAGCCAGTTCATGTGTGATTCCAGATCAGATGATGAAACGGGTTCTGGCAGGTCCAACAGAGATAGAGCTTCCTTCAATTTGCATAATTCCAGGAAGGCACTCTTAAGTTTATTTCTATCATCCACAAGCCATCTTGTTGCAATGAATTATGCAGCGATGCAACCATATTTTCATTTCGAGTCAACTCGTCTTTCGTAAGTTCAGCAGGTTCTAGTGCAGTTGACTTCTCCTACAATTCATTTAAACATTTCTCAAGCTCACTGGATATATCAGCAAGACATCTTTAGTGAATCTCTCTGCTGTACCAATGCCTTTCCTTTTGTCACAAGGTCCTTCTTTTAAGGTCATTCTTTGTGTAACTGAGGACCTGACAAAATATAAAGCAAATCACATACAATTCAGAAAGTATGTAAAACTGCAAAATAGAAATCTCACAAAGCATGACTTATATTAGTTGTCATGACAGTATCCATAAAACTACAATCAAGCAATCAGTCATGATTACTATCTATATTAAGGCACCTTAGGCACTATTAGATTCATTTCCTGAATCAATGTTCATGGGTTGAGGATTCTTGTAGCCACTAAGCTCATCCTTGTAACGTTTTTTATCCGCTTGGGCTTTTGCCCCGTGTGGTGCCTTCTCCTCCGCTGTGTATTGGACATACAAAGAAACATAAAAATTAGTCATAACACAAATGAAATAGGCTTAGATCAGTTATTAGTGAAATAAAATAACTAGCAACAAGCCGTACCTGACATCTTTTTCCATTTCTCTCCAAGCACTCTTCCCACATCTGTAAATGAAATTCCAGGATTAGTTTTCTTTAGATTATGTCATTAAAAAATAGCTATTGTAATTTCTGAAATCCAATATAGCTAGCTATAAACTCCAACCTTTCCACAGTGAAGTATGTAACTAACTTCTGTGGTAACATACTAGACTGGAGGAACTTGTAGTAATTAGGGAAGTGAACATTAGCTTTTAAACCTTTCCAGTCACATAAAGGCTCAGATGAAGCCAAATCTATTGATTCCTCCACTGATAGCATTAGGATATTAGCTGGTGTTTGAGTAATTCTTCCTTCATCAAGCATCTCCCAGTAAGCAGCTTGAACACCTAATATGATAAGCTTCAATTAAATTGGAAACCATGTAATTCAATAAATCATAGTCCCTAAAATATATTTGCTCTTAAAGACGCGATAAAACATCTTATATTATCTGTCTTCTCTATCTACCTTAAATTAAAGGACTACAAGGGTTTAGAATATTTGAAGCAGTTAATCAAACATAAGCACAGGGTATAGAGTGGATGAGATTTCTGCTGTTGTTAAAGTTAAAAGAACTGATGCAAATAAGGAGAAACTATAAATGTAAAAAACTTTAAATCAAATTAAATGTAAATGTTAACTTACCATTCAAAAGGCGTACTCGTATGTCTTTCAAATTCATAGGATCTAAGTTACTGTTACTTTCAGATGCACCATGAGGATGAACACGTTCACCTTCAATATCATTTAAGCAGGAAACATATCTCTTCACTGTGGGCCAGTCAGCAGGCCCGAGTTCCTCGTCATCTCCAAGTTCGCGATTTCCATTCCTTTTTCCCTTGAATCCATTTCAATGAACACAACAAAATGAGAATTAGACGATAGTAATCGCAAGAAAGAGACGATTCTAATGGGATTCATGATTAAGGCTCATTTAACGTCGTTCTTGTTCTTCAATTTTGTGAATTCATTCTTCTTCTTCTCTTCTCTTTCTGAGTTTGTTTGTTTTAGGGTTCAGGACTTTGATTTAACATATTTTAGGTTTCTTTTCTTTATTTTTTTTAAGTGTTTTCTTTTATTTTTAAAACCTATAAAAGTATTATAATGATATTACTTATTTACTAATTAATAAAATTGAAATTAAATATGATAAGATGACACATCAACCTCATTAATTGCCACGTCATCAAATTCAAGAATTAAGATTAGAGTTGGACAAAATGTCATAATTTTAAAAAATAGGGAGACCAAAATTGCGGATTGAGTAAAATAAGGGGACCAAAACTGTATTTAAGCTTTTAAATTATCAGATGTATGTATTAAATGTTCTTTTTGATAAAAAATATTTTAAAAATAATTTAGTATTTTTTGGTGTCATTATTTAACAAATGTTTTATTTAAGGAAGATTTTGAAAAATTAATATACATTGTTAATAAATTTACTGTACTTCCTGTCAAAAAATAAATAAATTTCTTGTACTATGTAAATTTTAGTGTAAAATGGTCAAATAATACTTCTATTTAAAGATAAAGGTAATATTATGTATAATTTGTTTTTTATAGATTCTTTTAACAAAGTTGCTATTTTATAGTTAAATGTTGGTAAATTATACTATGTTTATGATTACGCAAATATATAATTAAATAATATTCTATTATTATCAACATTATGTAGGGCTTTGTTTCATTACATCAGCGCCGACACCTGCGAATTTTATCTATTTCAGCATCGTAAAACAAATTCAATATGTGCGATTCAATTTCAATTTGGGCGGATTTAATTTTATTAATCTATGCGAATCAGAAAACACCGTGGCCGGGCTTATAGACTAAGACACTATTTGGTAATGCTAATAAGTTAATTATAGCTTATTAGATTAACTTATAAATTTGTTGAATTAAATGAGATGTATTAAGTAAATAAGCTTTTCTTACAAGTTTATAGATTATTCACGCTATTTTAAATAATGTTTGAGCTCAAAGCTTATATTTTTTTATATTTTCTTCTATTTATAATTTAATTAATTTATTTTTATTATTTTTTAACGTAACCATTCTACTAACTTACTTTTCATCCACGGTCTTTGGTATCTTTTTCTCGGTGCTATTACTTATGTTTTTTTGTTTAGAGTGATACTATTATTTTTACATAACACATCCATTCTTTCAATCCTTGCCAAAAAAACTCACAACAAAAAATTTAACTTCATGTATGCCAAAAATCTCCTTCACATAACACAAAATTGACAAAGACATACATGAGATTTGTTAAATTTTTAGAGAACTCTTCAAATTTATGTTTATTTTGTAATAAAAAAGTAACTGATGTACCAAAATAAATAAATAAATTCCATGGTTTTTTATTTATTTTTAATTTCAGAGCTTTGTTACACTTTTTGGATTTTCTACCACAAAAATCATAAATGAGAGAAATATAGTAAAATAAATAAAGGAGTAAACATGAGAGACGTATCAGATAAATTAGACAATCACATTGAGAGGAGCAGAAGTCGGGGATAAATGGTGAAAGCTATAAGATAAAATTAACTAACTAATGACATGGAGAAGAAGAAAACATAGGAAATAAAGTGTAACGACATGGAGAAGAAGAAAACATAAGAAATAAAGTGAAGTAGGAATATGAATTGAGTACAAAAAAAAATAAAAATAGATCGAGTAAAACAATAGGCAAAATATTGGAAAAAAAATGCCACATTTTTTGTTATTTTAAATTAAATAATCATGTCCTTTTATGTCATTTTATATTATTAAAAGCTAAATTTACCAAACACTTTAATTCAATTAATTAGCTTTTCACCTATAAGTCAACATTTATCAGCTAACTTTTTAGTTATCAACTAACTTATAGCTTAATTTTACCAAACTGAGCATAATACTCCTAGTTTGGCAAGTCTATTGACCAACTTAACTATTAAACAATTAAATAATTCTAAATAATTGTTACTTAAAATAAAAAATTCTCGAAATTTCGACAAATATCCTCTTTAATTTCAACGTTTCCAAATAATAAAAAAAAATATTGTTCAAATATTTAATCAAATCAGTGTTTCAAAAGAGCAAATCTAAAAGTTTAATACATTTTACAATGACTTTCTAGACTCAAAATAGTTGCAAAATTCACCACGACTCAACAGAGACATAAGAAAGGGCCGCCGATCAAGGATACCTATCAAAAAATGATTGAGACTTGAATCTACTAACAAATTTCTACTAAGTTAGCTGCATGTGAATCTGAAGAAAAAACAACAACATGAAGGGGTAAGTCATAGAGACTTAGTGAGGAGACAACAACCACCATCAACTAGAAGGGAAACACACTAAGGCACAAGTAGTTGTTTTACAAACCTCACGACATTTATGCTAAAATGAAATTGCATTTACTATAGATATTTCTCAATAAAGTATACTCATGAAGAATCCCAAACTTATAAATTCATCTTATCAAGTAGGGATATTTAAAATTCAATTTATTAAAGTAAAATCAAATGGACAACCTTAAAAGGATCATAGAAAATGTTCTTGTAAATAATTCATATCTTCTTATAAATAAATCTGGATTAAATCTTCTTCAAATCTTTACCATTGATGATTTTTTCGGAAAGCGAAATAGTCTACCTACCTATCTTTTCCATTGATTGGACTTTCATATCTTTATTATTTGTTATTAATAGTTGCTTTAGTTTGGGGTTTGTCCTTAAATGTCGTAATGCACTATACTCATTTTCCTTTCATCATTGTTTCATTTCTTTGAACTTTTTTGGTAAGGTTTTTAACAAGACAAACGCTTGCCCTTATGTTTACTTCTTTGGATTTTGGCCTTGTCCCTGAAGTTGTTTAACTAACTTTTATTTAATAATATTTATTAGGCTACTGCAGATGATAATTGACAATTATGAGATGTGAATATCATTTAGATGTTATAACTTCTAATTGATGCTTTTGTACTCTAATATTTTATTAAAAAAAAAAATCAAATTATGTTAGTTTTTAGGATTGAATTTTGGATCTCTTACATAAATTATATAAATGATATTAATCAATTTTGTAAAAATTGAAATTCAAAGGAAAAAGAAGAAATGTGATGTATACGAACACACTACATGGATAGGAATGGTAATATTAGTGGTACATATTTTGAAAATTAAATCTGTAATTTGTTGTATGTTAAAACTTTAATATTATCAAGGAGATGATAGAATAAAATATTATAACTTGTTTTAATCTTAACTTACTATTTAATAATAGTAGAAGAGTACAAAAGAAAACTATCAATATTAGAAAATATAACATAGAAATAAAATTAAATGTTTATAATCAAAACTAAAAAATTATGAAAATTAATAAAAAAGTTATTTTAAAAAACAATCATATTCAATTTTGTCTCAAGTGTAATTTTATATAAGTTACATCATGTGAAATTATTATTTATTTACATGATCTGATAATATAGTTTTATCTAGTATATTATTCGGTGTGCATCAAATAAGAGCTTATCATGTTTATCTTATTTTGGTCATTAAACATAAATTTACGTCTAAAAATAATCTAAGTTATTAACTAAGAACAACCTACCACCTAGTTAAGAGTGATTCAATGTTGAGCTAGTTTAGTAAGGGATTAGTTGAACTAAAGATGGTCGAAAACGGATTTGTCAATTCTTTCTCAATTCCTAAAAGTGTCACATGGGTCGTGGAAATATCAACACTGACCAAAGTCACGTGAAACAAATAATTTGAATTCTAAGGCTCATGATGAAACATCTTGTATATCTTGTTTAGTTCAAGCACTAATTTATAAGACTCATAATAGAAAGGTTTAGTTCTTTTGGTCATGACTGCAATTGGTGTATGCATTTATGATATGGAAAAAATCTCATTAGTATGGAACCTTCATCTCATTAAAAGAGTAATTTGTACTGGAACAATACATTCAAGAGAAAGAAAAGAGATGTGTTATCTGAGGGAAAGGCCCTCGATTTGTTTTCATATTAGATATAGAAGAGGCGTATGGTGATATATTACTCGATTCTGCGACACACATCAACCGAAAACTTGAAGGAGAAAAATTGTTCATATTTTGCCTTAAGGCTAGGCAAAGGGAATGACATCAATACGTTTGAAGGTAAGATCAAATACACATTTGATATTACCAAAGTTGATATAACATTCTATTACTTGTCAAATATTCCATTACTTGTTAAAAGATAAGTATATTCATTGTTGGATGGTCATAAGATCCCTCCTATTGAGGAAATCTAGAACAAGAAATATTGTAATTGGTATAATTCATATAATCACTCTACGAATAACTGTATAATCTTCAGAAAATCTATATAAAAAGCTATGAGAGAAGGCAAGTTCAAGTTAACAATAAGGGTGTGGCAGAAATAATAATTGAGACTAACCTCTTTCTAGCTATGACCATAATCATAATTTCATTCTTTGGGCCAATAGGTTTGAAAAAAAGGGAAAAAAGATATTGCAAAAGGTAGGGAGGCTCACGATTGTTGAGAGGGTCTCAATATTTGATTGACTTGGAATTCCTCTTGATGACAAGGAGTCTAAGAAGGGGAGACCGGTAACTGTAAGGTCACCTAGTTAGTTTAGACTTAATATTTCAAGTGATGTCAAACTTAGCTTAGTCTACATGACGTATGTATTCTTTGTCGATTTTCATTGCAAATATCTTGCAAATGCTACTTGAACAAGAAAGAACTCATGAAAAGAATATTTTATCATGCATAAGCGTTGTTGCATGTTATTTTAGCTTGCATAAACTTTAAAGCATGTTCATATTGAATTTGCACACTTTGAAACACTTTAAAAACCCTTTATCAGTGATTTTTAACTTTGTGAATCGACTTACAAACCTAAAACACACCATCAAGTCAGTGTTGGAACCAAGTTAATTTTATACTAAGAGTTTTGATGATAACAAAAGTATTTTATGAGAACAATATATTTAACTTCAAAGAGTATGAAAGAAGATTCATGTTTTTGAAGAAAATCTAAAACAAGATTTGATTCAAGTTTTTAATTGAAGAAAATCTAAAATAAGATTTGATTCAGATTTATAATTGAAGAAAATCTAAAACAAGATTTGATTCATATTTATAATT
Organism: Cicer yamashitae; assembly: GCA_037974755.1. Lineage (NCBI taxonomy): Eukaryota > Viridiplantae > Streptophyta > Magnoliopsida > Fabales > Fabaceae > Cicer > Cicer yamashitae. The sequence continues at coordinate 39,993,557 of JBBPBQ010020324.1, read as the reverse complement.
GAAGAAAATCTTTGACCAACTTGAAAAGAAGATATTGTCAAAATTTGAAGAAGATTTAATCAAGATTTGATGAAAATTTAAAAACGATTTGATCAATATTTGGTCAAGATTTATCTAGAACAAAATATGAACATAATCAATATGAAGAATTTACAAACCCAATCTGAACAAAATACGAACATAATCAATATGAAGAATTTAAAAACTCAGTTTAAACAAAATAGGAACAAAATTAATCTAAAGAATTTACAAACTCAATATGAACAAGATACAAATCAAAATTAAACAAGGAATAAGTTGAAGCCCTAATTTTAACTATAAATAGATACTCAAGGCTGAAGAAGAATATAATCAAAAAGCAGAAAAGTTAGAAGAACTCAAGCTCAAAATTCTAAATTCATCTTAGAGTTCAAAGAGAGAAACACTTGTTCAAATGAGAAATATTCTCTAAGTGTTTTTTTTCTTAGAGTGTGAGAGTTATTATTATTATCAGCTATGTTAGAAGCAAACACTTAAAGTTCAAATCTTTTGTATCCAACCCGATAGTGGTTTAGTTTATTCTTCAATCTGGGGTTGTCAGGTTGTTAGAAGAAGACTTGACTTGTAGGGTCAAGGTGGTTAGTTCCTCAAAAGTATGGGGTTGTCACGATGTTTGGGAAGAATGGCTTGGAGGGTCAGGTGCTTTGTAATTCAAGGTATTTGAATTAGTTGATTAAAGCTTTCTGAATGAGGGGCCTAGTTGTAGCCAACTTAGTGGTGAACTAGGATAAATCTATGCGTCAAATTATTTTTTCTTTCATTGTCTGCTGCCTCTGAATCTGATTACTTCTTATCTAAGTAATTCATAAAAACCAACCTACCTTCATCAAATTAGCAAAAAGTTATCAACTTTTGTAAACACAATTCAACCCCGTTCTCGTGTTTGTACCTTCAGTTAGAAGGTTCAATAAGTTGACTTACACTTTTGTGAATCGAATCACACTACTGCAGACTTCAAAATTGGTGTTTGAAGCAGTATAAGTCGACTAAGCTTGTGAATCGACTTACCAGATCTGCAAACTTGACTTTTCGGCAGTCATGATGGTTACAAAGTTGTTATTTCTCATGGAAAATGTTTCTCATTGGCCTATACTTTTCATACATTATATATAAGCATTCCAAAAATTTATTGAAACCTAGAATACCTTAACCCATTTCTCAAACTCATGCATACAAGATTGTAACATAAATTGAAAATTCTTTCCTATTCAAGTCATGTGTGTAATCGAAATTTGGTGCGAGAAACAATAAATAGGGTATGTCGTTTGTTGGGGTGTCTATTCCAGATGCGAATCATCGAGGGGATGTCGGTACATTGGTTGTCAATGAACTTAAGATGGTAGATCATCTAGAGTTCTAGAGAGATGTCTCTAATGTTCTATCTTGCAAGGTTTTAAGTGAGATCTTCATCTTAAAGATATGTGTGCTCCAAATATGTGAATTATTCTGAGATTCAGTGTCAATAGAGTTTCAGAAGAATGAATTTGTGTGCATGTGTATGTAACAATCGTTGACAAATCTTGTAAACATTCAAAATCAAATTAAAGGAATAAACTCTCATTGGATTGAACGAGGGACATGATGTACTTTATATGCGAGGATGAAGTAAAGGAACATGTTAAATCATTGTGTGATTCTTCTTTTTCCTTTACTCTTTACTTTATGCAAAGTTAATTGTTCGTTGATTTCGTTATAATTGGCGTTCGGTGGAAATTTTCTGTTTTGTGCTAAATTTGATAGAAAGATTGTGACATTAGATTTTTTTGTTTTGAATTTTGTCTTAATTTTAAAGTGTTCAGGGAAATTATGAGGTTACACTGTTCTTAACATATTAGATATTGAATCAAATTGAAAATTATGATTTCTAAGTGTTTCTATGAATAGTAATTCATTGTGTTGTTTAGAGATCTTTGTCAATTTGATTGAAGTAAAAAATCTTTCAAAACACTTCAATCAAATTTCTATTTTTCTCACATAAATTGTCATTGAATTTGATTTGGTTGTTTCAATACTATCGACCTTTCAAATTCGAATTCCAATATGCACTGTATGCAAGTCCAACACATTTAAAAACTGATTTTCCGTTGTGCGACTAGAAACATTTTCAAAATTGTTTATAAAAGTATCATACTATATTAAACCC
>JBBPBQ010020324.1:39939647-39991233 GCA_037974755.1 Cicer yamashitae | reverse complement strand
CCCCCCCCCCCCCCCCCCCCCCCCCCCTTATAGAGTTCTTCAAAGCCTTTTCGCGAGTAACAAGATCTACTAAAGTTGGTCGCCTCACCCCAGAGCTGGAGAGACGTCATTTTTCTTAAAGGCAGTTGAATCTGGTGGGGTAATTCATTCCTTGTAATCTCAAAAGATTTGGGCATAACGAATAAGCTAGGAAGTGATTTGAGAAACCGATAATACCTCCAATAAATGGTGATCTCATACCAAAAGACGAAAGGAGAGTAGCCAAAACTATATCAGTAGTAGATTTGAATAACACAATAAGGAATAACCATGAGTTGCAATCACCGAAGATAGTAAAACCCTAAATTGGCATACCAAAAAGGCATTTTATTTTGAAGAGAGGTCCGAAAGAGATGTCTTCTGGTGTGATCCCTTTAATTAGAACTCATAAATGAAGGATAAAAGAAACAAAGTTGTCTAAACAATGATACAAACATATGAGATGATCTCTATGGTGCAATCCCAAGTGCCTAAGGAGATATCCTAACCAAAGGTGCTTGAGGCTTTGGTAAAGGATTTTACAATGCCTAATACAAAGAAGATATCACTACAAGAGCTTTTGCCAAAGGATAACATTTGAATATGCTAAGGTTGAAAATATGATTGATTTGAATGAGTTTCTAGAACTTGATGATGGAGTGTTCGAGAGCCATCCTAAGTATGAGTATGATTCTATCTTGAGCTTGATGTTCAATGAAGAAACATAGGTCACAATTTGCCTTATTCCCTTAGAACTCTAGGGTAATGAATCCTAACCAAAGGAGTTGGAAGGGGATATCTTTGTAGAAGAAACAAAATAAGCAACCTTATCCATTCCAAAAGAAACAAAAGCGACGTTGTTTGAAAAACTAACATTAGAAATTCTTAAACAAATAAAAGCCACTAGTTAATCTAGGCATCCATCAATGGCAATATATTTAGTTGAGTCTCTATTGATGGAGGGGGTGTGCTAAATGTTTTGTCATTGTTTACTCTTAAGAAATCAGGAAAAAGTAGAGAGGATTTGATCTCCACCAACATGCATATGGCTAGCTTTACAGGAGTTGGTTCCAAAGAATTAGGTGTCCTGTAGTTAGACCTAAGGAAACGAGGTTATCATTCTATGTGATAGATGGAAAACCCTCATATTTTCTATTTTTTTATTTTGGGGAGAGATTGGATTCACATCAGTGAAAATGTGCCTTTAACACTCCGTTAAATCCTTATGTGCCTTTGAGACTTTCTTCTACTCACCTTATTTGACTCTTATCATAGTGCCTAAAGATTGTAAATAATGAGACTTTGAGGCATGCAATTTGACCAACAAATATATTTAATTAAAAGCTCAAACTGACGTACAAAATTTTGATGTTTTTTAAATGATTAACTAACCTAAAAAATTGAGAGATATTTTAGATCGATTAGAAACATTTAGAGTCGAATCTATAGGTGTTAGGTTAGGTTATCTAGGATGAAAGTGGTAATGAAAATGAAGAGTCTTTATGTGGTTCGGGTGAGGATTTGATTGGTCACACAACTAAGATGATAAAGGCAAAATTACCCATTCAAAAAAAGATTCAAGCCTTTAAAACATAGGATGCTTTGGTGGAGGTGAACTTGGGAACCCTGAGGAATCGAAGATGGACAAAGAAAGTGGATTGTAGGCTTAAGCAGAAATTAATCGATTAGTAGAATTGATCGTGCTATACAAAGATCATTTTTGCATGGGAGTACCATGAGTTATATGGTTTGACTATGGAATAAATGGAATACATACTATCAATTAAAAAAGGGTATAAGCCACATAAATAATACCTATGCGTTTCAATCCATAATTGATGTCGTAGAAGAAAGCTTGGAGTGAAAGACCATTGAAGGTAAGCTTGATCAGAACAACAAAGTATGTAGAATGGGTATAAAATATGGTACATGTTATAAAGAAGAATTGTCAGGTTAAACTTTTCATCGATTATAGAAATACGACCTTGGCCACTCTCAACGGTAAGTGTGAAATTCTAGTGGCTGACATGTTAGTCAACGTTGCAGCTAGCCATGCAATTCTTACTTTTTGAATGGGTAGTCGGGCTACAACCAAATACTTGTAGCTAAAGAAGCCACTTACAAGACAACTTTTGGTTTTCCTTAGGCCTTTAGGTATACATGAAAGGATTGTGGATTGAATACCTAAGAGCTTTGAATGCCATTTTCCTTGATCTAATTGGAAAAAGCATGGAGAATGTTTAAGGGTTGATTAGAGTATCGTATGTTTTGTAACCACCAACTTAAAAAAGGAGACCAAACCATTAAAAAAGGGAGACAAAACCATTAAAGGAGGGAGACAAAACCATTAAAAAAGATAGACCAAACCATTAAAGGGAGACAAAACCATTAAGAGTTATTGTTGTTTTTCTCTTTCCTTATACAAACCATATGATATTCCCTTATTCACTATATGTATGCATGAATTTGATGAATAAAGAATAATAATTTTGTTAAAAAAAAACATATTTTGTATTTTTGCCAGATAATGCATGTCTCTTTTTGATTCTTTATTGAGCCACCCCTTTTGAACTTATCAAGAAAACAAATTTTCTTGTGGTGATCACTCCCGCAAGGCTTATCATTCATCTTCTCAATAGATGCATGAGTGTTATGCCTACCCCATATATATCGCCTCCACTTTTTAGTTTTTTCTTTGTTACCATTTTTTATACTTGTTCTTTAGAATTTTGCACTTTAAAATAGTTTTGCAATTTACAATTTCGTGGTTTGATATTATTGGAATGACATATAATGTGAGTTGCTATTGAAATGAGCCAAGGAAAAAACATCCCTTTGAGTAGTTATCAGGTGGTAATCAGAGCAAGGTTCCATGGTTTGATATTACATTGAATGATATATAATATGAATTGCTATTAAAATGAATCAAAAATGACAAACCACCAATTTTGATAGTCATTAAGTCATAACTAGAGAAGGGTTCCGTGTGAACCATTTCTTGTTAAAATGTTGAAATTCTCTACTGTTTACTTTTTCATATTTGCAATTTCTTCAAGTTTATATTTTGTTGAAGCATTAGAAATAAAACTCGAAAAAATATTTAAACAAAGGAAAAATGCACCTTTAGTCCTTTAAGTTTAGCCCAATTCTCACTTAAGTCCTTTAAGTTTTATTCCCAATTTGGTCCTTTAAGTTACAATTAGTTTGCACCGTTAGCCTTAAAGTTATATTAAGTTATGTTTGTGGTCCTTTAAATTTGACAAATTTCTCAAATTACTGTCATGAAATGTTAAGATCTAATTGAAACATCGTAGTGAGTTGATTGTCCAAGATACTTTGCAAGTGGAGGAAGTTAATGATATTGATTATGTGAGAAGTCCTTTATTTGCAAATTTTAAGGCTAAACATATGTTTAAATGGTTGTAGAGAAAATCAAGAAGTAAAGACCTTTTATAAAGTTTGATGAATGTTTTCTAAAAAAATTAATATGAGTGACATTATTGTTGCATTTGATAGAATTTCTAATAATAAGGCACTTTCAAAAAGCACTAATCATTTTTTAAAGTGAGACAAAAGACTAACGGTAAAAACATAATATCATTTAAAGGACCATATTGGGATAAAAAGTTAAAGGACCTAAGGGGGAACTTGGCTAAACTTCAGGGACCATAAGTGTATTTTTGCCAAAAAAGGAATTAAAAAAGAAAAAAATTTCTAATTGTGATTTATATCATTCTTTTTAATTGTTGACAATTTGTTTACTTTTAAATATTGTGGTTTTCTTTATCATATTTTCTTTAATATTCTCTTTAGTTTTTTTGCCTATGTCTTGTGGGTTTGTTTCCCCATTATAAATTTTTATCTTGTGTGATTGAAGATTGGTTTCTTTAAATTATTGAAAAGAGCATTTGATTGATAAAAGAAAATAATGCTACATCAGGAAAAGAAAAAAAAAGCCAATTTTGAGAGAAACACAAGTGGGACACTTTTTTGAGTAAAAAAATTTAAACTGAGTTTTGAGGTCATAATTATCATTTTAATTCATTTTAATAAAAAGAAGTGTTCGATTCACCTTCCCCGAGGAAAGTAGCGAGTGCCCTTGTACTTAGGGCAAAAATTATTGAGAGAATAAGGCGAACAATTTTAGCAAAGGATTGATGAATTGGTGACAGTTTCAAGTCTTTCTTATGATGATAGTGATGCGAAGGAAAATAGGAAAAGGAGATAAAATGAGGGAAGAAATAAAGATGAAAGAGTGTGTGACATTAAAATTAAACTTCCACCTTTCCACGAGAAAAATGATCCAAATGTGTATTTGGAGTGGGAGGTCGAAATTAAACAAAATTTTGAATTTCATACTTTGACATTTTAAATGTGTAGGTTGTAGCAGCCTTGAATTTAGTGATTATGCATTGGTATGGTAGAATCAGTCCATCAATTAAAGAAGGTATGCAGAATGTCCTATTGAAACTTGTGAAGAGATGAAAAGAATCATGAGGAGTAGATTTATATCTTGCTACTACGGTAGGAATTGCACAACAAACTTCAAAGACTCACCCATGGTTGAAAAGAGTTAACGAGCACTTTAATGAGATGGAAGTGGCCAACATAAGGGCTAACGTGGAGGAGGAAAATGAAGCAACTATAGCTAAATTCTTTCATGTCATAATAGTGACATAAGTGATATGGTGAGGCTACATCATTATGTGGAACTAGAAGTGTTGGGGCATCAAGGTATAACAACATCTCAAGAAGAAAGGCTTTGAAAGGAAGAATTCATTCATTTTTAGTTCTTCAAGTTTGAAGAATAAGAAAAATAGAAGAAGGGAACAATGAATGCAAGTTTCTCTACGATTGACTTAGTGTTTTGATCTATGTCAAAACTAGATTTAAATTAGATAGTTTTGTATGCTTTTGTTGCTTCTTCAATACTCAATATCCACAAAAGTTCTTGAATCAAAAAACCAAAATGAAAACTTCGTTTTATCATGCATACTATTAGGTGCATGTGTTAAAAATATATTTGAACATCATGAAATGTATCAAAAAACTTTTCAAGTAATTTTTAACTCCCTAAATCATCTCATGTTCTGGTATATAAACATATATAGGTTTTGAAATCATTTCAGGGTGTTTAAAACTAGTGAGTCGACTCACCTGAGGTATGAATCGACTTAACAAACCTCCTGGAAGTTGATAAGTCGACTTACATATGCCATAGGTCGACTCATGCAACTCATGACTGAAATCTTGGGTTCTTGGACACTTATGAATCAATTCAAGCAACTGTGAATTGATTCACACGACTTGTAGAGTTCAACTTTGGAAGTTCACATTACATTGCCATTTTATAACTGAGGTGGAACAATTTCATTCATTCATCAAAATAATCAAGATTAGACACTTTTTCTGATTCAATTATTGTTTGATCAAGTTCTTTATAGATAAACATGAAATGTGGGGTATCCTTTATATGGAATGATTATTTCATTGTTGAACAATTGAAGTTCAATTGACTACATCGTGGTAGGGTTGCAAATGATATTATTTTTAGTACAAAAGTTGGTGATTACTCTAACGTGTTTCTATATTGCATGTTAGAAGGGGTGTCTTTATTTTGTAGATAGAGGTTCGTATTATTTTTGAAATATTTTCAGAAATCTAGTTCGTGGTCATTTAGGGAAGAAGAAGTTGTTGTACAATCTTTCAAATCAATTGTCAACAGATCTTGTAAACGTTTCTATATTATATAAAGGAATAAACTCTTATTCATGTTGAATATGGATTGAATGTAGTCTTCATGCGAGGAAGAATCGATGAACCAATATAAATATCGATGTGATCTTTTCTTTCCTTTTTCTTTTTTACTTTATGCATGCTTTGTTCATATTTGATTTGATATTTGAGTTTGGTGGCAGTTAAAACTATTTTTATTTTTATATAGAAACTTACAGTTAGAAAAATCATGTTTTTAATCTATTCATAATTTTAAATTTTATTGTTAAAATATGTTTTAAAAGGTTTCACTAATCATGAATGTTATTTGATTTAATCTAGTCATGATTTATGCATGTTTTTAATCTAAGTTTTTTTTTATCAAGTACTTATATTCAATTTGATTTGATATTAGTTGTATTTGGAAGTTGATTGGTTGGATAGATTGTGAATCAATCAATCATCTTCTAGTTGGAAGTGGCTAATCAATAATTGGGGTAATTGCAATATCTCAATTTTAATGTACAAAATATCTAATTCGAATAACTTTACTCATCATGTTGTATGCAAATATTGGTTGTTGCAATATTTTTTGAAAAAGGTTGACTCTGATCAACCCCCTGCTTGAGTCTTAGGACCATCTCGTTTGAAAAGTGAATCAAGAGACAAATCTCTTAATGTTACGACTCTAACGAGTTTAAGAGTAATTGAGATGACATCTAATGTGATTTTAGAAATCCAAGAGAGTTTATATTAGATCTTCAATTGTTGAAGGTGACAGCTATTTAGATCGGAAAGAACACATGAAAATCCCTAAAATTTCTTATGATTTGGACATATATTATAAACTGCAAAATATGGAACATATGTTCGACAATTGTTCATGATCATGTTGCAATTAACAAATTTGAAATGGATATATTTAGATAAACAAGAAATATAATACGATTGCAAAACGAAGATTAACACTGCGTATGCTCTAAGACAAGATGAACATTAAGAAGATTACGAAATATGATAAAAAGGTAAAAATGATACAAAGAAACAATTCTTACATAGCTTTGGAAGATAGTGATGAAACCTCAAGTAAAAGCTCCAAAAGCAATGACATTAGAAATTTATGTCTCATGACTAAAAACCATAGAGAAGAGGTTATTGATTATGAACTTAACTTACCTACATATGAACAACTACAAGACACATTCGAAGAAATTCATGAGAAAAATAAAAATAGGAAAAAAATTAATGACTTATCAAAATAGAACCATTATAATTTTGATGTATCCTTATGAAATTACTCAAATAGTGGAATATTCTCATGATTTTTTATTGTGAAAGTTGTATTTTGTTAAAAATGAAAATGTCATTTTAAAAGAGCAAGTTTTAAAACTAGAAATTGAAGTTAAAATTTCAAAAGATGTTATCATAAGTATAAGAAACAAAATTTGTCACATATTACTTGTTTCCATTGTGGTAAAAAGGGACACACATCCTCCAAATGTTTTAAAAGAAAAGTTGTTCTACCAAGTAGTAGGGATGTACAAGATCGGGTCCGTCCCGTGAACCCGTCTTGGCCCGCAAACAATGTGACTAGTCTGACTCAATCCCAAAAGAAATAAGGACAAGTTAGAAAAGGATCGGGTCCAGGTTACCCATCCCTTCCCAAATTACTTTAAGGACAAATTATTTATTTATTTATTTATTTATTATTTTATGTTATTATTGATTCAATCTCTAAAAGAATTACCAATCATATTACTAACTTAGTAATTTATAGTTTGTAAAAGAATATTATGCGTTACTACTCTTGAATGAATTGACAAGTGGTAACCATATGTGACTTATTATGAGTTATTTTATGTTTAATTGTTTTTTCTAAAATAAAGTTTATGGATTACTAGTTGGCGTCTCATCTTGGGACCAACCCGGTGTCGTCTTTATCTCGTCCCTTCCTAAATGAACCCGCAACCTAATCGGGTTTGATCGGGTTAAGGGACAGACTAGGGTAGAAGTTTAGCCTGATCAAATATTGGGATCGGATAAGGGACACACCAAACCCGACATAACCTGTTCTCTGTACACTGCTACCAAGTGGTAAGATGATGTCGATACAGAAGGGACAAGTTTTCATTAACTTACAAGGACCCAACAAAAACTAGGTACCTATAAATCATGTTTGATTATTTTGTAGGTATGTTTGAGAGCATTAAGTAACAAAGGTAAAATTTCAAATTGTAAAAATTTTGTTGTAATAAGTTTAGAAACTTTACACAAAAAGTATACCTCTTAACTTTTTCGTCGATGAATTAGTTCAACTAAGTATAATGTGTCTTAGTTGTTTTCAACTTTAATCAAAACAGATCATATGTGAAATGATTGTATTATGTGTTTTTAAGTCATGATCAATGAACTATTTGTGTTTAATACTTTAATTCAAAGTGTTTTGATGTACTTGCTTTAACTAGTTTATTCTAATTGTGTCTATTTTTCGGACATGATGAATATTGTCTATTATATTTATGACAATATTTCCTTGTAATATTATTATGTTTAATGTTTAGTTACTTTAGCTTTTGTTAGTACAATGGATATTAAATCTGTTCTTAATGACTTAGTGCATGGTTTTATGTGAAATTATAAAAAAATGTTTTGCCTATTGATATATGTTTGATTCTATATTTCTTTCTATGTTTTATGAGTTGCAATTCATTTTTTAATAGTTATGGATTATATGATTGCATTATATAGACTTTTGGTTATATTTGGTGCATGAGAACTATTTGACACTTCTAATTTTTAGGTTGTTGCTTTCTTTTTTATAATATCAAAGGGAGATAAAGTATTATGAAATTTGTAGAAGTTGAATCTAGTTTCAAGTTTTATAAAAAGTCATGCATGCACACATTAACGACAATTATTCAAGGAGAGTGTCTCCTTTTCAAAGATAATGAGAAGTTCATCAATAAAGTTTTTACAAGTTTTGTCATCAACGTAAATGGTGAGTATGTGAATGCAAGTTCCCCTACAATAGACTTAGTATTTTGATGTATGTCAAAACTAGGTTTTAATTAGATGATTTTGTGTATCTTTGTTGATTCTTCGATTCTCAATATCCATAAAAGTTTTGAAGCAGAAAACCATATAAATAACTTCCTTTTATCATTTAAATTATTAGGTGCATGTTAGGAACATGTTTAAATATCATGTAACACATCAAAAACCTTTTCGAAGTAATTTTTAACTTCATAGATCGACTCATGTGCACCCAACTTACAAAGGTCCTTAAATTATTTTAGGGTGTTTGAAATTGGTGAATCGACTCACCTGAGGTGTGAATTGTCTTACCAAACCTCTTGGAAGTTTATAAGTCGTCTTACATAAGTCATAGGTCGATTCACGCAACTTCGAACTGAAATTATGGGTTATTGAATACTTATGAATCAATTCATACATATGTGAATAATTACGTATGATTTGCAAAGTTCAATATTGACAGTTACAATCAATTATTTTCTTTACATTCCATTGTCATTTCCTAATTGAATCATGTCTCTTGAAATACTGATATGTTTCTTCATTCTAGTTGTGTGACACTTTCATTCATCCTTTCTCATCATTCATTCAAGAAAATAATCAATATTAAACACTTTTTTTTTGATTCAATTCTTGAGAGATAAACATCAAAGGTGGAGGTATCCTTTGTATGGAATGATTGCTCCATCGATATTAGAGTTTGTGAATACTTTAGGGTGATTATATCTAGCAAGTTAAGTATCAGAACTAGTTTGATATGATAATAATGCTCTTAATTTTTTGATAATTACAAAGAATATTGAAGAAGAACAATTTGTATGCTAACACATGTTCAAGTGTACAAATATTGATCATCAAAATATAAATATGATATTTGAAGTAAATTCATGATCTTCTAATCATTTCATACAAATATTGATCATCAAAATATAAATATGATATTTGAAGTAAATTCATGATCTTCTAATCATTTCATCTGAAATAGAAACAACACATGTGAAGACACAATTTTTTGTCTTTATTGAATCAACACACATTTCAATTTACTCAAAGTTAACATCGTGAAAAACTGATAAAAAAAATTCATATGATAAATTCACAATTTAATTTCTCGTAAATAATTTAAATTAAATATTATTAAAAAAAAACAAACTATCCATAAGTTTTTACAAGAAATCACATTAATATTCCCAAGGATTCCATTGTGGTGGTATACACTTATTTCAACTAATAGAATCCCAACTTGAATAACATTTGCTCAAAATATAATTTTTATCAACCATGGTTTATTCCAAACAATACACATAGAGAATGACCTATCATATTGCATATTGGAGTATATAAAGAGGGTGACTATCATAAATAAGTTCATAACACAATGTATTTCTAATGTGAGAAACTAACTTATAATATCAATATTCAAATTTTAAATAACTAGTGTACGCAACTGTGCATTGCAAGATATGTTAAATAATTTTATACATATTGCATGTTGGACAAATATTTTAAGATAGAGTTAAATAATTTATTTTTATACAAATTTTTGTAAGAACAATTTTTTTAATATAATTTTGTTTTCTAAATCTTAAAAAAAGTAGTTTTGAATTTTTCCAATATTTAATAGTTAGATTGTTGTAACAAATATTTAGTAGTTAAATATTAGAAATTCAATTTTGTTTTGCTGAAAAAAATTAGGGTGACGGGATGTTTACACCTTACATTATATAAGTTTATTAAGATTTGATATTTTTAAGGAGTTACGAAATCGATTTTTTTGAAAATGACCAAGTCGTCTTCCTCATCACCAAACTCCACATCTGCTTATGATCAACATTTGCAAAAAAAAAGAATTATATGAGACGAGATTACAATAAATTGCACATCTACCCATAATTAAGTATGCTATTTTCTGATGTGGTACTGAACATTAATCACCCTTAATTACTTTAACTTTATAGTTATCTTTTAATTTCCCAAATTTGCGATCACATCCTCCATTCCAATAAGACCCCGCTTCTTATAGCAATGATGATAAATAATTGATCATAAACACTAATCAACTTCACTCATACTTTAATGATAACATAAATAGCTTATGGGTCATTTTACCATCAAGCATTTCAAAATTTCATGAACATTTGTGGAAAGCTAGGTTGAATGTGCAATTGAAATGATGGGATGAATTGTCGTTTATGAGAGTTATAAAATATTTAAATCACTTAAGTTATTAAATTGAGGAAGACTATACAATAGTGCGCATGTGTGGTCAATTTATCATCATATTTACAGAAAAGACATATCAATGTTAATAATTTTTGTGTACGATCTTGAGTACATTTTTTCCAGCCACAAGAGAGTTGGCCCGATTTAAAGGAGACATGAGACAAAGTTAAAATTAATGTGTCAAATAAATTTCATTTTTTTTTTATAATTTTTTCACCTTAACTTTCGCACCATTTTGAACTACATTACTCATATAAATTAAATTCAATGGTATATACATTTTGATGTATAATATGCTCTTCATTCATAAAACTCGTGTGTGGGCGCACCCTATAGTTAATGGATAATGATTTATATGTGTAAGCAAGTAAAGTAATGCATACAGTATCTGAATACTAAATAGGGAACAAGAAATGGAATCTTTTGGCCAAAAAACAAAAGAAAGATAAAAGGAAAAAGAAAGGATGAAAGGGATATTTCATTTACCTACATACAATGCTTGGGTAAAGAATTTAGTCTTTTAAGTCTTCTGTTTTTAAGAGAAATAAATTTTGGAAATTTTAATTTTAATTGGAACATAAATAAAGTTAGATCAAATATTATTTCGATCAGTGTTTGAATTCAATATTTCAATTGAAGTTTATCAACAATTGAGTTTCACAGATTTCATTATTTTTGTTTTGTTGAAATAACATCCCTCACTTTCAATGTATGAATCTTCTCTTTTCATTTTGAAAAAGAGAAAACAAAGAATCTTTTAGGATTTGAAGGAATTGAAGCCTTGTTCAGCAAGCAGCATATACCAATATCTTTCAACAAGCAAACGAAACCAAATCACATAATCAATTCTAGTTTATTTTCCCTTTTGATTTTTTAATAATATTTTTTTAGGATATTACAAATGATAGTTAATTGTTAAGATGTCAATGATAGTTAAAAGATGGTATGGAAAAGTTGAGTGATAAAAAAAATCATGATTTAACTCATCATTCTAATAAAATTAACGACTAATATTTTTTTTACTTAATCGTTTAAATTATTAAATTGTATTAGATTAATAATAAGTTTTTGAAGATATTATAGATCGATCTTTTAAGTTATAAAACATGTACATTATTTTCGTTTATTGTTTTTTGTATAGTTACGTAAAAAATAATTTTCTGGCTGTTTTGATGTTGACGTGTCTAGAACATATAAGTTTTTAGTTTAAATTAATATTGTAAAAAATATTATTAAAAGTATAAACTTCTAATTTGAAATTATTTTTTGTTTTTGAAATCCATTAATGTTTTATGAATTTATGAGTTTCAAAACCACAAGCAAGGAGGAAAAGAGGAAATTCAAAAAACATTTAAAACAAGAGAAACTATTAAGTATTGGAGATACTGAATATACCAGTTCGACCTTAAATTCGTTAGTGAACAATGAATGATATAAGTTGTTTGCTCCCTATGTCTGTAGCCCGTTGTATGGGGGTGTACCTACACACACTTCGATGATCAAGTAAGAATTTGTCAGAGTACGGGAGGAATTTTAGGTTAGAATTTGTGTGTATCTTTATGACCTAATAGGTCATGCTTTTGTAGTGCCTCCTTCTAGGGTATCTAGAAGATTCTCATTACGATCATCAGAAAGGAGATATGTGATCTTCAGATCTCCTTCTAATGTATGACGTATGTCCCAACAATCAAAAGAATGTAAACGTCATCTAGTGACTGTGATAGCAACATGATCTCCATCAACTAGGTGAACTATCGTGTTCATCATCCATGGATTCCCTCTTATTCCATCTTGTGGTCATGATTGGAGGTCCAGGTGAGTTATGAAGGATTTCTACTTCAGATCCCATCTTCATAAGCGGCTTGCATTAGTTTTGAGAAGGTTCTACGACGCTATTTGGTTGGGTCGGGTCAATTCGGATTTGTGTGGGACTTGACCTTTGCTAGGGTGAGTCCGACCTAAAACAGAAACCAATGCATCGCGTTGCTCCGCCTACTGCCTTGTTAAATTCCAATCAGACAATATGAACCTTACTATGTGTAGAATTTGATAATGGTAGATTCTTCTTCCACCTCTTATATTCTCAAAGTCTCCTAAATTCACTTTAGTCATTCTGAAGAGTATTGAGAGGTGAAAGAAAAAACTCTCTTCCATAATAAGACTCATCTTTTCCTATACAAAGCTTAAGGTTCATCTTATCATCCATTAATAATCATTTGAAAATAATTTTATTTTAATCTTTAATCTCTTCTGTAATTACATTAATGCCATTAATGTCACACAAGTAAAAGATAGAGAATCCAAAATAAAGTTTATGGGAACAAATTCTTTCATAAATTAAAAAATAAAAAATAGCTCCTTGAAGCTCTTTGTTTACTCTTCCACCCAATATCACAAATCCTCCTCCACCCATGACCCAACAATGTTCACTCCCCAAGTGTTGTATCACAGGGAAGCACAATAAAGAACAAATTAAAACACTCTTTTCTCTATCAAATGTATTGGGCAATTACCGTATAGCACTCAAGTTTTCTCCATTTTTGTTTGCGCTCACTTCTTCAAATTTAGTGCACAAATAATATGCAGACTTCACACTATAAATTCCACTATTACACACATCTTAAATCAAAGTATCTTATTTCTTCAAATAAAAGAGAGGAACATCCAGAATCAGGTCTGCTTGTTTTAATTTATGGCTTTGAAACTCACATAGATATAAAGAACTATTGGAACATAGAATAATGTTAGTGTGTGAATTTAATTTTTTTTTGAAATCCCACATTAGAAAAATCTCATATATTTAGTAGTTTTCAACTCTATAAATACTTAAAGTTGATCAAGCAATTAAAAACATTAAGCACAGAGATGAGAAAAATAATTCAATAAACTTATTCGTATAACTAGAAATCAAATCAAACAAATTAGGGTTTCATCTTGTATCACTCATCCCTAAAAAATTGAGTTTAGTTACTCATGACAGAGATACAAAAGATAGAGATTGAAGAAGAATTACAAGAAAGATTCATGAATGATTCTTGATAAAACTCCTCCAATGGTGTTAGAAACAGCCGTCTCTAAGTTTCTCCGCTAGGGCAAAAGTCTCCAAACTTCCCAATAGTGAACAAGATACCTAGAAAGTGAGAAAATGCATTTTTATACATTCAGTAGCGAGCCGCATGCCCCAGACGCGAGATTTGCGCTTCAGGCACATTTGGACAGAATCAGGAAGGCAGAAATGTGCCTCAGGCGTGGGTTTTGCACTTCAAGCGCACAACATCTACTGTATGATATTTACTGCATTTGTCTCCTCTTTAGAGTCCGAATATGGTTGAAATACTCCATATAGGTCATGTTGATTTCTCACCAAAATTCAGCACTGCACTAAAATAAAGAAACAACGCAAAACTACGAAAAATCTCTACTTAATCAAGTAAATAAGAACATAGTCATTTTATTAAATCCAAGTAATAGAATCAACAAAATATATCAAATAAATTCTTAAATTAACTAACGATTAAAGATACATAAGACTAAAAAACAATGAAAAATATGCATATGATGAAGAGTTATCGCAACCCCAAACTTAGTCTGTTGCTTGTCCCCAAGCAACAATTAATTTTAGATTTTGTACAGTTAAAAGCAAGCTTAAACTCAATTTCTCAAATCAAATCAAACTTAATCCTCAAAGTTCCAGCTACTACAAAATATTCATCATGCTCCAAGGTTGTATCTAACAAAAACAACACCATTTGTAAAATTAGCATTTATTCATCAAGTTCAACTCTTTCTTCACACATTCTAACCCAAATTTATCTCAAGTGTTTAGCAAGGGTTATGAACTTATCACTCAAATCCTAGAACATGTATCACGCTACCATAAGCTTGAAAAAAATCTAGTTAACAATCACAATGCAACAAACACATACACTTTTACAGGACTTTCGGGTTGTAATGGGGCTTAGGTAAGGGTAGGAAGTTTTGTGATAATAGGCTTTACTACTTGGAGTTAGGTACACATTTTTAAATTATTCTACCTTTTCTTTTTTCTTCACATTTTCATTGTGGAGATTCTCAAACATTGACAAAAGAACTAAGAAGATGTTATTTATCAAAATACACAAATTGATTTTTTTTTTCTTTTTTTTTGGATTTTTTTTTTATTGTTTTTTTTAAAACCACCACCCCAAACTTAAAAGGTTGATATCCATGAGCAACCCCAAACTTAGAACTTTACCAAGACGAGACAAAAATTTTCCTACCTAACTCCTAGTAAGGTAATTTAATTAAAGTAAGGTATTTGGCTTGTAATGTGGCTAGTAACCAAAAGAAAAGGGCAAGGCTCAAAGGGGCTAGCAAATGATAAAATTTGCATAAGGTAGTTAGAAAGGCTCAAATGATCAAACAAAACTTCTTCAGTGTATGCATAAATCACAAATGATGCAAGTCAGAATTAGTGCAAGTTCTGAAGGGATAACACATGTGTGGATAATCACACAACAAAGAATTGAAGGGTTTAGACGCAAAAGCTCACAGCTATGATAATAAGAGAGAATATGAACTATCTAAATGATGCCAAACATGCCACTACAAAATTTATTTATTTAAAAAAATAGCAAGTGAGACTTCCACAACCAAAGAGTAATCAACAATGCATGCATTAGTGAAACTCGTCGAATTGAGCAATGATATGAGCAAAGAAATAGAGAATCAAATATAAACTTAAAGTATTTCTGACTTGTACAAATTGTAATAAAAATTAGAGCCATATATATAACTTTGAGCTACCTTTTCCATTATAATTCCAAACAATGTACATTACTAGAAATTTCGGTGACCTTTTAAATTTCGTTGATAAACTACTATTCGCAAGTTGTTGCGACCAAATCGACGACCAAAATTTAGTGACTGAATTTGGAGACTGAATTAGTGACTAAAGTTTGAGACTGATTTACTAATTCCGTCTCTAAATGTTATAATTTTTTTTTTGAAATCGATTACTTTAACGTCTAAAACAACAATAAAAACAATTTTTTAATCTGATTTCAATATCTAAAAAGTTCATACACAAAAATCATTTTAATGCATTAAGCATATCAATGTATATAACTAAAGAACATAATATATTTAAGTAATATTTCTAAGTACTCAAAAAAATGCAGATAAAATTTTAGTTTAAATATAATATATTTAGTCATAACAAATTGCAACATATTTTTTCTTCGGATTAACTTATCAGTATTCATCTAACTCTTCATCATCATATTCATGAACATCATTATCACCAATCTCATCATCAAAATCACCAACGTCATGATCACCAATCTCATCATCATGATCACCAACATCATTATCACCAATCTCATCTTCATGAACTTGGTCTCTAGTATATGGCATGAGTTGAAAGTTCAAGCAATTCATCAATTGTTTTATCAAGTGGTTGTTGCGCTCAACTGCTTTATTTGTATTAGTTAATTTCTCTCGAAGTTGATCTCTTTCATTTCTCATTTCTTCAAATTCATATTTTTGTTGATCTCTTTCATATCCCATTTCTTCAAATTCATGTCTTTATTGATCTCTTTCATTTCTCATTTCTTCAAATTCATGTCTTTGTACTCACTTTGTTGATGAAGAACATGACCCACGATAATATGGTCTCCCTAATAATACAGTAGATTCCATTCCGAGACCATATAATCGTCCTCCTTTTTTTTTTTTTTTCTACAACCTCACACCACACATCTAGTTCATTTGGTGGGACAGTTCCTTGCAAAGTTACCTCTTAGATCAATTTTTCTGATCTACGTTTAAATTTTTCCTGTCAACATTAATATAAAACAAATTAATATTTTAAAACACACTAAAAAAAATAAAACCAACATAAAAAAAAAATAAATAATATACACTTACATAAGACTATCTCAACATTGAGTAACCATCTTCGATTACTTCCTCTTAGGCATGACAACGGGGCGGGTCGGGGATGGATTTTGCCTCCCCCACCCCCGCACCCGACTAATCGGGGAAAACTCGCTCCCGCACCCGTTTCATAGCGGGTGTGAAATTTATTCCCCATCCCCGCCCACAACGGAGTTCGGGTTTCCCCGCCCACACACGCACCCATTTATATATATATAAAATTATAAATTTTAAAATTATATCTATTATAATTAATATAATAAAATAATTATTATTAGATAATAATAAAATAAAAAATTATTTTCTATAGAGATAAGATTATAATTTTTTAATATTTAAAAAAATATTAAGTATATTTTATATGTATATGTATAGAAAATTAAAAAATTACTATAATATTACTTGCGGGGCGGGTTCGGGGTGGATATCATCATTCCCAAACCCGTCCCCGCCCCCGAAATTTAATTTCGGAAAAAATCCGCACCCGCACACAATCAATGCGGGTTTTCTCCGCCCAAATCAAACGGGTTTAGGTGGGTATCCGCGGGTGCAAATTATATTGTCATCCCTATCAGCATGAAAAACTTTACAAGCTGTATGCCTAGTGCCTTGAATGGGATTTATCAACACCTTAATAGTGTATTTTGTATAAGAATTTACTGAACATTAAATTTTAAATTGATGTTATTTTTTTAGTTGAAAATTGATATTGTTTTATACTAAAATTTCATACTCATAAAAAAAGTTAAATATAAGCATCTTTTTTTCTTTCTTTCAATGATTTTCTTATTAAAAAGGGAAAGATGCGTAATCATGTCCAATAGATAAGAGATTAGCTTATTGTCACTAAACACTTGGATTTAATTTTCGATAATGCAAAACTAGTGATGCCTTCTTTAATCTTTAGTGATCTTTTATCGATGGTGTCTACTGAAATTATTGAATCTTCTTTTTGAAAATAAAAAAGCTTTCATCATTCGCTCTTTAAATCTTTTGGGAACATGGGCTGGTTATTAGTTTTAAAGATAAAATGCTTTAATTACATGGTTTACTTTTAGGAAAAGTTAAACTAATTTCAGTAATTTGTTAAGTGATATATCTTGAGTATTGCACTAACTTTATCAAATTTATTATTAGTTTGAGGGGAATAAAACAAAAATCAAGAAGCAAAAGTAGGCATGAATCATGACATTAGTTCAAGCTCTCTAAATTATAAGTCATTGTAAAACCCAGAAAACAATAACTATGAGTAAAAAGTCACAATTGAATGAAAATGTAACTCTTGAGTAACATATAAGTGAAGAAACTTATATGTTATATACAATGTTATAAGGTTTTGGACCAAAAACCTAATATTTAAATAATTTGTGTGACTACTTTTAATTCAATGTGATGACACGTCAATGTTTTAGTTTCTCCTCAAGATTCAACACGGTATTAGAGCTCATATTTAGACTAAAACAGACCAACTCTTTGTATTGAAATTCTTCTTGAGAATATAGAGGTCAAATGACATGTTTCTTTAATGTATGTGAGTCAATGGCGATGCAATTATATGTGGATGAAAAACTTCCATTTCAGAGGAGCATATCCAAATAAATTAATGAACTCAATTGAGGAGAGAATATTGTTGAAATATTAAGCGTGCAAAAAAAATCCTACATATGATAGAAATGTGAGTGTCGATTAACAAATAAATTATCCGTATATCCAATTTTTTAAGGGTCTATGTGACGATATCGACATTGAATAAAAATGTGAGTAACAAACAACGTATAAGATTGTTATATTAAATGTTTTAAGTTTTCGGTTGACATGTAATATTTAAACAACTTTTGTCATTGTTTAATTCAATGTGATTGTTTAGCATTGTGAATCTCTGATTGTTTAGGATTGTGCTTGTTTCTTAAAATTTTTATTCTTAGAAATAATTATCCTATCATCAAAAGTTATGTTGGAAACAAAATTAGAATAAAATTCAGATAAATTTTTCTTAAGTTGTTTTTAGTTGATATTTTGTATTATTTTGCTGTTATCTCATCACAATTTAACACATATATTCTATATTCAACAATATAAAATTTTAATTTGAATTTGAAGTATTGGAAAATGTTAATTCGTGACATATCATAGTTTTTTTTTAAAACGCCAAAATATATTAAAATGTGAGATATATAGTTAATTAGCAACATGAAAGCACATATACAAAGTTTTGTTCAAAATTTATTATCATTTGAAAATAGTAAATCAATATTGCAATGTGTACTTTTTTAAAATAGTAAATCAATATTGCAATGTGTACTTTTTTTAAGATAGAAGGGGCCGAAGCCCAACAAAAAAAAAATTATAAGGGTAAATATATTTTTAGTCTCTCTAAATATATTAACTTTTGTTTTTAATTATTTTAAAAAATTCTTTTGAACTTTGGTAATTTTAAATTTTTTGTTCTAAATTTAGTCTTTGTTATTTTATAAAAGTTTGCGTTGCATGTTTCAAATGACTTTTTTTGATGACATATTATTGGCAAGACTTTAAAATATCATTAGTTTAATAATTTAACTATTTAATCTTGAATTTTTGTTAATTTATCTATAACTTCAAATTAAAAATTAAATAGTTAAATTATAGATTAAATAGTTAAGTTATTAATTTAATGATATTTTAAAATCTTAACAATGACAAATCATCTAAAAAGTTAATTAGAACATGCGATGCAAACTTTTGTAAAAAAACATAGACTAAAATTGATAACTGAAAATTTAAAAAGACTGAAATTCAATTTTTATTATAAAAGAACTAAAAATAAAGATCAATATATTTAGAAGAATTAAAAATATATTTAATCCAAATCTACGTAGAAAAATAAGATGTGGAGTTGACACGTCTATTACATCGTCAAGCAATGCTTTCACAAGAGATGTCTAGGTTGCTCATAAACAATCATTTGATTTTGTTGAAAGCATGCATCCAAGATTAGCCAAAGTATATGCGCACACATTTGCTTCTCTATAGATACTACTCACTCTAACTTTCCAAGATCCGCCCATCAAACTTTTGATTTTACTGATCAAACTTCTCCCTTTCAAACTATTACTCCTATTATGCAACACTTGGGCTACAACTTGAGAATCAACTTTGAGCTAAGAGCAAACCT
Source organism: Cicer yamashitae (assembly GCA_037974755.1). Lineage (NCBI taxonomy): Eukaryota > Viridiplantae > Streptophyta > Magnoliopsida > Fabales > Fabaceae > Cicer > Cicer yamashitae. The sequence goes on along the minus strand of JBBPBQ010020324.1, from coordinate 39,971,174 downwards.
TCATAAACTCCCCCACATTTTAGCCACAAAAGTATTACACGATCCAAGGTTCTTTGAAAACCCACGTATCTAATGCCTATCTACATTTCTAAGAATATCATAACACCATGATAGCATTATTTTTTATATCCCATTTGTATTAAATGTGAATACATCCAAGAAGGGGCGACCATCGTCTAAGACTAAGTAATTTTTTATTGTTGATGAGTCGATAAATATTCATAAAAGAAGTTTTCTTATGAATATCATTATGGTGCCTTAATGTTCCAAATATAACTCCAAATATAATTATCCTGTATATCGAAATCACAAGATAAAATTTTGTAAAAACTTCTAACAAAAAAATTTTCATTGTCACCACCCGACCAAACACACACATCCACTCCATTAGTAGGATCATGAGGATAAATAGCTTTAACTTTCTGTATAATTGGCTCAGACAACCATTGATGAAGAAGAGTCCAATTCCAACTTCATATTCGGTCCACAAGATCCCAAAGTTTTAGGTGTACATGTAATTGTAAGGCGTCTCCTAGTTACTTTTGTTTTAGACTTAATGTTTTGAGTGATGACAACTTGCTTAGTCTAGCTGGTGCTTTGTTGATTCTCCTTCTCTAGTTTTAGTATAGACCACTTGATCAAAAGAGAGTGCATAAGAAATAAGTTTTTGTCATGCATAAGCTTATTTACATGTGTTTTAACATGAAATAGGATTTAAGTATAATCATATTGCATTGGTAACCTTTGAAACTCATTTCAAATCATTTTCTAAGTGTTTTTGACTTTGTTAATCAACTTACCAACTTATGAGTCAACTTATAAACTTCATGAACTCAATTTTTAAAGTCTCAAGACGATAAATCGATTCACAAAGAGTGTTAATTGACTCATCAACAAGGTAGGGAGTTATTTAAATCAACCTATAGCTGTGTCAATCAACTTACATAGCTTTCAAATTCATTTATGATTTTTTTTTTCAATCAGTGGAGTCGACTCCCTTATCTTATGAATCAACTCTCAAAACCTGCATACTTCAAATTTGAATGTTTTAAGGTTGTTATGGCAGTTACAAAGTGGTTGTGTTTCTTAGAACTCATTTTTTTTTATTTGGTTACCTCTTTCATACATTATATAAAAGGCTTTCTAATCATTTCTTAACACAAGAATAATTTCACTCATTCCTCCTACTCAAACATTACAGAGCAAATCCTAGATTGAAAACTTTTTCTTGATCAACTCGAGTATGCATTCGAGTAGTGAAGCAATAAATAACAATGATGGGATATTGTTCGTTGGAGTGTCTAATCTAGATACGAATCATCGAGGAGATATCGGTGGATTGCATATGGAGGGACGAAGAACGTGTTTTTTAGAAAAGTCCTAGAAGAGTTTCTAGGTCTCTATGTTGCAAGAGTGGCATGTGATGTTCATCTTGAAGATAGGCTTGTGTTCAAAATTTGGATAATGCTCCAAGATTCTGTGTAAAAGATTGTATAAGAAAGAAGGTGTTTTGTGCACAAGTTTTTGTAACTTCCGCCGAAGGATTCTGTAAACATCCACAATAGTAATAAAGGAAGAAAACTCTCATTTATTTGAATGGGGACATTATGTACTCTATGATTGAGAATGAAGTAGTGGAGCCTGTATAAATCACCGTGTGAATACTTCTATCTCTAACTCTTTAATTTTTGCATTTTTAATTTGTTCTTGATTTTCTATTTTGTGTAGGAGTTTGGTGAAATATTTGTTTTGGTGCCAATTGATAGAAAAATTGTTATAAGATTGTTCTGTTTTGAAATTTTGTCATGGTTTTGAATGTTGAACAAAATTCTATTTTGAACATTGCAATTCAACATCTTAGACTTGATTCATTTTGAAGAAAATTTGATATAATAGTGTTTCTAAATCATTTTGATGGTCTTTGTCATATTTGGTTGAAGTTCTTAAATAATTTTTTTCTAAAACAACTTCAATCAATTTTATGTTTTCTTATACAAGTCTCTATTGAACTTTGTATTTTTTATTTCATATACCATCGTCGAATCTATCCGAATATCTTATGCGCATAATCAACGAGTCCATCGCATTAAAAGACTATTAGTTTCTGTTGTGCAACTCAAAAGTTTTTAAAACTATTTTTTCGAAAGTATCGAACTCTATGGTTATATTAGTGGTATCAGATTAATGTCTTACAGAGAAACTCAAAATAACTAACAACGTATTTCAAGATCCAAAGGGTGTGTGTGATAGATCTTCGATTCTAAAAGGAGATCATAAGCATTGCATTATCATTGTTTATGATATAAATTCTTGAGAAACCATTGAGAATGGACTATAGATCCAGAAGATGATGTTGAATGGTATTGATATTGATAAACCAAAAGATAATTGCAATGAGTTAGATAAGAAAAGGTACAACTTGATTGGAAAGTTAAGAACATCATTGTGTCCACTCTAGGACAAAATGATTTTCATAGAGTTTACTATTGTTTGACAATCCAACATATGTGGAATGCTTTAAAACTCACATATGAGGGCCTAGGTGAACAAAAGATCTAAACAATTGAAAAATCCTATTGAAATGCTTAGTTTGAGCAATGGTTTAACCATTGGCAAAATGTTAAAACAGATCAACAGTCTTGTTAATAAGCTCAATGTTCGTGGCAGTTCAAATGAAGATCTAATTATATTGTTGCATAAATATGTTGATAATGATTTCAGTCCCATAATATCTAAAATTGTCGAGTCAAAAGACTTCAAATCTATGGGTTAGCCTACAATATTGGAAGAATTGAAGAAGTTTGAGCAAGAGCTTAAAAACCATAACACTCAAGAGATCAAGGCGAGAAAGAAGAAGAGAAAGAATAAAGCCAAGGGTGGCTCATCATCCAAGTCAAGGAAGGATGATGGGTCCTCTAGTAGAAAAGTGAAACAAGATTCCTCAAGTGAGGAATGCCCAAGTACCAAGTCAAGGGACAAAGGTGAAACAAGCTTTTGCCTCATGGCCAAAGGTCACAAAAATGAGGTTTGTGATGATGATATCTTACTTTTCCCTTCTTATAAACATTTACAAGAGGCTTTTTTTTGAACTTCATGAGGATGCTAAAAACATAACCAAACTTTTAGGTCATAAAAGAATGACTATTTTAAATTTGGAAATTCAAATTGATAGACTTGAAAAAGACATATCCAAAGCATTAAAATTAGTTCATGAAGTTATACAAAAAACATATTCTTTTTGAAAATCTTCACAATGTGAAAAATGTAGTTCATTAAAAATGATAATAGCATGTTGAAAGAGATAGTTTCAAAATTTGAAAACTTCAAATCTTAGAAATCAATCATATAACAACAAGTCATCTTTCAATAGATACTATAATAAATATAAGAAATAACATTTGTCACATGTTAGTTATTTTTCTTGTGGACAAAAGGGACGCACATCTTATAAATATTTTGTTAGAAAAGTTTTGGTACCAAATGATAGGATGATATGAATTCCCAAGGGACTATGTCCCACTACTAACATTCTAGGACCCAACCAAAATTGGGTACCTACAACTTCTCATTAATTTCATATTATAGGCATGCTTGAGAGCATCAAGTAAGCATTGGTTTCTTGATAGCGGATTCTCCAAGCACATGGCGCGACACAAATTCAAATTTATTCATCTTGATCTTAAAGAAGAAGGATTTGTAACCTATGGTGATAATAACAAGGGAATGATATTTGGTGTTGGCAAAATTGGTAATATCTCTTTCACTACTACAGAAAATATTTTCTATGTTGATGGCCTAAAACATAATTTGTTTACCATTAGCCAATCATGTGACAAATGATATAAAATTTCCTTCAACTCCTCCTGTTGGAAATTATGAGAAAAAATGACAAGCAAATTAAGTTTGTAAGGCACAAAATTGAAAACATCTATATGTTAAACCTTGATAAAGTTTTTTCTATAATACCACAATGTTTTATATCAAAAAGTAATGATATATGGCTTCGATATAGGAGATTAAGATATATTCACTTGGACCATTTAAACAAATTAGTTTCTAAAGTTTTAGTAGTTGGTCTTCCTAAGCTTAAATTTGAGAATATTAAGTTATGTGATGCTTGTAAAAAATGCAAACATTTAAAGATTCTTTTAAAAATCAAAAAACATATTTTTACAAAAACACCTTTGCAACTATTACATATGGATTTATTTCATCCTTCTCAAAGTAAAAGCATGGGTGGAAATTACTATGGTTATGTGCTAGTTGACGATTTTTCAAGGTTTACATGGATATTTTTCCATGCTTGCAAAAGTGAAACCTATGATGCTTTTGTAAATCACTTCTTTGAAAAGTTTTGTATAGAAAGTGGGATTGACAATAACTTCTTGCCATCTCGCACTCCATAACAAAATGGTATGGTGGAAAGAAAGAATATAGTGCTTAAAGAGTTGGGAAGAACCTTGATCAATGAAAATGATCTTCCAAAATATTTTTGGGCTGAAGCCATAAATACCGGTTGTTATATTTTGAATAGAGTCCTTATAAGGCCTATTCTAAATAAAATATCTTATGAACTTACAAGGATGAAAACCAAATGTTTCCCATTTTCACTTTTTTGGATGTAAGGGTCTGGTTTTAAATAATGACAAAGACAATGTTGGCAAGTTTGATACTAAAGTCGATGAAGGCATTTTTCTAAGCTATTCATTTAATAGCAAGTCGTATAGACTTTTCAATAAACATATCTTACTAATTGAAGAATCAAAGCATATTACTTTTGATGAATTAAATACCCAAAAAGAAGGGAAACGTTCTTTATCTAACGATGTAGGAAAGAAATTCGAAAGTGATGAAGATGACAACCCACCAGCATAAAAGGGGCTAAAGCTGAAGGTCTTCCATCAACATGGAGAGTTGACAAAATTCATCATATTGATAATGTCTTGGGTGATATCTCAAGAGGAATACGCACATGGTATAAGGTACGCAACTTATATCAATTCTCCGCTTTTAGTTCTCAAATTGAGCATAAAATAGTTGGTGGTGCAATACTTGATTAGCATTAGCTTATAGCTATGCATGAAGAATTAAACCAATTTTAAATAAATCAAGTTTGGGACTTAGTTCCTAAACCAAACGATCATCAAGTTATTAGCATCAAGTGGTATTTAGGAACAAGCTTGATGAAAATGGTATAGTAAACTGTAATAAAGCAAGGCTTGTTACTAAGAATTACAATCAAGAAGAAGGAATTGATATTGAGGAGACTTATGCTTCGGTTGCTAGGCTTAAAGCCATAAGGCTACTTTTAGATTTTTCATGCGTTTTAGACTTCAAAATTTATCAAATGGAAGTGAAAAGTGTTTTCCTAAATGGTTTTATAGAAGAGGAAGTGTATGTCTCTCAACCTCCTAATTTTGAGAAATTTGGTTACTTAGATCATGTTTTTAAACTAAAAAGAGCTTCATATGGTCACAAACAAGCTCCTAGAGCTTGATATGAACGCATAAGCAAATTTTTAATTGAAAAACTTCAATAGAGAAAAAGTAGACACTACTGTCTTTTAAAAACAAAAGGTGCACACATTCTTTTGATACTGGACGATATCATATTTTGCTCTACTAATGGATCCATGTGCCATGAATTTTCTAAGTTAATGTAGGGTGAGTTTGAATTGTCAATGATAGGGGAGATTAAATTCTTCCTTGGATTGTAAATCAAACAAATCAAAGGTGTAACATTTATATGTCAAGTCTAGTATTGAAAAAAGTTGCTAAAGAGATTTGACATGGACAAATGAATATCCATTTGCATACACATGGGCCAAAATCGACATTGGATAAAGATGAGTTCAGGATTGATGTAAACACATCATGATATCGAGGTATGATCGGTCCATTGCTTTATCTCACTGCTAGTCATCTTGATATCATGCATAGTGCCTACAAGTGTGCACATTTTCAAGCTAACCCAAAAGAGTCTCATCTTAAAGTGGTCAAACACATTTTTTGATATCTTATGGGGACACCTCAGTTTTGACTTTGGCATCCCAAAGGGTGTGTCAAAGCATTGGTTGGATATATCGATTCCGAATTTGTAGATTGCAAGTAAGATAGGAAAAGTACGAGTGAAACTTGTCATTTATTTTTAAATAGTCTTATTTCTTGGTAGAGTAAAAAGCAAGTTAGTGTTGTTGTGCTTAAATTTTATGGTTAAAACAACAACTACTTGACTATGGTGTAAAATAGGATCACATTCCAATTAATTGCAATAAAACTAGTGCTATAGTTCTTACTAAAAGCCTATCTATGCTTTATGTCTTGTGATTCACTTTTTTTGCATAATTTGGATTGTATGGTAGAATGATTTAAGTGTCTAGGTATTTGCATTACGCAAGAACTATTTGATACTGTTAATTTTGTGGCAGTTTTTTTCTTTTTAATAATGTCAAAGGGGACCGGAAGATAAAGAAGCATTTGTAAAATTATTTAAGAGATTAAGGTTTCTTAAAGTTCATTTGCGCTTTTCGACTAATGGCACAAATTTAGGGGGAGCATTGGCTTGCACAAATTTTTTTCATCAACAAAGTCAATCAACAAGTTTTGTAAAAGTGGTCATCATAAAAAAGAGTGAGATTGTAATTATAAGGTGTCTTGTAGTTAGTTTTTTGTGACACTTAGTGTTTTGAGTGATGTCAACTTGCTTAGTCTGGATAGTCCTTTGAGTGTGTGCTTCGTTGATTCTCTATCTCTAGCTTTTGCGTAGACCACTTCATCAAGAGAGATTGGGAAAAAAAGAAGTTTTTATCATGCATAAGCTTATTTGCATGTGTTTTAGCATGCATTAAGTTTAAAGCATGATATTATTGCATTGGTAACTTTTGAAGCTTATTTCAAATCACTTTCTAAGTGTTTTTTACTTCACAAATCGACTTACCAACTTATGAATCAATTAATGAACTTCAAGAACTATGTTATTTTCTAAGTGAATCGACTCATCCGCAAGGTATGGAGTTATTTGAGTCTACTCATAGCTGTGTGAATCGACACACACAACTTAAGACTTTATTTCTAATTTTTTCAATCAGTGTGAGTCGACTCACCTATTTTATGAATCGACTCAGACAGCCTGCAAACTTAAAACTTGACAGCTTTATGATTGTTATGACAACTATAAAGTGTTTAATTTTTTAGAACTTATTTTTCAACTTATATATATTTGACATGATTTTTTGACATCAAGTGTCTAACTTGACATACGTAGTACTTATATCTTCAATAACTCTTTGTAAAAATTGAATTTAATCAATCCAACAAATCATCTTATATTATGTGGATATATAAAACTTCATACCTCCATTGGTATATGTTATGCTAAAAGATGATGTGATGAAATATCATCTATGAATTTTTATAGACTTAATATATATATCAAGTGAAAACTAATACTTAGTATTAGAAATAAGAACTTTTAATTTTAGTTGCTAGATAGAAAATCAAGATCTGAGATTAATTATTTTATTAAAATATCACGTGACCCAATCTTCTATATCTCTATCTATTTACGAACATTGTTGGCCTAGAAAATAATATGTGTCATCGCCGCCATGCAAGTATTCATCTCTGTATTGGTTTTCTCTTCCGAGTTGTTGGACCTTTTTTCACTTGTTTGTCATAAAATTTCTCTAGTTGTATTGATCTTTTTATTTTGTTGCATCAAATATTCGATACTTTGACCAACAAAACATTGTGAAGGAAAATTATACTAAGCACAGTCGTCTAAATATTTTTGAAGATTCTGTTCGAATCTAAAACCTTGAGACTTAATAAAAAAAAATATAATTTTCAATGGGCTAATTATCAAGAATTTCAACATCAACATTATCAACATTATGATTTTCAACGAAAACTAGTGGTTCTTTTATAAAATATTTATCAAGAGTTTCTGCTTGAGATAGAGTTAAATCTTCAAGTTTTTTCTTTTTCTTACGCTTCTCATATCCAGAATCATACTTGAGTCATAGTAAAAAAAAAATGGAATTTCTCACAATTGTGTCAGATAATGATCAACTCCGCATCCAGATTCTTACCTTTGGTGGTGGGCGATGACGTCTGATAGACTGCAGCCGCTGTTCAGACTCACATTGGTGGGGTGTGAAGAGAAGATGAGAGTTGAGACTTGAAAGAAATTAGGTTTAGTTTCTGTTTAGAGAAAAAATAGTTTCTGTTCATACTAAATTAAGGATATCAATGCAATTTTTTAAAATTAAGGAAATACTATAAAATTTTAGAACAGTCAGTGTGCCACAGATTGATTGTCGACCCAGTGACTATGCTAACTCTTATATTTTATGTTTAATTCAAACGACGGTCTAAACAATAGACAAGGCACAACCAACCACTACAACAACGACAATGTTTTGTTTCTCGTAAACAAATTCGTGGTATATACCATATATTAGATAGTTGTATGATTATTTTTTTAAATACTAAAATTGTATATTTTTATTATATATTAATTTAGTCTTTATAGAATTTGTTTTCTTCCGTAGTTTTAACATTTTATGTTAAAACATAAGATGTTGAAACATATTTAAAACATTATAAATATTCTCTTGTATTATAATTTTTGAATGATTTTTCAAACATATTTAAAACATTATAAACATTCTCTTGTATTTGCAATGTTTGGCCGTATTATGAAAAAAAAACTCAATTTTTTATAAAGGACAAAATAGTCGGTTTTGGATCTAAGTAGTTTGTACCGCTCGTATGATTAATCCACTTTGTATAGAAGATCTAAGTTTTTTCTATCACTCACATAATTAATCTTGTTCAATCTAAAGGTCGGTTATACGATATAAGATAGTTGTAATACTCATACGGCTAATCCTATTTGATCCAACAATTGATTTTCCAATCTAAGTTATCTATAACTGATATGACTAGTCGAGTTCGACCAAACGGTTAATTATCCGATCTTAGTTGTCCATAACATTCATACGACAATAAATGAGTCGTGGTTTGCACTATGATACATGAAATCTTTTGTGGCCTTTAGTATCAGATAGGAAGTAATCCCTAGTTTACACAGTGATACATGAAATCTTCCGAGTCGAATCGAAATATTTTATGGTTGGTTGATATAAGTTGTGCATATGATTTATGTTATATTTGAAGTTTATTCAAAAAAAATTATCAACCTTTTCCTTTTAAAGAAAAAAATAGTATTCGGTTTAGAGTATATTTCTCACTTATTATTTTAATTATACAAAATTATTGTGTGAGCAATAGAGACAAATTTGATTGGAGATCCAACCATTAGATCGAAGAAAAATAGTCGTATGAATGTTATGGACAACTTAAATTAGAGCACCCACTCTTGAGTAAAACTAGATTAAGCGTATGAGTGGTACATACTACTTAAACTTGAGCACCAATTGTTTTATCCTCTATAAAAAAATTGAATTTTTATCATAATAAGAACAAACTTTGCAAATACAATCTATGTCTTATTTCTTGAGCTTTTGGCGCTTGAAAAATTTATATCAAATTTACTCATAAGAACAATTTTAAATTTTTGTGGGAGAATATTTATAATGTTCTGAATATGATAGGAAAAAATTATTAAAAAATTAAATGATCTACATGAGTTGACTTAATATAACAGACTAAATTAGTTGTTTATGAAAACAAATAATATGAATATTGAATATATATATATATATATATATATATATATATATATATATATATATAATAAAATTATAAAATTTTTGTACTTAAAAAAAATATTCAATTTTTCCGTATATGATATAGAAAATTAATTTTTAACTATGGACACAAAAATGGTATGTTATATTGGTATGCATGTCATTTATTATGGAATCACTAATTTATTATTGTCAAATATGATTAATCATATGTGACTTATTACGAATTATTCTATATTTAATTGTTTTTTCTAAAAAAAGAAGTTTAAAGATTATTATTGACGTCTCGTCTTTGAACAAACTCGATCTCATCTTTATTTCATATCAAATAAAGAACGAATCAAATCCGACTATTAACCCTAATTGGCAGACTCCAAGTAACTTACCCTAGGCCTGACCTTAATTCAATTCTTTTATTTCTTTCTAATTTAAGCTTTTACCTCATTTACAAGATTTGGTGATGATCATGCGATTATTCGATTTCTTTCAATTATTTTTATAGTAACTCTTATCGAGATTAAAAAAATTTATGATATATGTTCTTATTTTTCTTCTTCGAAAGACTATTGGAACTTACAAGGTGTCCAAATATTTTCAACACGGCGAAGAAGCAGAGCAATCGGTGAGAAGTTCCTGTATAGATTCAAAATAACAAAAGGGAAAAAAACAGAGCAAAAAAAAATAGTTTTGGGTCACGTCAAGGGTGTGCAAAATAAATGGTTAATTGAATTTTATCGATAAATTAGATTGCACTACAATAAAAAAATTAAACCATTTAAATGGTTCATTAATTGACCCACATATTTAAATGGTTCATTAATTAACCAAACTTAATTCAAAAATTAGTTTAACAATTTTAAATTTTTTTATCCTCAATTAAGATTTTTATTTTATAAAAATTTTCAAAATTTTGGTTTCTAAAAAAAAAACATAGAAAATATCGAAACTTTTGTTTTCGAAAAAAAATAAAAAAATATGTAAATCATTTTCTTCTTGGAAAATTTTTTCGATTTTTTTTTTAAAAAAATAATCGAAACTTTTTTCTCGAAAGTTTTTTTATTGAGAAATTTTTATATTTATTTTTCTCAAAAAAAATCGAAAAATTTTTGTCAAAAGAATTACAAAAAAAAAATTTATCGGAAAATTGTTTACATCTATTTTTCTTGGAAAAAATCAAACACTTCTTCTTTCTCGAAAAAAATTAATATTTTTTGTTAAAAGAATTTCAAAATTCTTTTTCCGAAAAACTAGCTTAAAACCGATTTTAATTAAAAATTTGTTCAAAATATTAAACTAGTTTATATTTATAAACCGGTTTCAAACCGGTTCAGAACTACACTGAACTTGATTTGAAAGTAGTTTTCAAGAACTCTACCGAACCATTAATATGGTCCAATGCAGTTTAATTTTTACATCATGAACACCCTTAGTCATGTCATATTTTAATTGAAAAACAATAATTTTGTCCCTTAATTTCTATCACGCCTATATTAAAAGTTGTCATTTCTTATATTAACTATTAGTTTTCATGTAATATGTCCTATATATATATATATATATATATATATATATATATAAAAGGTGGAAATTTATTGCGTTCATCAATAAGTTATTTCGCTTAATAAATCAATATAAACCATTAATTTTATTAATTCAAACGTCAAATCTACAATTCTCATTTAATAGATCAACTCAACAAATTTTTATAACATTTTAAATGAACGTATAATAAGTTTTTTAAAAATATAAATAAATATCGATAATTAGATTACGTAACTACAAATTTTGAATTTATATAAATTTTATTTATTTGATTATTAATATATTATATTAATAATTAACAATTAAATTAGTAAAATTTATCGTTTATATTAAGATATTAAATAGACTAACTCATAGCTGAATTACTCATAAAGTTAACGAATCTCTACTTTTATATATATATATATATATTCACACAATATGCAAATGTGAATGGTGCCACTTAATTAAGTTAAGTGACAGATGGCTGATTTACCTATGAGGTATATAAAACAAAAATAAAATATTTTGCTTGACGTTGTTAATTCCATTCTTAGGAGAACAGAAATTTATTTATTTTATTAAGTGAGTTTTGTTATCAACTTAAAGTATTTTTTAGATAGTGCCGTGCATATATAAACTATAAACTACACAAAACAAAACAAGGAACTTATAAATTAAGATTTGGATTTTTTTTAACATGCTTTTCCTTTATTTTCAATTACAGCCATTCAAACACAGTTAACTTTTCTTTTATATTTCATCTATTTTTCTCTCTTTCATACTTCATTTTTGAAATTACATTTAAAAAGATTTAGAAATTTTTTAATTGAGAGGATTCATTTCCATATAAATTATATAGTTGTTCTAAAATGTTATTTTTGAGTTTTGAAAACTGTTTCAAAATAAATTTCAGCCACCAATAATATTATTGGGTTGAGTTGCTGATTATGTCACTCTCTTTAACATATTTTGCGGTATTATTCAAATTGTGCAAGACAAACTATCAACCACGAAGTCTCCAAGATAAAACAGTTTACACAAAACTGTATTGGAAATTTAGTGCACCATAGAAAACCGTTCTAGAATGACACTCTCTAAATATGACAGTCAAGGTCACTCGTATTATGGTACTATGACCACTCATAAGGACGACAACACAAAAATCACTTTATAAGAACGGTGGTATTAGGACCACTCAAAAATCGAAGGGACTACGACATAAAAATCGCTCTAAAGGAACAGCGGTATTCGGACCACTCAAATATCGAAAGGAGTACAACATAAACACCGCTCTAAAAGAACAATGGTATTAGGACCACTCGAAAACCAAAAGGACATAAATAAAAGGGGAGAAGTGACACGAAAGGGTATCGAGCAGAAAAAGTTAGAAATTGTATTTAACTTTTGTGTACTTTTCACAAGAGTTTGACACTCATAGAAGTAAACCCACTTATATTAAATATCTAATGTATACCTTTAATATTTATAAAGTTAAAAACTACTCAATATATAAAAGTTTTTCTACGTATAACTTTAACAAATTTTAAATTAATATACTATCATATTGTCTATGTTCCAATAAAGTTATCCTTGTATCTTCCTTGCTTTGCCTATCTTCATTTTGCACGCCATTTGGCCCAATTTTATGGGTTGATTTTCTTTACTATATGAAATCTCAACTTACTTATTTTTGAATGAATCTGTTAAGATAATGATTGTACACCTCATTCGCGATCCATGATAAGTTGCTGTTTCATTATTTATGAGTTTCATTATTATTATTTAATTTTATAAAGGTTTATTTTTGTTTGTATCAATTGCAACAAATTTGGTGACAATAGTTTGATATATACTTCTCTAAATCTCGATTATAAGTAAAATTACGCAATTTTACAGTTTTCAAGGATTTTAGTTAATAATTTAATCTCATAAAAAAATAGAATCACTTTCTCAAATTATTAATTATGTGAGATGTTGTTTCACAAAATATAAAAATAAAATCATTTTCTCTACTATAAATAAATAAAAAAAAAATCATTTAAGAGTATTATATATATATATATATATTTATTAAAAAATATTTTAAGATAACTTCATTGAAAAAAAAAAAAAAATTAATCGTTTTTATTTTGATATTATAAAATATATTTTTCCTTATATTTAAGATTTGAGCTTTTCAACAAAAAAAGGTTGGAGTTTACATCAAGTATAAAATAAAATAGTAGGAGATTATGAGGACATAATGTGTACATGAAGGCATATCATTCTTGTCGTCACCAACCATTTTTGGCATTTTGTTTTGATGTGTTTCCATGCCAAAAGCCTGAAACAGGGCTTCATGTTAAAGTTTGTTGTCTTTGTTTGATTTGATTTGAGCTTTTGGTTTGTATTAGTGATATCAATATACTCTTTGACACATTTTATTGAATACTTATTTTCTAATTAGTTGAAAGGCAAATGAATTTTACTTAATCATATATAGATCACCCTAATTATCATTAATACGAGAAAATAGTAAAAGTTGGATCATTGAATAAAAAAGAAACCAAATATAAACAATGTGAAAAAAAATTTCAGATGATGTTTTAGAGAATATATTTATATATCTATACTTATTTTTTTAATGCAATAAAAAAGGTAAGATTCTACCCTGCACCCCCACAACTGTACCTGTCACCCCCCAATCAACGTAAAATATAATTTTGTCCTTTTTGAAAATACACTTTCTATAAAATACACTTTCGAAATCAAAATAAGTGGTACTCGAAAATTTCAAAGTTCCAAAACATAAAATTTCCAGAATATTCGAAAGTTTTGAAATTAAATTTCTAGAATTTTCGAAATTCCAAAATAGAAAATTCCAGAATTTTCGAACAATTCAAAACTTTCGAAATAGAAAAATTTTAAAACTTTCTATATTTGGAAACTTTCGAAACTTTCGAAACTTTCCAGATTTAGAAACTTTCGAAACTTTTCAGATTTGGAAACTTTCTAGATTTGAAAACTTTCAAAACTTTCCAAATTTTCGAAATGTAATTCATATTTCGAAAATTTAAAACTTCCAAAATTAATTTTGAAACTTATTATAAATTGTTAAAAAGACAAAATTGTATTTTCACGTTGATTGAGGGTGACAGGTACAGCTGTAGAGGTGCATGGTAGAATCCTTTAAAAAAAAGGATGTATCACAAGGTAAATTTCATTGCCCAATAAGCAAAGATAAATTCCATGAATGTTAAAAGTGATGAGAAAAAACATAAATTGTAAGGAAAACAGTAATTTTTAGGCTAAACTTGTGCCATTAGATGAGCACAATGACCAAAAGTTATAAATTATTATTTGAACAAAGGAATATTAACTTTTAATAAATTCATGTTTATGAAAAATAAACTTTTTATTTATAAAAATACTTTTTTTTATTAGAGATATTTATCAAATTGAATGTTAGATATATGGATGTAATAGGTCGGTTTAGTTTAGTTCTCAATGCAAAAAAGAACTTAAATCAATTAATATGGATTGATTTGATTTAATTTTTAAAATTTTTGTGGCTAGACCCATACTATACAAAATTATTGATATAAGAGTTGGTTTGGGTGATTAAATTAAGTTAAAATAAAATAAAATGTAAAAATTTATGATTTTTTTTTATAAAACACTTCTTGGATTGCACATATTTATCTTTCTGCAATAAATAATCAAAGATAATTTTGAGAAAGGAATATTTAATATTATTTTAAAATTTAAAAATATAAATAAAAAGAAACAAAAATTATTTGAAAAAACGAAACTTAAATTAAGATAGCAACTTTTTCAGTAAATAAAAAAAAGAAGCAATTTTTTTACAAAGTACATGGATAACTGGCACACAACAGTGAACTTCCCTCAATTTATGACTTCAATCCAAAATAGTACACTTCCCTTATTTTTCAATTATAATAATCACTGAAAAAATCGTTGGGGTCTCTTTCCATGTAGCGGCACTCTTGTTTCACGTATATACCAATTCTTTTTCTCTTTAATTTGGGGATTTTTAGGTTTTGAAAGGAAGGAGATAAACGAGATCATGTGTTTCCATGTTTGGAGTAGAACTATATTTTTTTTGGATTTTTATTTTAATATAGAATTAATTAATTAAAAACTTTAATTTATTGATTTAAATTTGTCAAATCAACATTTAACTATTTTAAAAAAAAAAGTTGAATCAAAGTTAAAAAAAAATAACCACAACGTATAGTGACAGAATTATTGGGCTTAAGACTAGTGAAAGGCCCAAACCCGCAGTGTGGAGAACTTATGTTCGCAAGGGTAAAAAAGAGAATAAGCAGTCTATTAATGACAGGGCAGAATTCTAGGGATTTCAGTTACACATAGGGGAATAAATTGAGAAGGGTAGTGGGGTATTACTGATGAATTGAATTAGGAGAATACTATTTTCTTTGGAAGAGCTATGCTCTGGGCTGTACGCTGTATCAGAACTTTCCCATCTTCTATAAATCAATAAATTCTCATTTTATCTATCATATTACTGTTCATAGATTCTTATTTATCTGTGACTCTATCATTGGTCCGACCTACCAGATCTTCGAGAAGTACCAGTGATTTTTTGTACGTTGTACATGCCACCGACGCTGTCAGATCGAATGAAAGCAGTTGAAGCAAGACTCTCAGCAATGGAAGACTTTGTTCGCCAGAAGTTGAGGGAATTTCGCGAAACTATGATGAGCGAATTCACGAGGTTGCTAGAGCATCAACCAATTGGAACAGGGGAACACTGTGCACATTTTGAGGACTCAGTGACAGAGTATAAGATGGCAGTGAAGAAAGTTGAGTTACCATCATTTGATGGTGACGATCCTGTGGCCTGGATCACGCGAGCTGAAACGTATTTTGAAGTTCAAGGGACGTCGGAGGAGGTGAAGGTCAGATTGGCAAAGCTAAGCATGGAGGGAGCAACAATTCACTGGTTTAATTTGTTGCGTGAGACAGAGGACGATTTGAATTGGGTGAAGTTGAAACGAGCCTTAATTGAAAGATATGGTGGAAGACAAAGTGATAACCCCTTTGAAGAGATGAAAGATTTGCAACAAACGTGAACGATTGATGAATACATTACCACCTCAAAAATATGTGTCGTCACAAGTAGCAAGACTACCGGAGGAGCAGTACCTTGGGTACTTCATGGGAGGACTCAAGAACCACATTCGCATGAAGGTGCGTACGTTGAATCCACAAACCAGAATGCAAGCGATGAAGATTTCTCGTGATGTCGAAACGGAATTACGTGGGTCTCTGATTTCAATAGGTGGTAGTGTGGGTGGGCTTCACAGTTGGAAGGGAAGTGGGCCAAGTGGATCGGGGCCCGACGGAAAGAAAGGATATGGATTTCATTATAACCCGGGTTCGACTCGACATGGAAGTGGGTTTAATAATAACTTAACCGGGTCAGTGCACAGCAAAATCAGTTCGATTCAATCTACCTCAAATGCAAACTCCAGCAATTCCCAAAATACAGCGAGATCTGGAAACGATGAGGGGAGAAGAGTCAGCGGCGAGCGTAACCGTGGAGCGGCGGACACAAGGGTTGTGTTTTCGTTGTGGGGAAAAATACCATCCTCTTCACCAGTGTGCTGAAAAGCAGCTCCGATTGGTGATTTTGGGAGACGACGAGACGGTTAACGAAGAATGTGAGGTGATTGCCATAGAAGCTATGGAGGATGAGGATGAAGTTCTTGATTGCAATTCCATGGGATTGTTTAATATTATTGAAACAAAGAAAAAATTAGATAATACGCCTCCAACCACTTTGCGCCTCAAGGGAAGTCTAAAGGGGGTTTCCATCGTGGTTTTAATTGATAGTGGCGCCAGTCACAATTTCGTTTCACCCCGTGTTGCTACTATGTTGGGGTTAATAGTGGAACAAGGAAGATCGATGGGAGTAAGGTTGGGAGATGGTCATCGTGTGTCCACCAGGAGGAGGTGTAGAAAATTGCAAGTACAATTAGATGATTTCACCACTAATGTTGATGCTTTTTGTTTTGGAATTGGGTGATTTGGATATGATTTTGGAGGTGGCTTGGTTGCAAAGATTTGGGAAGGTGACATTTGATTGGGAGAAAATGACCATCAATTTTCAATGGGAAGGAAAAATGGTGGAACTACATGGTCAGTTATTTACCACAAAAGACTTGGCTAATTCTAAGGCATTTCAATCACAAAACTGAAACACTGTGTAGTTTATTGGAAGAAGAATTGGGTCAGACTTCAAATGAAGAATTACAGGAGCTAACTCAAGACCAACAACAAGAGCTTCAAGACTTGTTGGAGAATTTTAAGGGAGTTTTTTAAGAGAATACAGGGCTGCCTCCTGAACGAGATATAACTCATGCAATTGAATTGAAGAAAGATGCAGGTCATGTGATTGTTAGGCCTTATCGTTATCCTCACCACCATAAGGAAGAGATCGAAAAACAAGTTCAGAGCATGCTGACCCAAGGTATAATTCGAAATAGCTCTAGCGCATTTTCTAGTCCTGTCATTTTAGTCAAAAAGAAAGATGGGTCATGGAGGATGTGTGTTGATTATAGAGAATTAAATAAGGTTACAATGCCCGATAAATATCCAATTCCTGTAGTTGACGAATTATTGGATGAACTACATGGAACGAAATATTTCTCAAAACTTGATTTGAAATCCGGTTATCACCAAATAAGGGTGAAAGAAGGGGATGTGCATAAGACGACATTTCGAACTCATGAAGGGCACTATGAGTTTCTAGTGATGTCGTTTGGATTGACCAACGCACCAGCCACTTTTCAATCCACCATGAATCAGATTTTCAAGCCACACCTCCGTAAGTTTGTCTTGGTATTTTTTGATGATATCCTAGTATACAGTAAGGGATGGGAAGAACACTTAGCACGTTTATATCAACTGATGGAGATTTTAAAATACCACTGTTTTGTCGTTAGTAAAAAAAATGTAATTTTGCTAGTAGGAAAGTGGAATATTTGGGTCACGTAATATCGGAACAGGGCGTGGCTGTGGATCCATCTAAGATTAATAGTATTTTGGAGTGGTCAATCCCTCATAATGTCAAAGGAGTGAGGGGATTTTTGGGGGCTGACCGGTTATTACCGGAAATTCATTGTTGGCTATGGAAAGATAGCTAAACCATTGACAAAACTAACAAAGAAGGAATTATTCCAAAATTGTAAGAGATATGCTTATAATGTCCCAAATATGACTACAAAAAATTATTCCAAAATTATAAGAATGCACATGACTTGACTTAAAAGTAGAAACTAAAAACAAAACTTGAAAATATTTTGAGGTACTAAAGTTGAAGAAATTTTTTATATCGGCTAAAAATAAAACTTCGAAATTCTATAGGATCTAAAAGCTTGTATGTTTAACCCTTTATTTCATTAGGAGTATATTTTTATTCTCTTTATAATAATTTTTTCTTAAGGATATTTATTTTATTTAATAATTATTTTTCTTTCTTTCTTTTCGCTTTCTTTTCACTTTCACTTCTCGCAAACAACTAAATAATCATTTCACTTTTTATTTACATTCTTTTTTCACCATAAGTGTGACAATATAGAAGAATATATTGAGTTCAAATCTAGTCATTTACATATCAATATTCTTGCAACAACCAACTAAGTTGTATTTATGAGAACTTTTCCCTTACATTTACTCACTTTTATTCCTTCAACATTAATTTATCTTACTTTCTTTCATTCCACTTTCAATTCTTATCCATTCAAAGATAAATAAATTAGATCCAATATAAAAATATAATATAATATAATATAATATAATATTAAGAATCTATCAATCGAGTTACATGATTGATTAAATCAAATATAAAAAATCTAACAAACGTCTTGTAAGTTGTGAAAAAACTAAAAAATTAACCAATTCCAATTACATCCTTTTTTTTTATTTTCTGTAAAATAAGTTTATAATATAATTTTCATAAAAGAAAACTATATATTCTATCAGCTTTATAATGAGTATTATTTCAACAAAATAAATTATTTTAAAATGAAAGTCATTTTTTACTTCTAATATTACTTTAATTACTTCTTTTCAATTATATCCTTCAATTATTAATAAAAATCATTTGTACTACTTCTAAAACATCAACTTTAATAATGATAATGAAAAATCAGTCAATAATTAATACAAATAATTTGATAATAAAATGACTATTCTTTATTTTGAAACGGAGGAGTCATATGTTGCGACCAAGGTAAATGTGAATTCATGGTAATATAGATTACATTTTTCTGTCTCTCTCATAGACATTAACATATATGCTCGCTATTGTCTAGTTACTTGATCATGGGCGGAATCAGTAACAGTACAAGACTCCATTTTCAATTCTTAGGGACCTCAAAATTATTTATATTTAAAAGTTATCAGTATATACATGTATTTTGAATCAAAAATATAGTTAGAAGGTTCAAATTATTTATTATTTCATTTTACTGATACGTATATCCATCATAAACTCTTTTTTATTTTTTTATTTTGATTTGTATATTATAATTTTATATTTTTGTCTATAATTGTTAGTCAGTTGTTTGAACAAGGTGACAAAAAATTAACCTTGTAGTCATCTAAAATGGAAAAGAAATAAATAGGTTGATATTGAATCTCAAAAAGGTATTCTTGATATATTTTTTTATCAAACATTCTATAATTTTTATTGAAAATTATGCAAATCCACGTTATTTAGAGTCTTAAGCTGAAAATTTATAGAGAATGAAAAATTAAATAGGAATATTGATCAAAAGATCATATTTTGGTTCAAAATAAGATGAGCATTATGGCGAAATAAAATATTTTGATAATATTAGTGTTAATGGAAATGAACATATTTTTGTTGGTAAATAACCTACAGTACATATTTATGATCTAAGAACATGGAAAAATCTTAAAAGTAACTTATTGACGAATTAATAAAAATGATCCTAAAAGAGATATGTGAATGGTTCTAATGTTACTTTTGGCGCGTGGCCACTAATTCACAACATCTTGTTACAAAAAAACAAGATAGAGGTTAACTTGTTTATATATTCAAAAGAATTGGATAATTTTGATTGTTTTTGTTGCAGGTTTTGTTTTTGTAAAGGTCATAAAACAAATAACTTCTACATGAAAATTTTAATGATTTGATGCATATATATTTTCAAAAGAACTAAAAAAGTATGGATCAAGTGGTGTATACATGACTTTCATAAGTAAATGAATTGACTTACAAATCATATTTCAAAAAAATATAACAATTAATAAACATCTTCGAGAGTTTATAAGAAAAGAAAAACATTAAAAGATGTTTTTAATTAGGATAATTATATTGTTTTATGAATAAAATTGAAATTACAAGATGTTTTTCTAAATTGAAATTCTTAAAATTTTATTTGTCATTTACTGTGTTACAAAAAAGATTAAATAATATTATTTTGATTTGTACTGATTATAATTTTTTAAAGAACCTTGATTGTGAAAGAATCATTAATGATTTTGCAACCAAAAAAAATATAAGGATAATTAATGATCCTGTTAGTACCATTAAAGGAAAGGAAAGCAAATGTAAATCCATAAGAAAGTGTTCAATGAGCACTAAGATCTTCCCTACCTTAGATTATGACACCAACCTTTCACGCTAAAATTTTATTATATATATATATATATATAGGTGGTGTGCAAAAGTAAGTCCAACAAATTTCATATTTGTGAAGAAAAAAAAAAAGTGATCCAACAAATTTCATGATTATATTGTAATGTAACTATTTTTCAACCATAAATGTTTATATTGTTAACATTAATATGATAGAGACCTTGTTCAAAAAAATAATATGATAGAGACCAAATCATCTACCTCCTTAATTACAAAACATCAAACTTATACTTCATGCAAGTTACATTTATAGAAATGAAATTTAATTAAAATTTGAAAAATGAAGATAGTGGGATAAAAAATATGGTTAATAAGGAGACATAAATCTAACTCGAAAAAAGAAAAAAAAAATTGAAGATGTTCTTGACCCAACATCAAAGTTGGAATTTTTGATCTTTTTATTTAAAAGACTTTATCAAAATAATTATAAAGTGAAGGTAGATAAGGTCAATAGTAGTCATCTCTTGGAGATGGTTAAAAAATGGGAAAAATAGAATAAATGCTTATGATTTTATTGGATGATTCGTCAACTTGTTGTTTGGTTAGAAGGTGTTTAAATTTGTCATACTTATGTAAATATTTTGGCTCGGAGTAACCCTTGTGCTCTCATAAATAATATTGTTTGCTAATTAAAAAAAGTGAACAATAGTTTCTAGGCTTAATTGGTCCTCTTATTTTCATTTAATTTGCGAAATTGATCCTTCTAATTTAAAATCAAATAGTTTTGGTCTCTCTCGATTTTTTCAATTAAAAAAGTATGATGTGACATATTTTAAACGATATGTCATGTGATACAATGATATTAAATGATTAATACTCATGAAATTGCAATAAAAATCGCAAAAAAATTCAGTTTCAACTTATGAAATTAATTCGTAATTTAATTAATATTTAAATAATTAATGCATCTAGATAATTCTACATCACGATATTGTATGCCATATAATCTAAAATATATTAAATCACTATTTTTTTTAGTAAAAAAATATGAAGAAGGGACTAAAACTGTCGGATTTTAAAGTAGAGGGACCAATTTGTTGAATTGGTAAAAATAGGATGACCAAAACTGCACATAAGTCTAGTTTGTATAATCATTTATCTATTTTGAATTGTTAGACCATATATCTATTTTGTTAACTATATTGTTATATGTAAGGTCCTACTTTGTTTCTATTTTGGTATGTAAGCATGCATTTTGTTATTTTTGAAGTTATACTTTGCAAGAAGTACTCGAAACTAGGTGAGACATTTATCACTTCACTTATGTGACATATGCGTTATAATTTTATTTTGTTATCTTTAGTTCTCTAATGTGGTCAGTATTATAGCTTTATTTTATATTTATTAATTAAAATAATAAAATATTAAATGAAAAAAATTGGCCTCATTGACCCAATTTCCGGTATAGTCAATAGTGGTCGAGACAATATTGATCAATTAAAGTCCAATAGCAAAGTGGATTAAGCCAAATCTACTCATTCATGTGATCAAATCATTCGGACCAATGCATGTTGGGCCTACCTATTTGAGTTTTAAAGCTCTACTCCTCAACCGTGAGTGCTCATCCAACCCCCAATTTTTTTGACTTTTTTACCAGATTCTAGCTTCTAGTAATGTATAATATACTACTAAATCCTAATTTTCAATAATATATTTAGAGATAGGGAGACAAAATTAGGAGGGCGAATGAAGATACACCCTCCTCAGCCACCTAAATCCATCCTAGCACTCTTGTCCACTCAGCCCACAACATATCCAATATACCTTAGGCAGATCGTCTAGACTCATGAGTTGCCTAATGTGTGCATCATGTTAGGTGGACTCACTCCTCAAGTGGAAACCATCAATTCTACTATTATTATTATTGTTATAATTAGTAAAGAAAGAAAAATAAATAAATAAATAAAAGAAATAAGGTGATTTATTGGGCTTGGCCCATGTGAGAAAAATAAAGGAATGGATTTTTAAGTCCCTAAGTAAAAAAAAAAATTGCAAAAAACAGAGAAGAGAAGTGCCGAAAACAGGAAAATAAGAAAAAACATAAAAAAGTGTTGGTAGAGTAACAAGAGGAGAAGAAGAAAACAAATTGCGTTCTGGTGGTAACAAGTGTGTAGCAAACTTGCTTTGATTTATTTACAATTTTAGTATGTTACTTCACCCACTGAGATTGTTATTTTAATATACAGTGTTGGAAGTTTTATCTTCTTTGAGATTTTCTTTGGAATACTCACTTTAGTGACAGGTTGTTTGTTATTTGTTTGGTTTCCACCCTTTGTTGATGTCTATTGTTGATTGATGTTCCCTAGTATTACTAGGAATACTTTGGTGTACCCATTAATTATTATAGTGGAAGGTTTTACTGGACTAGGTCCCTTGGTTTTTATTCTCTCAATTTGAGAGAAGTTTTCCACATTAAAAATTGTGTTTGTCTCATATTTAATTTTCTACCAATTGTTGTTGCTTTGTGCAATTGTATTTTCAGTTTGGCCATTTGTTTGCACAGGTGGGGGAAAAATAATTCGCATTATTGAGATAGTTATCTGGTTTTTTCCCAATAAAGTGGTATTTAGAGCTCGGTTGGTTTGGTTTGTTCATTTAAAAGGAGGAGGAAAATAAAGGTCTGAATATGATTAAGCTCAACTCTTCTAATTACACACTTTGGAAGACTCTCGTGGAAGACATGCTATACAGTAAAGATTTGTATGATCTTATTGACGATGACACTACTAAACCCAAAGATAAAATTGACTAGAAAAAGATGAATACAAAGGCAGTGACATGGATCAGACAGTGGTTGGATCTGAGTGTATATCCATATGTTGAAATTGAAATAGATGCTACCAAGATGTGGGAGAAATTAAAAGAGTTGTATGAACGAAAGAATGTGCAAAATAAAGCATTCTTGATTTGAAAGCTGGTGAATATGAAATACAGAGATAGGGATTCAATGGTAGAACATATGAGTATTTTTCAAAATACAGTGAATCAGTTGACAACGGTAGATATTAAATTAGATGATGAGTTGCAAGTGTTTTTAGTTTGAGTTACTTGCCTGATGATTGGGAAGTCTTTGTTGCGACATTGACTAATTCAGCTCCAAATGGAAAGTTGAAAATGGCAATAGTTAAAGAGAGCAAGTTGAATGAAGATGCTCGAAGAAAGGAATGTGGTTTGATTGGTTCTTCCTCAAAGTTAGAAGTACTAGTTATAGAGTCAGGAGGGAGAAGTCAATCTAGACACTTCCATAGACGCGACAACTTTGAAAGTCGTAGCAATTCAAGAAGCAAGTCAATGACTAGAAAAGAAGTGATATGCTATAATTGTGGCAAAGCAGGTCACACAAGAAGAAGTTGCAGGTTCCTTAAGACATATCAATCAAGGGAAAGAGAAGAAGACAAAGAGAAGAAAAATGATAAAGACACAACAACAGTTATAAGTTCCTTATTGATGTCTACATTGTTTGTGCTGATAATTCCATAAACCATGCATGTCAAGATTCAACTTGGATTATTGATTCGGGTACCTTATATCATGTTACTCTTAGGAGTGATTTCTTCTAACCTTATAGTGTTTGTGATTTTGGCACGATAAAAATCGGAGATGAAGAAATGTGTAGAATTATTGGTTTGTGAGATGTTTGGGTTGAAACTGGGATTGGTTGCAAGCTTCAATTGAAGAATGTTAGACATGTTCCTAATTTTTGTCTCAATTTGGTTTCGGTGAAAACCTTGGATATTGAGGTTTATCACACTTACTTTGGTGGTGGTATATGTAAAATCATCAAAGAATCCCTAGTGGTTGCAAGGAGAAAAATTCCATTTCTCTCTATAGGATGCCTACAAAGCTATGTAAGGAAGAAGTGAATGCAATTGAAGACGCCTCTTCTGATTTGTGGCATAAGCGCCTTGGTCACTTGAGTGAGAAAGGACTCAACATACTTACGAAGAAAAGTTTCCTTCCTGTGAAAGGTACGTCTCTAAAAACTTACACTCATTATTTTACTAGAAAACAACATAGAGTTTCTTTTATAATACTAATCTTCGTACGAGTCAACATATTCTTGATTTAGTTCATACTAATGTTTTAATGATGGATAGTCGATCTCTTGGTGGTGCATCATATTTTATTACTTTTATTGACGACCACTCTAGAAAAGTGTGACATTTCCTTTGAAACCTAAGACCAGGTACTTGGAGTCTTCAAGCATTTTCATGCAAGTGTTGAAAGAGAAAAGGGAAGGAAATTGAAATGTGTTTGATCAAATAACAGTGGTGAATATAGAGGTCAGTTTGAATAGTATTATAGAGAAGATGGAATCAAGCTTGAGAAAATAGTTCCAAAGATACCTCAGCATAATGGTGTTATAGAGGGAATAAATCGTACGATTAAAGACAAAATCAGATGTATGCTCTCTCATGCAAAATTATGGAAATCCTTTTGAGGTGAAGCAATGAAATTTTTTGTGGATTTGATCAATCTTTCTCCTTCTATTTCACTTGATGATGATATTTCAAATAGAGTGTGGACAGAAAAATATGTCGCTTATCGTCATTTGAGAGTTTTTGACTGCAAATGTTTTGTTCATGTTCCAAGATATAAGAGGTCCAAGCTTGATAGTAAATCCAAATAGTGTGTATTCGTTGGTTATGGTGGTGAAAAATTTGGTTATATATTGTGGGATTCGGTTGACAAGAAAATCATCAGAAGTCGAGATGTGATATTTCTTAAAGACCAAACTATTGAAGATTTTGATAAAGCTGAGAAACATAAATCAAATTCTAGAAGTTACATTGATGTTGCGCCTAAGCCCCCTATAGAAACTTTTGTTGATGGGAGAGATATACAGGTAGATGATGAGAATGTAATTGTTAATCATGTAATTCACCATGATGAGCAGGTTCCAACTAAGCCACCAGTTGAGTTTGAGTTGAGAAGATCTACTAGAGAACATCAACATTCTGAAAGATATCCTCCACATGAGTATGTGATGATCATTAATAATGGAGAGCCATAGTACTACCAAGAGGCTATTACAAATGTTGATAAAGAAAAATGGTTGAAGGCCATGCACGAAGAGATGAATTCTTTGCTCGAGAATCACACATTTGAGTTGGTAAAGTGGCCTAAGTGTAGAAAAACACTCAAGAAAAAATGGGTACACAAGATAAAGGGAGAGAAGAAAATAGTTCTCAACCAAGATACAAAGTAAGATTAGTTGTGAAAGGTTTTAATCAGATTTGTGAAGAAATTTTTTCACCTATGGTGAAGATATCCTCTATCCGAGTTGTGCTTGAGTTAGCAGCTAGTTTGAATCTAGAAGTTGAACAACCTGATGTGAAAATTGCATTCCTACATGGTGATTTGGAGGAAGAGATCAATATGGAGCAACTAGAGAGTTTCGAAGTCAAAGGTAAAGAGAAACTTGTGTGTAAATTGAAGAAAAGCTTGTATGGGCTCAAGCAAGCACCTCAACAATAAAAGAAATTTGATTCTTTCATGGAGAAACATGGGTACGGTAAAACTACTTCTGACCATTGTGTGTTTGTGAAGAAATTCTTTGATGGCTATTATATTATTATAAGAAGATTCAATCTCTAAAGGAAGATTTGAACAAGTCTTTTGCAATGAAAGACTTGGGTCTTGCAAAGCAAATTATGGGCTTAAGAATTACTCGTGACAAGAAGAATGATAACTTGTGGTTGTTTCAACACAATTACATATAGAAGGTGTTAGAGAGGTTTAACATGAACCATTGCAAACTAGATAATACTTCATTTGCTACTCATTTCAAATTGAATTCTGGTCAATGTCCTACAAGTGAGAAAGACAAAGAAGAGATGAAGAAGGTTCCTTATGCATCCGCAATTGGTAGTTTGATGTATGTTATGATTTGCACAAGGCCAAATATTGCTCATGTAGTTGGAGTTGTCGGTCGATTTCTATCTAATCTCGGTAAAGATTATTGGCAAACAATGAAGTGGATTCATAGATACCTCGGAGGCACTTCCAAAGTGTGTTTATGTTATGGAAGTGGTGAACCTGTGTTGGATGGCTATACAGATGCAGATATGGCAGGTGACCTTGATTCTAGAAAATTTACTTCTGGTTATATGATGACGTTTGTAGGGGGAGCTATGTCTTGGAAATCGAGGTTACAAAAGTGTGTTGTTTTATCCACTACTGAAGCTGAGTACATTGCAGCAACTGAAGCTTCCAAAAGAACTCTTGTGGATGAAGAAATTTCTACATGAGTTAGGCCTCTAACAAGACAAGTTTGTGTTATTCTGTGATAGTCAGGGTGCGATTTATCTCAGCAAGAATCCGACTTTTCCTGCAAAGTCGAAGCATATTGAGGTGCGGTTTCATTGGATACGAGATGCACTGGAAATGAAGTCATTTTCAATTGAAAAGATTCATACTGATAAGAATGGTTAAGATATGATGACGAAAGTCTTGCCTGTGTGGAAGATGATATATTGTAGAAAGAAGGTTGACGTGGTTGAGCAGTATTTTTCCACATGGATCGTGAGGAGAAGATTTATTAGGCGGACTCACTCCTCAAGTGGAAACCACCAATTATGTTATTATTATTATTATTATTATTATTATTAAAGAAAGAAAAATAAATAAATAAATAAATAAATAAAATAGATAAGATGATTTATGGGGTTTGGTCCATGTGAGAGAAAAAAAAAAACAAAGGAAAGAGATTTAAATCCATATGTCAAAAAGACAAATAGCAAAAGAGAGAGAAGATGAGTGCCTATAACATGAAAAAGAAGAATAACATAAAAAGTGGGGCAGAATAACAAAAGGAGTTGAAGAAAAAAATTGGATTCTGGCGGTAATAGGTATGTAGCAAACTTGCTCCGTTTGATCTACAATTTTAGTATGTTACTTCTACCACTGAGTTTGTTATTTTAATATATAGTGTAAGTAGTTTTAGTTTCTCAGACTTAATTTGGAATACCTACTTTAGTGTAAGTTTGTTTGTTATTTGTTTGGTTTCCACTATTTGGCGATGTCTATTGTATTTATATTCTCTATTATTATTAGGAAGACTCTGGTATACCCATTAATTATTATAGTGAAACATTTTACTCGTGATTTTTATTTCTCTTAATTTGAAAAAAAAGTTCATATTAAAAATTGTATTTGTCTCATATTTAATTTTTTGTCAATTATCAATTATTGTTTTGTAAAATTGTATTTTTTATTTGACTATTTATCTATATAGATGGAAGAAAAGTATTTTGCATTATTCAGACAGTTAGTTTTTCCTAATACATTAATACACAAACTCACATTCTTAACGTAAAATGGACAAAACATTAGTATTAGTATAGAAAATAGGAAGTTACTTTTTCTCTCTTTTTTAATTCGTAGGTTCTTTCAATGGTGAGATATCTTGTCCTTTTGGTTAATTGATATTTTTCTTTTCTGAACTTTATTTTCTTTTACTTCATATGTCTTTATGTTTATGTTTGTATTCTTTCTGGTGTTCTTAAAGATAAAAGAACAAAAATAAAAGAAAAAATAAAAACAAAAAGCAAATATATTTAATAACTCACCAGAAAGCAAATATACAGTTTTTTGTTAGTGTGGTAGACAAGTGCATTTAATTTTCTCAATTTTATAAAAAAAAAAAAACAAAAAGTAAATATATTTAATAACTCACAGGTAATTATAATTTGTGACCTCTGCAATATAATGAATTAATTTAACGGTGTTTTCTCTATAATAGTATTACTGAGAACATACTAAATTGGGTTTACCAACGCATTATTTTTTAAAATATAATTATTTTACTTCCGGCAATTTCTTCTAACTTTTCCAAGATACAATGATTTTTTAAAAAGAAATTGAAAGAAGTTGCCGAAATTAATCCTTTATCTTTATAATTATGTATAAATTAATTCTTTTTTCATTTTTATTAAAAAAAGTTAATACACGTAAACAATTTCGTACTTATTTATTTATTTTATTTTATTTTTCACCTATTTTTTTTAATATAATTATGAGTTTTGTTTAAAACAAAATATAAACCCTAATAATCTTGGTCTTCTTCCCTCTTCATCTTCAATCCAAAAAGCAAATCTGAAATCTATCCATGACACTTTCAACAACACCTCATTCCAATAATCAAAACATTCATAAAATAAATTAAAAATTACAAACTGCTGGGAAAAAAAAGGATTAACTTGTACACATTTTTAAGGATAAAGACCAATGTGAGAAAAAAAAATAAAAACTTAAGTGTTACAACTAAATAAAATAAAAGACTAAAAATATAATTTTAACTTTTTATTTTATTGTTCAGAACTCTTCATCCAAATTTTAAGATTATTAAATGACTTAAATGCACTTTTGATTCCTATATTTTGCTCAAAATTAATTTTTAGTTTCCTTATTTCTATAACCGAATTTTTAGCCATGTGTTTTTTAATTTGTGGAATTTTGTTGGTTCCTTAGTTGTTATGATGTGGCAAGCTCAATAATGATGTGACATTGATGTAGCCAAACTGAATAGAATAAAATATAATTGAGTTCAACATTCTCACTTTTCCTTCATAATTTTTTATTCTGTTATTACTAATAAAGACGTTTGATCCAATATTATCTAATTCATTTGATTAGTGAGCATGCAATATCATAAACAATGGAAGGAAACCCACAAAATACCTAAAATTGTAATACAAGGACCAAAAACCTGATTTTGCAAATAGAATGACTAAAAATTAATATTGAACAAAATAGAAGACCAAAAATACATATAAACCTATTTCTTTTCTATGTAAAAATGTCAAATGTGTTATTTCAGTAAAATGTATAGATAAAAAAATAATAGAGTATGGGTATAATTTTCTTCTCTAACTCTTACTCTTCTTCCTTTTTATTTCCCTTACTTTGGGCCTTTTTGGGTGGGCCAAACCTGAAAGGCAAACCACCCAAGTAACGTATGAATTCAAGAAAATTATTTTTTGTACCCCCACAATTTGTCAAACATCTAAAATTACTCCTTTATTTTCATTCAATAAATGGTAAAAAATAAATTACTCTAAAATCTCACCCTCAACCAAATTTCCTGTACTTAATTATTTTTCCCTAAAAATCTGGTACACAATTTATAACTACTGAAAATTTCAAAACTAAAATATTTCCGATTAACAAATTGTACTACCGGAAATTTTCCCAACAAATTTCCTATAAGTTATTTATATACCAGAAATTTCAAAATTTTAAAATTTAATGTAGTTACTTTTTCTTGACCGGAAATTTAAAAAATTTAAAATTTTCGATAGTTTATTTTCAATATTATAGATTTTAAATAATGTACTGGAAATTTCAAAAATGAAATTTCCAGATATTACTAATAACTACCAGAAATTTAAAATTTCCGATAATAAAATTAATTAAATTATTTAAAAAATAAAAATACTAATAATAAATTAAAATAAAATACATTAATAAATTATAAATTAATTTTATATTTTAATTACTATTATTATAATTAATAATTATAATTATAATTACTAATTATAATTATAATTAAAAATAATTATAATTAAAATGATTAAATTATATTATAAATTTTAATAATATTATTAATATTAATAATATTAAAAAGAAAATTATATGAATAAAATAAAATAAAAATACATTAAATTAAATTGAAGAAACAAGATGCGGTTGACTAAATGTGCCTAAACAACTAACGTGTTATATTATTTTAACAACTCTCCTATTTTGTAGATAAATTTTAATTATTTTAACAATTATCTCCTGTTTTGCAGATAAACATAATAAATAAAAATTAATAATTATAAAAATAATAAAATCAAATAAATACATCAATCAACTTAGAACGGTTGACTATGCCAAAACAAATAACGTATT
This sequence comes from Cicer yamashitae, assembly GCA_037974755.1. NCBI lineage: Eukaryota > Viridiplantae > Streptophyta > Magnoliopsida > Fabales > Fabaceae > Cicer > Cicer yamashitae. Next base: position 39,940,347 of record JBBPBQ010020324.1, on the reverse strand, counting down.
CCTAATATTTTGCAGATAAAATAGAAGCACAATTTTATTTTATTAACAACTCCCTCCTATTTTTATTCCGATCTAATAAATAATAATAGCAAAAATAAAATATTGTTAATTTAATTTACAAAATAATAATAATAAATTTTTTAAAAATCAAAATACATCTAATAGATCCAAGAAAAATAAATTAAATTAAATTTTAAAAAAAAATACAAACTGAATTTTTAAAATTTCCTGTCAAGAAAAAGTAACTACAGGTAGTTATAAAATATATATAGAATTTTTTGAAAAAATAATTATGTACTGGAAATTTGGTTGAGGAGTGATATTTTAGAATAATTTTTTTTTTACCACTTACTGAATGAAAATAAAGGAGTATTTTTAGATTTTTATCAAATTGTGGGAGTACAACTCAAATTGTGGGGTACAAAAACTAATTTTCTAATTCAAACAGTGAGTAAAAAACAAGTGAGAATTCTATAAATAACTTTTTTTAAGAATAAATCCTAAACTAACAGACTCTCACCCAATTTACTCTCGGAGCTATTAAAACTAATTAAAAGTTTATAAATTATTTTTTCATCCATCAAGTTAGTTCTTCAATTAATTGACTATTAATAGTTCCTAAACTATAAAAAAAAAATCTCTAAATTATAAAAAAATAACAATATGTAAACTATATTAAAAGCAACAACTTAATCACTCA
>JBBPBQ010020324.1:39908161-39939151 GCA_037974755.1 Cicer yamashitae | reverse complement strand
ATTTTTTTTTTTTTACTGGTTTATTTGCTTTTTTAGTTTTTAACAGTTTTTCTGCTTACTCATTGTTACTTTGTTTGAAATCGAGTATAAAATTCATTTTCAACAAGTAAAAGTTACAATTTATAAAGTTAAATTTAATCTAAATATGAAAGTCATTAAGTAATATTAATGTATCTAAGATGTATTAGGAATAGATAATAGATTAGATGAGGATTTTAATAAAAATACACTTAAAATAAGTAAGGACAACATTTCATATTTACCTTAAAAAAAGAGTAATGTAATAACAACAGCTCTTTTAGTTACCTTGAAAGTAAAATTCTCTCGTTCTAATAATATGACTATACAACTGATATAGATTAAAATAAGTAACATAATATATTGAAAAGACCAAAATACCCCAGAATAAATTAGAAGAGTCTCTATTCTCTTCAAATCTACATAATAATAGTTGGTCCTGTCGGTGGCGGTGGAATCGATGGCGGCGGAACAATATCCGGTCCAGGAGGCCGCGGAGGAACAACATCCGGCGGCCTAGGCGGTACTACATCCGGTTTCGGGAACGGTATGTCTTGTCCCGGAGGAGAAAGCGGTGGTTTCGGACCATCCGGTTTCGGGTTTGGACTCGGATCCGGAAACGGATTAAAACGAGGTGGTTGAGTAACTATTTCAGGTGGAACAGTAGGGTTGAATTCGGGTTGACGGTTTGGAGCCACGGGATTCTCTTTTGGAAATGAAGGAGGTTCGGGTTTGGGTTTGAAGGGGTATTCGGGTATATTGTTAGTATTTGAGAAAAGAGCCGAGATAGAGAGTGATAATGATGGAGTTTTAGGTTTGGTTGTGGTTGTGGTGGTGGTTCGTTTCATTAGTGAAGATGATGAGATTAATGATGAGATTATTGATGATGATGATGACATGGTGTTTAGTTAGAAATGTGAAAGAATGAAGGTAGTAGTAGAGAGGGATATATGGGATTGGGTGATTGCATGATGAAAACACTTGTATGCTATTGCACCTTCCAACGCATAATTAACTTCCTCTTGCATCTCCTTGCTCAACACCTGCTTTTATTTTTATTTTTATATTGAGTGAATAATTAATAAGTTGTGAAACATATTATATTAATTAATTAATTATTCAACATAATTAGCGACATATTTGAATTGTATTGTTGTGGAATTTTGTTGTCACATGCTAAAATACTATTTCTTATTTACCAAAGTGTAAGCAATAACATTAACTTATTTCCTACAATAAAAAATCTGAGAAAAAATAATACATAAAAGACTCAAAAGAATCGAAATACACATGGAGTTTGAGAAAATACAAATAAGAAATATTGTAATTGCAAACAGATTGACCCAAATTCAGAGGAGGTGGAACAAATATAAATTCTGTGGTTCTTTCCCAATACATAAAAGGTGCTTTTTTATCGGTATTTATTGTGCCTTAGTAGATGGTTAAGGGTGGAGATATATGAAATATTTAATGATCAATTTGCGATTTATCTTTAAGAGAGTCGACTTTCTCAAGATTTTTTAAAAAACAAAAGAGTAGAGGTGCCATGTGAGACAAATGTGACAAAAGTACCGAAGAAAGTTCTCAAATTAAAAATAAAATATATAAAATTGAAGCCTTTATAAAACCAAGGACCGTAGAAGAGAGAAAATTTAACACAATTATTCATCAAATTTTAACATAATTGTCTCTTATAAAAATTATATGAAAGAGTATTGAGAAAATAAAGCTTACTCAATTACATCATCAATTGAATTACGTACACTTACAAAGGGATCACAATACACACACACACTACAATAAGCTGCCGTTAATTATAGAACTAACTGCTAGGATAACTGACTTGTGACTGAGTCAATAACTAACGTAACTGACATAGGCTTAGTATAATCTAAGCTAACTAATTATGACTTAGGTTTAGTATCCTTTACACCCCTTTGCAAACTCATGAGAGAATAATCATGAACTCTGAGTTTGAGTCGACACTTAATGAAAATAGGAGCTGGAGTTGGTTTAGTCAAGATGTCAGCAGTTTGATCAGCAGAAGAGATATGATGAACCACTAATTCATTGCGTTGAATTTTCTCACGAATGAAGTAAAGATCAAGCTCAAAATGCTTAGTTCTAGAATGAAGAATTGGGTTTGATGCAAGCATAACAATACTTAAGTTATCACAATAGACAGTTGGAGGAGCTTTATTCACAATATGTAATTCTTGAACAAGAGAATTTAGCCATATTAGTTCAATAGTTACAGCTGCAAGACTCATATATTGTGCCTTGGTGTTTGATCTAGACACGACTAGCTGCTTCTTTGAAGACCATGAAACCAAGTTATTTCCCAAATAAACACAATAACCCGTAGTGGAACGTCTATCATCAATGTCAGACCCCCAATCAACATCACACAAAGAAGATGCAAATGTGTAGATTTGAATATGGTGAGACCAAAGTATGAAGTGCCTTGAAGATATCTTAGTATATGTTTCACTACTGTCCAATGAGCTTCTTTTGGGGAATGCATGAATTGACAAACTTTGTTAACAACATAAGCTAGGTCAGATCGAGTGATGGTAACGTATTGTAGTCCACCAGCAAAATATCTATATATTGAAGGATCAACAACATCAGGAAAGTCTGTAGATGATAATTTGAGATTAGAAACCATAGGAGTATGCATGGGATTGGCATTTTCCATATTTGCTTTGAGTAAAAGGTCTTGAATGTATTTGGTTTGAGTTAAATTGATGTTGCCAAAGGGTTGATGTTGAACTTGGATGCCCAAAAAACAATGTAAATCACCCCAACTGTTTGAGGGGAAAACTAGAGTTGAGAGATGTTACTAATTGTGGGAAGTTATCAAATAGGGGAAGTTGTCACTCTTGGATATATTTTGGAAAATAACCACTTGTTAGTTATGGGTAGAGGGCAATGTCTTCTATATAAGCAATGCTATGTGGATAGTAGGAACATCTATTTTCTCTGTATTTTATTGCTTAATTAATAATCAGCTTTTGTTTCATATATCGGTGCTTATCTTTGATTAATTATTCTGTGGAAATACTGGTTTGTATCAAATTGGTCAAACTTTGATATGTTTACTTTTAATAGTAAAAGTAAAATATGTTTAATTTTACCTTGTACTATTTCTCCCTTTTATTTTTTTATGATCCTAAATGTATAGTTAAATTCTTGTTCTTTTTTTTTTTTTTAACAAATAGTTAAATTCTTGTTCTGATTTGGTTATAGATATATACAAAATTTTATTATGTTACATTCTATCTGAGTAGGAAATATTTCAAGGTAAGTTGCAACAAGCCTCCAAAGGTGGGGAAACATCTAGTAGTTGTAGCCAAGTGGTTAATGCAGAAACTCGCTTAGACATGTGGGTCCATTCTGTTTAGGGGAAGAATAAAGGGAGGATCTATGGTGCTGGAGATAGATCCTCGCTTTATAGACCAGGTGTCGCAAGTCTAGTCCCAGATTCTCGTCCATCAAGAGGATCACCAATGTCTTGTCTCAGCACTCTAACGAGATAGCTGCACAGAAAGCAGCATTTGAGGAGCGAGCAAAAGCGGCAGAACACGAGGCACGAGAGGCACGAGACGCCCGAGAGGAGCTAAGGAAAGCAGAGCAACGTCGACAAGAGGAAGTTCAACAAACAGAGCAGCGCACTATAGAGCTTCAGATGCAGCTAGCAACATTGAAAAAAAGTGTTGCTTCCATACAGGCTAAGTCATCCCGTCGTCGTCGTCATCCAGATTATGACGAGGATGAGTCTAACAATGTGACGCCGAGGCATATTTTGCTTAGACTTGTAGGCATTATCTATATATATTCTTACGATAGTGTCGTTATGTGTATTTCGAAACTTAAGGTGTAACACTCCAAATTTTATAATAAACTATTTTATTAATTAAATAGGATTTTAGATAATTAATTTTGTATTAAAATTATTTTAGAATATATGTTGATTAGTTTTATGATTAATTTTCTTTATAGGTGTGTTTTCTATGATGTGCTAATCTTGTACATATTTGACCAAATATGTTATATGAATAATAAATGTTATATTTTATTATTTTATATATTTTTTTAAAAATAATAGTATATTAGTGTAAATATTTTAAAGAATAAGATTTTAGGTGATTTTACGTGTATATGTGAGTTGGTAATTAATGTCATATTTTCTTGTATGTTTAACTAATGTTAAATGTGCATATATTTATATTTTAATTATTTTAAGTATCTCTTATTTTAATTATTTATTTTATAAATAATTATTTGAGATATTAGTAATGTTGTGTTTGATTTCCTTATTTTTATATATGTGTTATGCCATTGTGATTTTATATATATTTATTATGATATAATAACAAATATAAAGTGTGATTTGTTTTATAGTTTTGATTATTCTCTAATGATGATAATATTTTAATTTGAGTGTTTTGAAACATAAGTATTATTATAGTGATAGTTTTGAATATAAGAGTTTTGGTTATTAATGTGTTTTAAAATATTAATTACTTTATTTTTTGTGTTTAAAAAAAAAATAGCTTTGGTAATTATTGGTAAAAAAAAAAAGTAAAATGTGATTCATGGGTTAGACCCATATGGAAGTAAAACCTAATTAAATAATAATAATAATAATAAAATATAAGGAAAGAGGAGTCGCAGGAGCCGCCTAAGGAATAGAAAACATAAATTAGGATTATCGTTTGGCACCGATGACCGATAACTGTTTCAGAAAAGTTTTTTCATTTTCCCCAAATTTCAGTATGTTGTTTTATTCATTTAGCTAGTCAAATAAACATACTTTCTCAGATTTTTAACCATCCCAATTTCTCTCTAAAATACTCGACTTCTCGTTTATAAAATTCCTTATTTTGTATCGTTCTTCTTCACCGTAACTCCGATTTGAGTGAAACCAACGCCAAAACGGCCGTGCGAAAAGTGGCTATATTATCCACTGATCGGTTTTTTGATTTATGGCAATTTTTCTTGACCGAATTTCGAATTTAGTTTTTAGAGTAGTTCCTCATAATTTATTTTTAACGTTTACCCATAAACTGTGGAGTTAGATCGATTGAAGGACAAAGAGTCAATGAACAAAGGTTGTTTGCTCGTGGAATCATATTCGTGTTTGAAAGTGTCGAAATAAGGTAAGGCGTGAGAGAACGTTTGAATTCATGGGTGTAATATATTGTGAGATGAACGGGAAAACCGTATTTCCCAACGATTCATCCGGGGCTTGCTACGTATGGCAGTAGCCCTTTGAGGGATAAATTAATTAATGTGAAAATATGGAAATTGTGAGGTGTTGATTGATTTAATTTCTTTAAATGCGTGGTATTTGATGTTATTGTGATATTGAGTGTCGAATTAATTTTATGTATATGTTTGATTAGATGAGTTTATGTGATATGATAATAAAAGATGGATCTGTTGTGATAATTTTATGTGATGATGATGATGTATGAATAATAATTGTGATTTCATAAATTTGTGATAAGTTTATGTGATGAGGTACGATTGATGATAGTGATACTCTAAATTTGTGATGAATTATGTAATGATGATGATGTGTAATTTATAATAGTGATGTTATGAATTGGTGATGAAAATATTGAAGTAACCTCTGATGAAATAATTGTGATTCCAATTTGTGTTTGAGATGACGGTCTTAATGGAGTATCATAGGCCAACGAGGGGAGAAAATAAATATTGAGAATTTGTGAAGTGGAGATTATTTTGTCATCATATAGCTAGGGTCTGACAAGCCTAGCAATTCCGGGGAAGTACAACTGAATTGAGTCTGATTGTGGCGGTCTACTGTTGAGCCTTAAGGCAAGATTGTTAGACCTTGGAGGTATTCGGGTGGGGAATTCCTAGGTGACTTGGAGGTAGCACTCCAAATGTCGGGAGCTACCATGCAACACACGTTTACCTCGATTGTCGCGTATATGTGTCTCGGGTTGAGTTGAGGGGATCTATGAGGACATGGCCAATTTGAATTGTCCGTCCACCGAAATGGTGGCATAGTATCAGGTCTCCTAACCAAGTACTTCAGAGTTAGAATGGTACCACATTGTGAAGTAGAGTCTACGCTCATGCATAGCATTGCATTTTCTTGTGATTGTTTTGTTGTGATTAATATGTGTCATGTGCGATAATAATTCTACTTAGATGATTTGATGTTATAGTGAAATGTATTGACTTTTCTTGAGTGATTTTGACTTTATAATGTTATGTGTTTCTTTGAAGAGTGTTTGTCTAATGATACGCTTTATTTAGAATTAATTGCGTGTTCTCCTTACTTATATTATACTATTAACATGATTTCAAAACTCACCTCCTTCGTTGTTTGTGTTTGACTGGCTTGGCCCTGCGTTTGCGAAATCGCATTACAGGTTAATGAGTCTTGAAATTCAAGTTTGGGAGGAACCCCGCTCTGATAGGTGATACCGGGAATTAAGAGTTGTAATGTGTATTTTACTTATATAATTACAAATGACTTTTTATATGAAAACCTTAGTACGAGTAGGTCTTGGGAATTAAATCAAGAAATTCTAGTTAAATCAAGTTCATTGAATTTTAATTGAGGAACAAAGTTGAATTGTTACATGTATATTTAGATAAACGTGATATCCTAAAATAGATATAAAAGTTTTATTTTCTTGAACATATTTTCGTCATCCGCCGCGAGTTTTCTTCAAATAATTTAGTATAAATTATTATAAATGTTATTTTGGGTTTTAGGGTGTCACATAAGATAGTGACACTGTGCTTATTTTGAAAATTATGGTAGTGTAAGTTGTCCTTATTTTGAAACTTGTGTAGTCAGGATGTGTATTTTGAAAACACTATTTATATAAAATTTCACTTTGTTTTGACAATGATGTTTTAATATGCTTACAATTTATTTTAAACATATACTAAAAAAATACAGCAAACTGTAAAAAAAACAAAAATAGAATTAAAATCATTTATTCATTACCCACAGACATGTCATGGATAAAATTATAAATATCAAAAATAAAATAGTAGAATGTTTCACGGATCTTCTGTGAGTAATGTTACTTGCGACTTTTCCGTCGGTAAGTATCTACGATTTTATCCACAGAAAATCTATGAGTAAGTTTACCCACGGAGACTTGGTGAGTCATACTATCCACGGACAATTCTTAAGTAAGTGTATCCCATTGCTTGTCTGTTGGTAAATATTTTCCTTCGAACGATTTAGCTACGAACCTGTGTTCGTATGTAATTCATGCGTAATTTTAGATTACCTACGGATAATCCGTGAATAAAGATAAAATCTACCGTAGGTAACAAAAGTTGTTCTTGTAGTGTTTGAGGACTACACCTTTGATAAGATCCTATTTAGGTTGATTTCTACCTAGTGCGACTATTGGAATTTGCCTTTGAGATTGTTTTCATTTGCATGTCCTAAGATGTTTTGTCTCTATCTTTTCAATTGGAATATTTAAAGATGGAAGTATTTGGAGTTGTGTCAATTGAAGGGTAAGCTCAATGGGAATGTCGGTAAAAAAAAAAAACAATTGTGTGGAAATTCTTTTAAAAATAAGTCGCATTGTTGATAATTACTGATGCAACTCATAAACAAGCAATATACAATTTCTAAACGATTACTAATTTAGTGGGAGCAAATATATGAAGAAAAAATATATGTAGTGTGGCAGCTGCCCCCAGTTTATCACACATGTAGCTGTCTCTGGTATTGTCTGCCATTACTAACCATCATTCATGGTAAAACGACGACAAGTGAGATGAAGTGGAGAAATGAGGCCACATGGTTAATTTTACTTAAAAAATAAAATTTAAGCCATTAAATAAAATTAGTTCTAATCCAATAGATGTAATTAATTCTTCTTGTTTTTCACAATAACAAAATGTTCTCACTAGAATTGCTCTTTTTATATATATATATATATATATATATATATTAATTAATCATCTAAATTGTGTTTAAAATATACATGATTTTTAAGTATTCAGATATATATATAATATTAACTAATCACTATTTAAATTTAAATATATGATTGAAAATAGTGATTAATGATGTTCAACACTATATTGAATAAATAATTAATAAATTATAATACATTTTATATTCTTTAACGAATTACTAAACGTAATTAAGGACATATTTAAATTGTTTTATCGTCAAAGTTGCCAAAGTATTTTTTCTTATTTATCATAGTGTTAGCAATAACATTGACTTTGTTCGTTCATAAGAACTGAAAAAAAAGCCTCATGAATAAAACATCTCAAAATCATGCGCTACCTAAAACTCTCAACTAGCCAAAGACTTTTTTATCCATACAATTCATTAAGCTTTGTGAACACTGAACACAACCCTATTAAACTTGTAGTTCAACACTTTGTATTCAACTTTTTCGTTTTATCAAATGAGGTATATTCATTACATTTTCCTTTCCAAATTTACTTCATGTAATATTATCCTCTTTTTCTATAAGCAATAAAATTTATCCTTTGATTTTATAAGTAAACATTCATCCTTTAATTCTTTAGATTTTTTAAAATATCTCACACACCTTTATCTAATTTTACAATAGAGAGGAGATAGTGTACTACTATAATTTATATACATCATTTAGATGTATCTCAACATATTTGTGTATAATCAATTGACGCTGAACTAAATTTAATTAATATATTAATTTTATAAAATTAATTTAAATCAAATATTTAAGGATTGCACATTTAATAGTATCCTCTCCATTTCTCAAAAGAAATGGAGATGTGCATTACTATACTACTATAATATTTAATATTCTCCATTTTTGTTATTTTTTGACTCTATAATTTAGGTTTTTTATTTTCGGTCATTGTAAATATTTTAATTTTAATTTTTTGTTATATCACGTAACAACTACTATAAGATATTAACGTGTCAATTCAATGTCACTTGACACCAAAATCTCACGTGAGATGTTATGTTAACCTATCACGTACCTTACTATTTGTTACATCTTCAAATTTGGATAAAAAGACTGACGTTGGTAATTGTAGATCTAGAACCTTCGTTCATTTGGTATAAAATATAAGAATACTTTTAGATTTTAAGTGTGTTTAGCTTACTATGCAAAAAAAAAAATCTATGATAATCAAAATGCAAAAAATAAAAAATAGTGGAATTGTGCACTCATTAATAACATTGTGTGGTTAACAAGTGCACTTATTAAAAGAAAATTTTTTTGTGAAAGAGGCCACTTTTTAAAATTTTAAGGCATTAAATATCTATTTCAAAATTTTCTTTTCTTTTTTAAATGGTTAACAAATGTTTTAAAGAAACTGGTTAACATTTCCTAATAATAATAATATTGTGTTGTATTTAATAAAAAACATTGAGTTGTTTATACTAATAATTATAAATTAATATGTATTTTTGTATATATTTAAGTTTATAAAAAAATTGTTTCTGCCATTTTTTTAAATATATATTTTTCTTTCTTTTTACTTTTCTTTCACTTTTAATCAAATCAAACAAGTAACCAAAATGCCCTACTCGCAAATTAAAATACGGGATTGTCCTACTTTTTAGTCACAGTTGCTGATCGCAACCTGGGGATGCGACGAGGTGAAGAGGTTTTTTTTTTTGTTGTAGTAGGAGGTCGCATCCAGGGGATGCGACCATGTACTAAGGTATGTTTTTTTTGTTTGTTACAATTTATTTATGGGTATAATTATTATTTAATTAATTAAAAATAATTAAAATATTTTAAAAATCAAAATAATAATAATAAATAAAATACATTATTAAATAATAATAATAATAATTTTAATTTTAATAATATTATTAATATTAGTGACTTATTGTTAATTTAAATTAATTATAAATAATTAAAATATTTAAAAAAACCAAAATAATAATAATAAAATAAAATACATTATTAAATAATAATAATAATTTTAATAATAACAATAATTTCAATAATATTATTAATATTAGTGACTTATTGTTAATTTTAATTAATTATAAATAATTAAAACAATTAAAAAATCAAAATACTAATAATAAATTAAATTACATTATTAAGTAATAATAATAATAATAATAATTTTAATAATAATAATAAAAATAAAATTATATTAATAAACTAAAATAAAAATACATTAAATTGAAAGAAAAAAATACATTAATTTAAAGAAAAAAAATACAAAGTGCCGAGAAAGTGATGATTATTTGAGTCTTATACCTGATGTGTACAAAGTGGAAACGGTACTAAAAGTGTACGACGAAATGTTCAAACTTATACCAAACGAAGGATATTGGATAGAATATAAAGGTGTTAAGGTGTGTCACAATCCGCAGAGTGTCAAGAAAGTGCGGATTATGTCGGGTCTCTGGTCATACTAGGAAACATTGTCCAGCTGACACATCTACTCAAAATTAATATATTTTTTTTTTAAATTAATGTATTTTTTCTTTCAATTTAATGTATTTTTATTTTAGTTTATTAATATAATTTTATTTTTATTATTATTATTAAAATTATTATTATTATTATTATTACTTAATAATGTAATTTAATTTATTATTAGTATTTTGATTTTTTAATTGTTTTAATTATTTATAATTAATTAAAATTAACAATAAGTCACTAATATTAATAATATTATTAAAATTATTGTTATTATTAAAATTATTATTATTATTTAATAATGTATTTTATTTTATTATTATTATTTTGGTTTTTTAAATATTTTAATTATTTATAATTAATTTAAATTAACAATAAGTCACTAATATTAATAATATTATTAAAATTAAAATTATTATTATTATTATTATTATTATTATTTAATAATGTATTTTATTTATTATTATTATTTTGATTTTTAAAATATTTTAATTATTTTTTATTAATTAAATAATAATTATACCCATAAATAAAATGTAACAAACAAAAAAAACATACCTTAGTACATGGTCGCATCCCCAGGATGCGACCTCCTACTACAACAAATAAAAAACCTCTTCACCTCGTCTCATCCCCAGGTTGCGATCAGCAACTAGACTAAAAAGTAGGGCAATCCCGTATTTTAATTTGGGAGTAGGGCATTTTGGTTACTTTTTTGGAAAAGTGGGATATATTGGTAAAAAAGTCCAAAAAATCATATCATTTTTTTATTCATTTTCTATTGACTTTCATTCATTTAACGTTCTTTCTTTTTATTTTCTTTCCTTTAACAATAGAAAACCTAAAACAATCAAAACCTCAAATGTCAAGAAGAAATCTGAAAATAGTAGTTTAAGGGCCACTATTAAAGAAGTGAGAGATTACTTTTATATCAAGTATTTTAAGACACAAATTAATACGATTGTTCTTAGTTTAGCTAAGACCATATACATAAACGGAATATTTACTCTCAACTTCATGATGTTTTATCATAAATTGAACACTTAATTATTAATAAAATACATTAACATTAAATTTTTGCTGTAAAAAAATGTGTCGTTTAAAAAACAATTTAAAAAGTACATTGGATTTAATTTTATTTACTTTTACTCAAAATAGTATTCTTTTTACTAAGTTTTATTTTTTTAATATTGTAGTCAAATAAAATTTCACGTGATTCTCGTTGAAGCAAACAGTTGATAGAGAAGCGTTAATAGTGGAAAATGTTTGGGAGTCCTTTGCCTCCTAATTTCCATTCCTAACTTCAAACCAAAGAAAATGTCTCTTGTCTTTTCACTTTCCAAAAAGCACAGTACAAATTCACCAGAAAACCCTTCATATCACTCCTTATTCACAACCTTGCTATTGACCATTTTGCCCTAACCATATCAGCAAAAACTCCCTTCACTGAATTATAACTTCATATTCATGTGAAATGATTGACTTGTATTAGATTGAAATTTTAAAAGACTATTTTTTTTTATATATAATTTGGAATTAATGAATTTTGTTTGTATGGATGAATAGATTTTAAAAAATTCTTTATAAAATTTTCTAAAAAATTTGCAATTGAGATTTTATAACTAAGATTTTAATAGATCTATAATACAAGAATTTTTAAGATTTAGAAATATTTTATGGATTTATAATATTGAATGACAAAATATATAAAAATAATAAATTATAAGGTTAGAATAAATAAAAACAAAACTAATACAAACAAAACTAATACAGTTTTAAAATCTTTCAATAACAAAATAATTCTAGCTTAATTTTCTCACAAGTAACATTTATTTACATATTTTTAGCTATAGTACTTATCTATAAATTTGCATCTTCTCGTTTTTACTTTTGAGTTTGAACAATAGGTTCATAATTATGGTCTTCATTAAGATTTCAATGGACTAAATGAATTTTAAACAATTATTGAAGAAAAATAATTACTACACACGCTTTAATACAATATTCTCGATAAATGTTTTTTAATTTGTTAAAATTTAAATTATTCTTACAAAATTTAAGTCCACATATTTAAAATCAAGTCAATCATCATTATTCTATCAACATAATCTTCTATGATGTGGATATAAACTAGCAATTTATTTTTATTTTGATGATCTTTACTCTTATATGCAACATTTTTATTATTATCATCTCTATTACATTTTTTTAAAGAATATATGTAGGAAATAGATTAATCATATACTTTTATTTTAAGAATTATTATCATGATATGTAATTTCTTGAAGATTAATTATATTAGTCATAATTATCGTGATCTTAGTTAAATTTTTGAAGGATGCATCATCGACTCATTTTTATTTTGAGAGTCATTAACATGATATGAACTACTCAGGACATTATATACACACTTAAATTGGAGTATCACACACCCCTTAAAAGTGGATGTTAAAATTGATATAATTTAAAAAATTCATGCTCAACTAATTTTTTTACTTATTATATATACATATAACATGAGTAAAGGAATATAATGTTAATAATCGTATTAATACTTACAGAATAGTATAACAAATAATTTCATGTCTATAAAAAAAGGTTGTTTGTCTAATAAAAATTGAAAAAACTTTTTAATTATTTGATATTATCTTTGTAATGATTGTTTCAAATATCATTTGGACATACGTTAAGAGTAAAACCATAACTACATATTTTTAGAAAAATGAAGAGAGATGGAAAATAATAATCTTACTCAGGTAAAGGGAAGAGAGCATATGAGAACGGAGAGAGACAGAGGAGGAAGAGAGAGGAAAATGTGGAAAAGTTGGGAGAGTTAAGACTTTTTGTAAGTTGTAAAAAGTCTCGATTGAATGCCACTAAATTTTTACACCTTATTTTTTTAAAAATAATCCTAATTGAATACATCAAAACTTATTTTTATTACATTAAAAAATTTTGACCGGATACCTCAAGACTTTTTTATCACAAAAAAGTCTTTTAAAATCATTTTAAATCCTAATTCAATACATCCCTAAAATATAAAATAAAATTATTTATATTTAGTTGTATTTTTTGTCTCTTTATTTTAAAATTAAACTTTTTAATTCTTTTGTCATGCTGTTGTGGGTAATAACACAATTTTTACCAAAAAAATTGTGATTTGTAGCTAAAAATGTAATTTGTGACCTTAAAAAATGTATTTTCTCTTCAAAATTTTAATTGAGTCATTAAATAACCGTTTTTGGAGTAAAAATCCACCATTTAAGAGTAAAAAAATTTAGATTTGGATCAAAGCTGCAACGAGTATAATAATTGAAGGACCAAAATGTTCAACAATAAAATGAAAGAAAAATTTTCGTGAGTGTAATAAAACAGATAAATCAAAATTGTAATACATATAAAACTATTTATACGGGTCTTACTAATAAATGCTCTAAGAAAACACGTTAATAAATTTAAATTTAAAATTTTATATCGACAAAAGTAACATTTAAAAAATTAAACAAACAAATTCAAACACAATGTCTATTCTTAATTCTTAACCTGTACCTTTAACTGCTTATTAATATTTTCTTATAAAGTTATACTTGTACGCGCATGTAAAATATTTTATATTGATCGTTCATAATTGAACTCTTAATCTAATGAAATCATATTATTAATGTTTAAAATAATTTTACAAATATCTATACAGTAAACTAACTTCACATAAAAGTAAAACATTGTTGGATGGATGCGTAATTTTACAAATAGAATATTGAAAAAGTAAATAAACAAAATCGCATATAAAATAACTACAAACCAGAAAACGGTTCTTCACCACACACACCCTTCTCACTCCTCTGTCCCTCACTCTCACACACACACACACACTTCAAACTCCATGAAATGTCGACACACCTGATCAAAACTTTCCTCGCAGGTGCACCGTATAAATCCGTACACCTCCTCCATCACAGACAACAACAACAATCATGGAACTCAAGAACAAGAAGATGGGCTAAACTAAACGTTCGAGCAAGCTCATCTTACCTGGACATGTGGAAAAAAGCCATAGAAAGAGAAAGAAACACCTCACTCTTCAACAAAATCACTTATTCGAATGAAAACGGCGTCGTTGAAGAGAATTTGGAGAAGAAAACGGTAGAGTTCCAGAAGCTTCTAGAAGTTTCAAGTGAGGAACGTGATAGGATTCAGAGGTTGCAGGTTATTGATCGTGCTTCTGCTGCTATTGCTGCTGCTAGAGCGATTCTTAATGATGCTAATAGTAATACCGTTCGTTCTGAGGGTGACACGCCACAACAACGACGTGGTAACTTTTCTCTTAATTTCTTTGTTTACTTTGAATTTGAACATTTGTTCTGTTTTTCTAGGGTTTTTACTTTGCTGCTTGATTGAACATTGCATGGATTGTGATTAGTGGTTTGATGCTATGGCTGAGTTTCTTGTGAATTTTATTTCATATAAAAAATCCAATGTGTCATTTCTTTTTTTAATTTATAAAAAAAAATGCTATTTTGTTTTTTCATTTTATAAAAACTAGGCGATCAAAGATTTATTTTTAATTTTTATAATTAAGAGTAAAAATGGAATATAAAGCACTAATTATTTTCAGTAAAAAAGAGCACAGATTAGTTTCAGTAAAAAAAAGCACAATTCATTTTCACTTTAAAAGTGAAAATAGAATATGAAAATGTAAAATAATTTTTAGATTAAGGGGCATACATTGTCATTATAAATTGTTTTGAAAACATGAATTGAAGTCAAGAAAAGGAGATTTTTGAAAATAAAATAAGAAAATGCAAAAATTGTTTTCGAAAATAAAATATTTGAAAACATGAATTGATGTCAAGAGAAAGGGTTTTTTCTAGTAAAAAATGGAAGGAAATTAAAAGATATGTTGAAGGCAAAAAATTTGATTAAACTAATGAGGCTCTCAGTTTTTTCCATCTAAATGAATGGTGTACATGGAAGATGTTAGTGGTTTGTTGATTTGTTGTTTTGTTCATTTCCAATAATTTGATAGAATCAGATTCAGGATCACAGAATGAGAGTATTTTTGTGCCGAAGTCGGAAACGCAGAATGGGAGTCTTTTTGTGCAGGATTCAGGAACACAGAAAGATGGTATCCCAGGTCCTGATTTTTGGTCCTGGACACCCCCATCGGATAGGGATGTTCCTTCAGACGATGCCAATGGGTTGAAGTTAGATACCAAATCTTCTGTTTCTCCAACCTTCTCGAATCCTGTTGTCGAGAAGGAAAGGTTGACGCAATCTCTCTCGATTCCATTCGAGAGTTTACTCACTCAAAGCAAAGATTTTCCTACACTTCCACCACTTCAGTCATCATTGGAGGTTGAAACCTCGGTTTCCAATGTAGAGTCTCCTTCCTTGGAGGACGAACTAAAACGCAGTGCGTTATCTTCCGACCATGCGGCAGAAGTAATTCGCGCACTTGATAAGGACAGTATATCGTCTCCTATTGGAGTGAATCTTGACGGAACGAAATGGTGGAAAGAAACGGGAATTGAGCGAAGACCCGATGGTGTGATTTGTAGATGGACAATGACTAGAGGTGTCAGCGCTGACCAAGATTTAGAGTGGCAAGAGAAGTTCTGGGAGGCTTCTGATGAGTTTGGCTATAAGGAACTTGGTTCGGAGAAATCTGGACGTGATGCGTATGGAAATATTTGGTGTGAATTCTGGAGAGAATCCATGCGTCAGGTTAGCAATATTGATATATTTTAATTTCCATTTATTTCCGCAAATCACAAAAAATAGCAATTTGTTCAAATTCTGCTATGTTACATAACTATAGTGCCACAATAGTGGCAACTTGACAAGACTTTGAACTATATAGTGTATCATGGAACAATAAAGATTTGTTCAAATTCCGATATGCTATACTGCCACTATTTGACAACACTCCTTATTATATTTTGTCATATAGTTAACTGAAATCATATTAATTCTAGTAATCAGTGTTGTTGTGCACCTGTTTTTTATGCTCTTCTACGATCATTCTTAACTTGATACTTAAGTTAGTCGCTTTGCAATCAAGTACAATAAAGTCATATATTGAGCATGATTTTCACTGGCAGGAAAATGGGCTAATGCATTTTGAGAAAACTGCTGACAAGTGGGGAAAAAATGGTAATGGTGATGAGTGGCATGAAAAATGGTGGGAACACTACAATGCCTCTGGTCAAGCAGAGAAATGGGCACATAAGTGGTGCAGTATTGACCCAAACACACCCCTTGAAGCTGGGCATGCTCATGTCTGGCATGAAAGGTAACAACAGTGTTGAAATACATTAGAATTTGAGCTATAATCCTCTTTTCATAATATTTAATTAGTCCTTAATGGTTTAATGAACTTTCATTTCTGTTGTATGTTTAAGATTCCTTTGATTGCAAAAAATGACTTTGAAAGAGTTCGTCCATCCCAATGCCCATTTGCGATGGCATTTTTTTAAAACGAACCGGATAGAAGCATGTATCATGGTGAAATAGACCGAATTATTTTGAACTCAATTTGTGTTATTCATGCTATCCAACCAAAATATATTCTATTCTGCACTATACTAATATGAAATCAAGGGAATATATATTCATTCATAATATCTACTCTCTAAGGTATGAACTCATGTAATTTACAAAATTTTATATGTATTATCCGACGTACGAGATTCTTTTGCTTTATATGTTTTTGTGTTAATTTTTGAAGCTTTGTTTTTGTCTATCATAGGCAAAAGGCTGGAATATGACCTAACTCTATTCTTTGCTTGCATTCAATTCTGCTCAGTGTTTCTTACTGAACTGCTCTGTATGTCATCATTTTGAGCATGCCCACTCCACTTTGCTTCTCTTTTTCATCTAAATTATTCCAAGCCTACCCTTTACTCCAGCCTCCAAAACCTTTCCCAAGATTTTGATAAATTTTGCAAATGGCTTGTGGAAGAATCTGCGAGTGCCTTAATATATCTTAAGCAATAAGGAGATGCAACTTGTTCTTTTGTTCTTTATTTTTAATCTTTTTGTGTGCTGTGCTTTTGCCAGGTGGGGGGAAACATATGACGGGAATGGTGGTAGCACAAAATACACTGACAAATGGGCTGAGCGTTCAGGGGACGGTGGATGGGAGAAATGGGGCGACAAATGGGATGAAAATTTCGATCTAAATGGCCATGGCGTCAAACAGGGAGAAACCTGGTGGGAAGGTAACTATGGAGAGCGTTGGAACCGGACTTGGGGTGAGCAACACAATGGTTCTGGGTGGGTTCACAAGTACGGACGGAGCAGTAGCGGGGAACACTGGGACACTCACGAAATGCAAGATACTTGGTATGAGAGATTCCCTCATTTTGGTTTCTTTCACTGCTTTGAAAACTCAGTTCAGCTTAGGGAAGTTCAGAAACCATCTGAGAGAGAGGATCTTTAATTCGCCAAAACCTTGTGAAACATAGGAACTTAAATAATCTTATGAGTATATGATGGGCACATCAAGCTCTTCTGAAAGTGTAAGGAATAAATGGTGTGCCCCTTGTTTCCAAGACAGCAGCAAATATATATATGTATATTTTATTTAAAAGTTCTAGCATAATTTATCCCAATCATTACATATTACTGTTACTATAAAAGTGATGAATACCTTGATTGGATAATCTTTTAACTTTTCACAAGTAATTAGCTCTCCAAATGTCCCCAAAAAAGGATAACTTATATAGGCACTATTGATATACTGAAAACAGAAACTTCAGAAGCAAAAAATGAGTTTTAGAAACTAACAAATCATCTACAAGATAATAATAACATAAACTTGAGATTATGCAAAATATATCGGTATTTGGCTTGTTTAATATTAGTGTTCGATTGCAATTTCAATTGCACATAATTGTAATATCTAATTTCAATCATGAAATACCAATATTTCAAACAAAATTACCACATTAATTTTACTGTATATATTGTAAGTTGGCTCAATCTACTAACAAGAGTCTCAAAATAGTGTGGTTTCTTTACTGTATATATTGTAAGTTGGCTCAATCTACTAACAAGAGTCTCAAAATAGTGTGGTTTCTTTCAAATATATATATAAGTATATGTATGTAGAAGGACTTTGCTAGTATTACCCTTGGGCTAGAGGAGACTCATTGAGGTTAATAGAAGAGGCATTGTTGGTGCTAGTGGTAGTGAATGTGGATTTTGGGGATTTCAATGGAGGAGAATGATGAGGGGAAAAGGGTCCAGTGACATGTGCCAACGTAGCAGTGCTCATAGGACGCCTCTCTGCTAGTGGCTTAACTGGAAAAGAAGGGCTAGGTATGGATAGTGGCAGAGTGTGGGATTTGGAGACAAGCTTGGGAGCTGAGGTGGTAAAAGAGGAAGCTGAAGTTGGGGTTGGGACCACAGTGTGTTCATCAAGGTTGGCTGCAACATGGGGAGACAAACTCATAGTTGGCCATATAAAGGTCCCTTTCGGTTTGCAAATTTGAAAACTATTTTTCAACCTGTCTATCTTTGCTGATTTGGTTTCTTTGTCGTTATTACCTTTCTTCACCTCTGTTGTCTCTTCTACGATGTTTTCTGTCAATGATATTGTTGGTCCTGACAATAATGCTAGTGGTGTTAATGATTCTGACATTATTTGCTCTTCTACTACTGTTGGTTTCAACATTCCCAGTTGCTCCTGCATAAGTGCCTTTCATCAGTTGCATGCAAAAACGTTGAACATTTATTCGCAGAGATGGGAATATAAAATATAAAATAACACAAGATATCATAATGGGATTCTTTATACTTTTGTTAATACTCTATAAGTCTATGATACAATCTGGACTAACTTATTACGAGGCAAAAATAGAAAGCAATCATAAGCATCATTATTTTATTTTTATGAAGGTAGCGATTGCTTTCATTATTTTACAACGAAGACATCCAATCCATGAGATCTCAATCAAATAGTTTATGTTACCTCCATGCCACCCAAAGCCAGAGAAATTTCTATAAGTTGTTCTTCTATTTTAGCCTTTTTATAAACCAGCTCCGCATAAATTTCCTGCAATTTAACAGATAGAAGAAGTATTAAAACCGTGTGTTTTCTATATGTCCCAAATGTACTATTCAAGTTAGTCATTAAAAATAAGTTGCACCTACTATGCTTCACCTCACCTGCTTAGAAACCTGGGAGCCATAGTCCTCAAAATTCAAACTCGACAAATCAGAATTAGGAGTAGTTACAATGGCCAATGTTTCCTCTTCTTTTTTTGATGCGATCTCCTGCATATTTCTGTTTGCAGATCAAGAAAAGTATCCAATGACTCTGAATCAATAGAATAACCAATAAAATCAGACATATACAATAAAAATAAATGATGAAATTTGCCATACTGTTTCAATTTGACTATTTCTTCCTTTATCTCTCTAAGTTCTTTACTAGAAACATGATTTGGTGAAATGCTGTCTCCACGCTTCCATCCAGGGGGAGGAGTCCAGTAAGGGTCTTGGACACCCATTTCCTTTCTAATATCAGCAAGATCAGCACTCTCTAACCAGTATTCCATTGCTCCTTCTGCATTGTGTCGCCGTCGGAATCTTTCATCTCCTTCTGGTGCCACTTTTCCAGCCATGTGCTTCAGCAAATGATCTAGTAAGCCTGTGTCACCAATATACTTTCGTGCTTCTGATCTCAAGTCTGGCCTCAATATTGGATTTCCATACACAGCTTCTTTTTCCTTCATAACCTTCAACATGTTCAACTCTGCCAACTTATACCTTTAAAAGCACAAGGTAATATAGAACTACAAATTAATAACTAACGCCTATTAGATTAACAAAGTGAAAAACTGAACTGTATTCTACAAAAAGCTTAATTTTTTAATATAAATAAGTAATAACCACTTACCTCTCAGCACACCATCTATCAATTGATATTTTTTGCTTGTTTTTGCCACAAACCACAACTTGCTGCTTCACGGTGTCTTTTACTGCTCTCTTAGACGTTTTAGCTCCGCTGCTACTACTCGCACCTCGGTGATTTTTCTTACACTGACGAGGCAACCTCGATACTTCAAAGGACACTACCTCGATAGCCTCCATTTCTTCTTCAACCTGTTTTCTCTTCTTCTCATTAGTCCCTTTTCTGGTTTTTTCAAAAGTAACCCCTTTTTCCTTAGGAAGTTTGTGTAAAGATTCAACCTTTTTCTCTTCATGACGGCCCAAGAACCGAACTTGCCTGCGTTGGCCCCACTGCATTGTACCACTGAACTTGAGCTGAGACCAACATGAGCCCTGCTTGGAAACTAAACTCGTAGCAGCATCACTGATAACTAGACTGTTATGGTTTTGAATGTTTTCTTTAGTGGTAGAGGCCCAGAAGTTCCATGAGTTTCTTTTTTGGGCAAATTCTTCAGCTGTGATGCTCCTGCAAAGCATTTTGATGGCGAATTCGACTCCCATTACGTGCTTCTCGTCAAGTGTTGGGATTTTCTTCTCGTCTGGTATTCCAAAGCTTTGGTCGTTGAAGTGTGTGTGAAGAGAGTGGAGGCTTGGATACCTTAGAGATACTTCTTGGTCTCTTTTGTCACTGACCTACAGAATTCAACACCCAGTATATGAAACACACCAAAGATAAAAAAATTTGGGTAAACCATAATTTTAAGAACTTTTATGATAATGAATTATATATTTCAAAAATTATTTTAATGATTCCAGAAATAATTTGAATTTTTGGTGAACTTTGATACCAAAGTGACGTTATTCTATATTTTCAGATACTACAACAGGGTTTACTCTAAACAAATTAGATCTACGGTTATTAATGTTTGAAAAGAGCTCTGCATATCATATAAAAAAAATAAAAGAGCTTTTCATAATATATGTATTACCATAACAATGCTAACACATTGTATTTGGACTGGGCAATTCCACGGAAGGTTAGAATGATCAATTTTATAAAATCGACCAACTTTAAAGTCTTCAAGTGACCCTGCAATATTTGTTGATAGCATATCGCAAAAAAGTGACACTTAGTTAGAAATGTGGAAAGATTAATGTGGGGGTAATTAAGGAAAGAGTAAATTGATATACATTAATAATATCATTATTAACATGAAATAAAGGTAATAAATAATCATTAGTGAAAAAATTTGAAAAATGTTAGAGATGCAAATAAGAGGATGCTAAAAGGCTAACAAATAACCATTTAAAAGGATATTACCTATGGTATTAGTGGAATCAGACGTGGATGGAAAATGCAGGAAATGTTTGTCCAAAGAAGGGCTATTTTTGCTTTTACTGACGTGGACGTCGTTCTCTTCATGCATCTTCATGTACGAACTCTCCTACAAAACCCTTATAATTATATTTTTTTTGAATGGACCATTATAATTAATTAAATTTCATCAAAATCATAATAACAATAATAATTAATATTGTTGCCGAAATTAAGATGACACAAATATTAAACAATTCCTTTCATCATATTACATTCCAGTATTTCCTTTTACCACTTTGATTTTTTAACATATCATATTATATATCACTACCTGTTTCACATCTTTCTCGTCTCCAATATATGTAAACATTCCAAAGAATGTCAAACAAATATTCTTCCTAATTATTTATTTGATTAAAAATAAACTTTATCATAAAGTACGATTGTGTGTACATGCAAAATCAAATAACTAAAAATAAAAACTTTCAACGATCAAATGAAATTGCAAAAAAGGGTCCGGGCACGTTGACAAGTTATTTAGTTTTTCAAGAAAATAACAGAAAGAGGCGCGTGTTGCATTGTTTATGTGATATTTTGTGGAACAATGAGTATGAGTATGAAATGAGTGAGAGAGTAACATCAATGAAATCACAAACACTATCCTTCACAATCTGCACTACAACATCAATGATGGTAACTAACCAAAGAAATAAAATAAATCAGCAAACAATTACATTAAGACTCTTGGTAAAAAAAAATTACATTAACACATAAAGTACACAGATTAACTAATCGATCCTACTTTATACAGAATAAAACAATCAGAGCAAAAATTGCCATTCATTCATACCAATTGTAATTAATGAAGTAATGAAATTAAAAATCAATGCAAAATGAAGGTTGCTTTCACTTTCACATTCCACAGTGTTGGATGAGGTAGTGTCGTTAATGAAGTAATGAAATTAAATATCAAGTAAAGTAATTAAAAGAAACAATGCATTTGTTCAAATACTGAAACAAGCAAACAATGCCGAATTTGAATGTACAGAAGAAGCAAGCAAAAATGAAGTTAAAAACGGAATCCCGTTCTTACTAAATTCCACTACTTACTTACTCTGACGAAGAACAACGATTGAGATGAACTTGAATTGAAGTAATTTAAAGTAGAAATGAAATCAACGCTAGCTGCATTGCAACTGAAGAAATTAACGATACGAAACAAAAAGATGAAGAAGAAAAATAATAGGAATTATAGCAATACTTGAGAACAGTTTTTGTTGATTTTTCTTTGCTAGCTGTTTAAATATTCCCGATCGAGAAAATGAGTGAGAAAATTATAGTTGATCGAAAATCAGTTATATAGGTGCAAACGGATTGCAGAGGAGAGTGCACACGGGAGAGTCATCATGATTCTCTCGCATTTGTTGTGGGGGAAATATTTTGAAATTACCAGCATGTCCCTGATTTACTGAGAAATTGAAAGATGGATGAGAAAATTATAGTGGAATTGCACGTATTGCAGTGTGCACGGGAGAGAGAGTAATCATGATTCTCTCGCTCGGCCAATATTTTGTAATTACCAACAACCCCCTGCCTCTGCCTGCATCAAATTCCCTCACTGCATTCTATTTTTTTATTTTTATTTTTTTTTATTTTCTTTGCCTTCCATATGAGTAATGTTTTGATTTTGATGGTTGTGTTGTGCTTTCTTTCTTTTCCTATAAATTTATGGATGAAAGTGGAACTTCTATCATGTAAACCAATGGTAAAATATATAGTTGATAGGTATGGTATTGAACTATTGATTTCAGTGGATGATGGACTTAAATCTTTTTCGACAGGACTTCCTTTTCAACTATGAGGCAATTGTTTAGATTTTTATTTGTGTATATGAATTTCAATGAAATTGGCTTGGTCAATGGATAGTGGTCACGGTCAACATTTTATTTTTGAAAGCAGTAGTTCTTTCATAGTTGAATATCAATTTTGATCTACTTGTATATAACATGTATTCTTTTTCTACTAATACATTTCTGTTTTAATTTTTCATAACATTCTAGTACATGTATAGTACTAGAATCATGAAATTGCATGTTGGTTTAATTCATCTAATAGTTTGTGATTCTCTATATGAATTGCACTGCTTTTTATTTACAATTTTTACCTTCCAAAGTTTTATTCTCCAACTGTCGAAAAAAAGTTTTATTCTCCATAAAATGACATGTTAATTGGATTTTTCTGTAGTATTCAAAAGCGCTAAATTAATTTAGACCATAAGTATTATCTAGACTGACCCATTTCTCAATCAAGATTGTTTGTTTATGTTCTTGGCTCACCTCTTACTTATTTTCCTATTTTAGAGACTAGCTTAAGAGATTTTGAAATTGAAGCCTCCGTAAAACATTTCTCTTAAATTGAAGACGGTGAATGACAATGAGAGTGGAACAAGCAAGAAAATATGTTGTTATTTTTATATTGTATTGTCATATCACTGGTAAGCATTACAAGCTGAGCCACCGTTCAAGCTTCTAAAATTTTGAGAACTTTAAAATATTAGTTATATATTATTATTCTTTTTATTATGGACTCAATTTTTAATATTAAAATATGACCTCTAAATTGTTTAATACGACTCTATGCATATGTATAATTTTCTTTTGGTCTATGCATATGCATAAATTAATATATGACATTTTTTTATTAAAAAACTAAAAATAAAATAAATATTAACTCTAGTACAAGAGAGGCTAAAAATAGCCACAAAAATCATATTACATTGTCTACACTTGAGAGTTCACATATGTGCACAAAAAATATCTACAAAAGTCAACTAAAGAAGTCCAAATAACAATTAAAGAGCATTAGAACAACCTAGACAATTAGAGGTTTTGTCCCGGTTGATTCAATTCGAAGACAAAACTTTTGAGTTTAACTTTTAACCATCATCAAAATTGAATTTTGATTATATCAATAAAATGATCCAATGATAACTACTTTCAACCAAAAACACGATTATTGCAATTTTTCCTAATTGACGAAATTCATGCCGACCAAATTATATGTAAATTAACTCTTGAATCATAAGGAAAAATCCACAAAATTGTTGTACATAATAATAGGCATGATGGGTTAAAGCACGGTAAAAAATCAACCACTCCAGAATTGCACTCTAAATCTTACTAAAAAAACACAATAAAAAAAATAGATGTTGTTATATTACTTAAATAGAGGTTAGTTACCTATTTGAGTTCATTTATGGGTGGTTCAATCAAAATAGGAAGTTACTTGACCAGTGAATTCAATTTGACAAATTATATTGTTGTTGTTATGCTTTTCTCATTCTTCTATTCTACTTCAATGCACTCATTTTTTATTTACACTCGATGTTCAATTAAACTGGCAAGTTTTACTATCTTTTTATTTATTTATTTTGAACAGCAGCTCTCTGATTAGGTGAGCTCTTTACCAGCTAATTAGTGTTAATTTTATTTCTATTAAGAACACAAGTGCTTGAACCGTTGCGATGCACAGGTAAATAAATGTGAAAATTATGTTTCTTTACTAATTTTGTTAGTTAATTTGGGGTTAAATATTGAATGATTAATATTTTAATTTAATATCCATATAAATATTGATGTAAAATACATAGGAACTTTTTGCTATATATTTAACTATGTGAGCCGATATAATTTTTTTTTTAGTCAAATAAATAGTGTAAAAGCATCATGTGAATATCAAGACATCCCAACTATATTGGCATCTCAAGTCAATCATTTATTATTTGTAACATTCTAAATATATTTTCAATGAGAAAAATGAAAAGTTACAAAAAAATTAAGGGAACTAGACCAAAATCCAATGTAAACGGCCAAGGGCAAAAACAACATCTGCCTCATTAAAAACTTACTAGGAAAATCCAAAGGATAAAAACCTTAGTGAAGGGAAAAATAGTGCAGAGCAAACTAAATTTTAAGCCCTTGAAAAACATTAGCAAAAGGAATAATCAGAAAGCCCTAACCTATTATGGTTATAAGATTTAGAAAGACAAGAAGGAAAATTATTCTACCAAATAAAGTCATTATGCTGAAGGCCTAAGGAAACAATCTTTTCTGCACAGCGATTGCCATCTATGAAGATATGAGAAATAATAAAGCGCATATTTTTTGTCATCTCAACACAGTTCAACCACCTATTTCTTAACCTCTAAAGAACATTGTCGTGATTTTTAAAAGCAAGAGTTACCAATTTAGAATCTATTTTCAACCAAATAGATAGTCAACCTTTTTTAAAAGTTATCTCAATTGCATGCATAGCCCCAATGAGTTCCGCATAAAAAGTAGTGGAGATGTTTAAGTTTTGAACAAAATAACCTACCACAACAACATTACTATATCTAAGCAGCAAATCTATGACAAACTTTTGTTGTGTCATTGATATTGCATTTGATTCAAGAAATGATAGGAGGTTGCCAAATAACCTCTTTAATCCATGGAGCATTGGGAGCATGAATCACAACAGAAAAATTTTAAGGATCATAAATTCATGCATGGAAGAAAAAGAGGTACCAATTGAGTGATTTCCGGCCAAAGAAGTATTGAAGCTCACAATATGAGATGTTGACTTCCAAGAAATCAACTTGTTATCAAACCTCTTTTTATTTCTACAAAACCAAATCACATCAATTAAGTTGACAATAGCAGCGATAATAACAATCTCACATTGAGGGGATCAAAGTCTTCAACTGATGTCCAACGCATTATCGATAGATGAAGTGTCAATTGCAAAGTTAATAGTTGAGGAGATCTAGGTCCAAAGATTTTTCGCAAAGTCATAATCCAAGAAAAGATGGCGACTATTTTCCATTGCTCTACCGCACAAGTTACATTGAGAGACAACATTGCAACCTCTAGCACACAAATTCTCATATATGGGAACTTTATTGTGGAAAATGCGCCAAACAAGAAGAGATTTTGATGGCTGAATAAAAGGGCTCTAGATCAACTTAGTCCAATAAACCTTATTAAGGGAAGACATTTGAAAGATATAAGCATCTCAAAAACAAAGTTTTCCATTATTGGCGTGCTTCTAAACTAGCTTATCTTTTGTCATGAACATAGGGATTGGAGCATCATGCAGAACATCAACAATATCAGGATAATTCAAATGAATGAAATGAGGAATATACCAATTGTTATTTTTGATGAAGTCCTTCACAGTGGCTTGAGGCAAGTGATGTTTGTCTCAGGGATATGAAGACTCTCAAACATAGGGAAGCTAAGCCAACAATCCTTCCAAAAAATAATCTTGTTCCCTTGACCAAGCATCCACTGGCAGTTTTCTTTGGTGATTGGAACCTAATGCTTGATGCCAAACCAAATCCGAATAGTCTATATGATAAGATATGGGACCATTCAATCTCATAACTCTAAATTTGAAGAGGGAAGCCCATTAACAATCAGAAGTATTCAAATTCCAACACAACTTGAGGATACCTGCCTCATTAATATTCCTCAAGGATCTAATACCAAGGCCTCCCTCTTTGATAGGAGCACAAACTTTGTGCCAAGCCACATTGGAATATTTTCTTTGATTATGTCACCAAACCAAATAAAGTTTCTTATCCATTTATTGATACTATTAATTAACGATACATGCCAAGAGTATATAAGAAAACAGTATATCATCATACCATGAATAACACTTTTCGCAAGCTGCACTCTACCTGCAATGGACAATAAAAAAGTCTTCCAAGCATCTAATTTAGATTTAATTCTATCAACAATAGGCATAAAATGAATAGCCTTAGACTTTCCCTTGAAAATAGGAATGCCAAGATAGGTAAAAGGAATCTACCCAAAATGAAAACCTAATAAATCAACAATTCTAGCTTTTCTTCGAGGTGTTATAAAACCAACATAAATCGTGGATTTTAAATTATTGATAATTTGGCCAAAAACTTCCCCATAATCCAAAAAGAGATTTTTATGAGCTTTCAAATTAGTAAATTTCTCTCTACGAAAAATCATCAGCATAAAGAACATGAGAAGACACACCAGTTCCCCTTAGGCCCACCACAAGAGAAAGTAAGCCATCATTAACCAGCATAAAAATACCTCGACTAAGGACCTCTTCAACAATGCAGAAAAGGAGAGGGGAGAAAGGATCACCCTACCTAACATCACTTTTACAAGAAAAATAACTTGCAGCTTTACCATTCACATTAATTGAAAGTTTTGTAGAATGTAGAATAATGTCTATCCAATGACAAAACTTATAATCAAAATCAAAAGAATGTAGAATTTTTTGCAAGAAATTCCAATCAATGGTATCAAAAGTTTTACATATATTAATCTTAATTGCAAGATTATCTCTAAAAGCTTTATTGTACAACATATTAATAGCTTCAGAAGTAAGACATATATAGTCAGCAATTTGTCTTCCCTTTATAAAACCTCTCTAGTTGGTGGATATAATGTTAGGCATGATATTTTCGAGTCTATCAACAAGAACTTTGGTGATGACTTTGAATTTGAGATTGACAAAGCAATTGGCATATACTGCTCAATTATGTCTGCTTCAGGAACTTTAGGAATTATGAACACAATGTTAGCATTTCAGTTAGGCATCAACCAACTTGTTTTACAAAATTACATCACCGCGTTAAAGACATCTTGACCTACAATATCCCAATACTTTTGAAATAAGAAAGCTCCATGGCCATCTGGATCACGAGCTCCATCTGAGTTCACAGAAAAAAAAAAATCTCTAATATAATTAAAGCTAGGTAAATTAGTAGGCATGGTATTCATTGAGACATCCATAAAATTAAGAATAACAATCTCAATAAGTCCATTGTCAATACAATTATTATTAGTATTAAAAATATATTCAAAGTAACTTACAACATAATTTTCAATGGCCACAATATCAGTAATCAGGTCATTACCATTTCTCAACTCTAATATCCTATTTATCACATATCTAATCTTTGTAATTCTCTGAAAGTAGGCGGCATTCCTATGCCCATGATTATGCAATTAATCCTAGGCTTCTCTTGCCAGAAATCTTATTCAATTTAAAAGCTTTGTCAAATTCCATTTGAACCGATTTTTCCTGATCCAACAAATCATCTTTATTTCATGGAAGATTTTGAATTTGATCCAATGAATCTCATGACTTTGATGGATGTTAGATTATGCATGTTGGACATTCATATGAATATTCCCGAAAACATCTTCATTCTAGTTCTTTACCTAAATTTAAGAGTTTTAAGCTTTTGGTTCAAAACGATCATTGGACAACCAACATAAGAACCATTTCAAACATCTTTGATGACATTAATAGAGTCATGATGGGAAGTCCACATCTTCATAAATTTGAAAGAAGAAGCATCCCTGACATTATTTAACAGGAAATCAAGAAATAAGGGTTAATGGTCTAAATGAATTTTGGGTAAGGTGCAACAAAAATTAGAGGACCAATAATCAATCCAATTTTGGTTGCAAATCAAATAGGGAGATGAATAAGCTCATGAGCATTAGTCCAATCTTGAAAATCATCAATGGAAATTCTAGCCGATTGGCCACTTCCATGATATTCATGAGCTCCAATGATAGTGTTGAAATGACCTATACAACACCAAGGAAGATTGAACAAATATTTTTCATTAGAAAGATCAGTCAAAAGGTCTCTTCTACTTATATAACTAGTAGATGCATAAACGACAGAAAAAGAAAAATTTGTATTGTCAATGTTTAACTTAAAAGTGTGTTGAGTAGAGTTATTAACAAAAGTAGGAAACAAATAAACTTGGAATCATGTCATGTCTTTAATTAGTAGAAAACAATAAAATACGGTTACCTATAATTAATTGTACAAAATTAATAATAATTTAAATGTACTTATTTCTCCTTATTATTAAATATGAATATCAATTGATTTTTTTTAAATAAATGTGTGCTTAAAAAAGAGAGGGAGTAAAAAAGATTTTTTTTATTAATGTGTTTGACGAGTGTGATCTTGCTCCTAGGTATCTCCCGATGCGATGGAGAAATTAAAGCTACGTAGTTCTTGGGTAAGAAATACGGATGTGTTGATTATTTTTAAAGAAGATTTATTTTGTTGTTGATAAAAAAAGTTGTTTTGAAAAATAATTTGTTTGATTTAAATAATATTTTAAAATGCAAGTTTTAAGACTATCTAGTCGTACAACTCATGTTTCGAAAAATTTAAAGAGTAAAAAGATGTCACATCTAATTTAATCATTTTTAAGAATATTTTATCATTTTCGGTTTTAAATATTAAGTTTTAAAATTGTCAAGTAATACAACTTGTGTCTTAACAACTCAAAGATTAAAAGATGTCGCATCTAATTAATCAAATTTTTAAATAAATAAAAAATTAAATTAATTTACTTATAAAAACGAGCTTTAGAATTATTAAGTTATACAACTTGTGTCTTAAAAAAAAACCAAGGAGTAAAAAGATGTTACATCTAATCTAATCCTTTTAAGAATATTTTATTATTTTTTTGTAATTTTTTTTTATACTAACAATTATTATTTTTTTTTAAGAAAGATAAACTCCAAATTTAAACAAAAGAGTAAACTAGAATTGTACTATAAATAAAATATTTTTGACAAAAGTAAAAAAAAATTAAAAGAAAAAAAAATTAACGAGTGGGCCTGAGTGTAGAAGTTGGTCTATTTAGTAACAATAACAAGCCTTTTAATAAATAAAAATATGATAAGAATAAAAATAAATAAATAAAATAGATATTATAAATGAAAAAAAAGTAAGGAAAACCCTAAATCAAACTAAAACTAATGAGAAGAAAATAAAAGGGAGGGAGTCGGCTGTATACTTGTAGAGAAATAAGGGAAGATGCTTCATTTTTAAAAGGAAAACAATAAGAGAAAAAAATGGTAGGCAGAAAGAATATCAAGGAAAAATGAGTTAAGCACTGTGATGGTTCCTCTCGCCGAAAGTTTCAGTTGATGGTAGTGGCTTAGTGGAGGCTGTGACGGTGGTTCGACGGTGATCACGATGGTGGAGCGACGGCGGAGGTCGCGATGGTAGTGTGATATGGCGGTGTGGACGCTTTACCGGCAACGCTCGTGGTGGTTCGTCGGAGTTCGAAGTTGACGGCGGTTGTAAGAGATTTGCGAAGGATGATGGAGGTAGTGATGTATGTGTGTCTCTTGCTCTATATTTTCTTCTCTATTTTTTAATTGTTTCTTTTCTGTTTGAGAAAAAAAACTATAATCTTCTCTTTTTTATTTTTCTTGAGAAAAAAAAAAATCTTTTCCTTTGTTTTCTTCTTCTTTTTTTTTTTTTTTTTTTTTT
>JBBPBQ010020324.1:39829051-39908021 GCA_037974755.1 Cicer yamashitae | reverse complement strand
TCAGAAGAAAAAAAACCCCTCTTTTGAATTTTGTTGTCTCAATTTATAGTTAAAACGGTGAATGTTTATGTGCATTAGATAAATCTGAACTCTGTATTTTGTATTGTTTCGCAACAAATTTTAACTGGATTTTGTATTGTTTTGTAACAAAATTTAAGCAATGTATGATTAAGGAAAAAAATGTTTTCTACCTTTTCTATTGAGTGCACAGGTATTACAAGTAATTTCTTTATTAAGCTAAAAAATAAATCAGATGAGTCTAAGAACTAGTCTGTAGCATGTTTATAACAAGGATGTTAATAAGGCCAAGAAAATAAAAGAATACATGGTGATTTTGAAACAACATTCAAAATGAAGATGTGTGTTGCTGTGTTTGCAGGAAGCATGTGTTGTTGTTTGCTAGGTAGCGTGTGTGAACAGGTTGCGTGTGTTGCTGTGTTGGCAGGATTGACTGTGTTTGCAGGGCTGGCTTTGTTGATGTGAGTTGATGTGTGTTGCAGACCAAATAAAATAAAATTGGCATACCAAAATGAAAAACAGAAAAATAAAATGAGAAAAATAAAATGAAAAACAGGGCATGAACAAATAAAATGAAATTGGCATGGCATACCAAATGTGGCTTTGTTGCAGACCAAATAAAATGAAATTGGCATACCAAAATGAAAAATAAAAAAATAAAATGAAAAATAGGGCATGAACAAATAAAATGAAATTGGCATATAAAGTGAAGTTAAACGGGACAATAAAATAAAAATGAAAATTCCTTCCTCATGTTAGAATTGTGTTGTTGTAATTCACAACTCTTTCTTCTTCCTTTGTTTTATATTATTTATTTTTGGTATATACTTAAATTTGAATCAGATTTGTAAAAAGATGATTTTTTTAAATTTTTGATAATAATTGTAAAATATTTATTAAACATATTATTATATAATCGGACAAAATTGAGGTACTACATAGTTTATTCAAATATCTCTTAAGCAAATCATCAATGTTTATCTAAGGTTTAAAAATAAAAACAAAATTAGGTTGGTGAAGAGAACATAAGCTTTTAAGAGCTAACCTAGTAGAGGGGTTAGCCAAGCCTCAAACATTCTAGTAAAGACACTTCATCGGTCAGGACCTTTTTGGCCTACCGTTGAGCGGATACTGACATCAACCTTAGCATCTTGCTTCTTCTTTTGTTTGTTTCTTTTTTAAAGCATGGGCAACACCACCTCAAATTCATTTACATCACCAACTTGTTTAATTTCAACTTCAACAAGATCAACCCAATTAGTATTGAGATGTTGCAGATCTTGTTGAACCATATTCGGGATGTTACTGTTGTTATCAATGACAACAACAATGTTTTCACCAACAAAAATCTCTTCATCAACTTGAGTTACATTGGCAACTTGAGTTACATATTCAAGATGTTACTAATGTTGTGTTTTTCTAGTATGTGATGCTTCTGATTGGAAATCGCATCTTGTTCTTTCTGTTGTTGTTGTTGTTCATTATTAAAATCTTGATGCTCCTGAGTGGAATTAGCATCTTCATAGTTTTCCACATAATCTTCCCCATGTTCTAAGTGGCCATCTGAATTCGTAGCCGCTTACATGGGGTCCTTATTATTATCATGAGGTTGTTTGTTACGTTGATTATGACTTTCCTTATTTGCATTACTACCATTTGGATTGTCCTCGACATTAATAATTTCTTTATGAACATCATTACGTTGTTTAGGCTAAGCTATTATGCCTTATGTGATCATCCAAATTACTTCTTTCACGAACATCAATATTTTTTCTACACTTTGAGTTATGATGGCCGATGCACTTGCACAAAGTACATAAATCCGAGAGTTTTTCATAATTCAATCCAACAACTAAAGCAAAGCATTTGCGCTCAACCTTGACTCTATTGCGCAATTGACTTGCCAAATCAATTACCATGAGGAATCTTGCGTGGTTATCAAGACAACGATCAAACATGGACTTGTTAGTGGTTGCATCCATGCATATAGGAGTACCTTTGTTGCTGGCTACGACATAAATTATCTTGGATCACCAGTATTCCTAAGACAAACCTATAATCCGGACCCACGCTTGAGTTGTTGTTTGTTTCTGCTCATTAGGAGTTAAAGTTATGACTCTATTAAAACAACTTTAAGAAACCTGGATGAAAATTCCGCAATGAAACTGCGCAAACACTTCTCACATCCTCCACATAAGAGAAAGTGAATTCATAAAAACCTTTGCAAATAGAAACCATTCCCCATCTGCCGATAGACTTCCAAAAGCCAGATAACTTGGCTCGCAGGGCATCTATCTCCAAAGGAGGATTACGTGACCATGAAGATTGTTTTTACAACTCTCTAAACTAGCAAGGTACTTTTTCTCTGGTATATCAATAGCCATGTCTTCACCTTCAACACAAGGTTTGAGTATTCAACTTAAATGAATGTTGGAAACATTTGTCAAAGCTAGCGCAACATTTTTTGTTGGGGTTATTGGGATTGCAATCGGTTGGTGAGGAGGGTTGGGTGTGTGAGAGACATCGTGTTCTTTGTAGACAAAAAGGCGTCGTTGAAACAACCAAGACACAGTGAAATCGACATAGGACTGAGACGACAAATCTTAATTAAATAAAGTAGAAATGAAATATTCATTAAAAAGTACTTCTATAAATTAGAATAAAAATATAATTAT
This sequence comes from Cicer yamashitae, assembly GCA_037974755.1. Taxonomy (NCBI): domain Eukaryota; kingdom Viridiplantae; phylum Streptophyta; class Magnoliopsida; order Fabales; family Fabaceae; genus Cicer; species Cicer yamashitae. The sequence goes on along the minus strand of JBBPBQ010020324.1, from coordinate 39,905,328 downwards.
AATTTCATTTCAAATCTCGTTTAAGTTTCTAATACAATGAAGATCCCAACACATAAAGAATGAAAAAATTGTCTCAAGTCTATATCATTCAATTTTGTACTTATCAGACTTGAACTCTATGCCATTCAATTTTGTTATAGCACAATCCTTTTCATTCTTTTTCAGTTTTCAGCAAGATCAACAAATCTATATATCTCTGCCTATAAATAAATAAATATGCTATATTCAGAAAAACCAACGTAGCATGTATAACGATGAATACAAATCTTAAAACAAAGGAAAAAAAATGAAAACAATGCATTACAATCCTAAAACAGAGAGAAATTATTACAAATAGAAAAAGAAAACATAAATTTATAAAGCACCTATCATTTTTGTGTTAAAAAAAAGATACCATCAAACATCAACAAAATATACTAAAAACTCATTATCATAAATCCAAATAGGTAGGATAACCAGATTGACATTGAGCGACCAGTAAAGAGAAACGAAACAACTTCCATGCGTTGCGCTGCCAAATGCACAATTGTGTCACAACCTCTATTGAAGTTGAAAAGGTTGAGGTTTAGGACGAGTGAGAAGAGGGAGACAAAATAGCAAAGATGATTTGAGCCCTTTAAGTATTAAGTATTATTGATTAGTGGTATTTTTGTTGCCTTTTAATTTGACATAATTATTGGTGCAAGGATGAACAATTAATATTTCATCAATTTCCTAAGTATAATTAGCGGCTCTCAATTTTCCATACACTACACATTAAATTTTCATGATATTTCCAACAATAGATTAAACATATAGAAGTCTTACATCAAGAATAGTTTGAATTGTTAACAATGATAATAACATAAACATAGAAGAGAAAGAAGAGAAAGGGAGAAGAGAAGGAACCATTGGCTAGGGTTTCATAAATAAACCAATGATCCAAACTTAAATGTGATAGGATTACAATATGTATATATACAAGCTAATAGAAAAGTATAAAATACCCTTACTACTAATATATAATAATGTTATCTAACATCTCCTCTCAAACTCACGATGCATTAACATGGAGCATCAAAAGTTTGTCAACCAAAAAACGAAAAAATTTACTAGAATGCATCTTTGTGAACAAATCAGCAATCTGTAAGGAAGATGAGACAAACGATAGTGTAATGGTTCTATGCTGAAGATGATGACGAGTAAGATGACAATCAATCTCAATGTGCTTAGTGCGTTCATGAAAGACTGAGTTATGAGCAATTTGAATAGCACTCTTGTTATCGTCGTGCATCGAAGTTGGCTCAGAAAGAGAGATACCCATATAAGACAAAAGCCAACGCAACCAAATTATTTCAGCAGTAGTGGATGCCATAGCATGATACTCAACTTATGTAGAAGAGCGAGAGACAATGTCCTATTTCTTACTCTTCCAAGAAATAATAGAGTCTTCAAGAAAGATACAAAATCATGTGGTGGACTTACGATCTGTGGTGTCACTAGCCCGATCAGCATCAAATTAAGCACATAACTCCAATAAGGACGACGATGAAAAGAGAATGCTCTGAAATTGAGTTCCTCGAAGATAACGAAGAATACGAAGAACAACTGCCCAATGTACTGTAGTGGGAGAGATAGCAAACTGACTGACAACATGAACATCATAAGCAATATCAGGTCTGGTAATCGTAAGATACACCAAGCTGTCAACCAAAGTAAGGTACAAAGTGAGATCTGGTAAAAGAACACCATCCGAGGGAGCATATTTCACATTCAACTCAAGAGGAGTATCTGCTGCTCTATTATCAGAAAGACGAGCTTGTTCAAGAATGTTAGCAATGTACTTGGATTGAGAAAGAAAGTAGCCTTTAGAAGAGTAGACAACTTCAATCCACAAGAAATAGCGAAGAGTTCCCAAGTCCTTCATCTCAAACTGCTTGGCTAACTGCAATTTCAACTCATTGATTCCACTAACATCATCACCTGTAATAATCATATCATCAACATACAAAGAAAGTATAATGCGACCATAAGTGGTAGACCTTATAAACAATGCAGAATCATGTTCATTAGAGTAGAAACCAAGAGAAGTGATCATGGTAGAGAATTTCTACAAACCAAGCTCAAGGAGTCTATTTAAGACTATAGAGAGCTTTTTTAACTTACACATTTTCCCCTGATTATGAGAAACTCTTTGTGGAGGGACCATATAGACTTCTTCATGAAGCTCATCATTTAAAAAGGCATTGTGACATCCATTTGGATAATATGCCATTGACAAATAGATGCAACAACAATAAGAGTACGAATAGTGGTCATCTTGGCTATAGGAGCAAAAGTTTCTTCATAAGCCATACCATCGGACTTAGTTTTGATCTTGTATACCCAACGAGACCCAATAGCACGCTTTCTAGAAGGAATAGGTACTAATTCACAAGTACATTTTTGTGCAATGCAGAGAGTTCTTCTCCCATAGCTTGCTGCCAAATAGGATCAAGAATAACCTCTTTATAAGAATAGGGCTCACAAAAATTGTGAATAGATGTTAAGAAAGAAGCAAACGAAACTGAGTAAGTGGAATAAACAAAATCAAGTAACTGAGTAGGCTTATGTGACGAGATGGGTAACGAGGAGGCGGAGACGGAGGATCAAAAATCGCATGAGGTGGTTGGACAGCCGGGGGGACAAGAGGGATGTCATCATGTGGACTAGTAGTATTTGTCTTGCAATTCTCAACATTACAATCACTAGAAGCATTATCATTAGGACCAAATAGATCAATATGGGTTAGTTCTGAACTCTTAGTAATATGAGAATCATAGGAAACAGAGTAGTAAAAAGGGATGTGCTTAAGAAAAACAACATTATGAGAAACATAAAGTTTTCTTGTATGAGGATCATAACAACAATAATCCTTTTGACCATCCTCATAACCAAGAAAAACATACATGGCCGAACGAGAAGACAACTTACTGCGCTCTACTTGTGGACGGAGAACAAAACAAGTAGAACCAAAGACTTTTAAAGACAAACCCAACAATAATGAGTGTAATCATTAATAAACGAAACATAATATCTAGATCCACCTTTGGTGAGAACCAGTGATGGACCCCAAACATCAGTGAACTAAATCAAAAGACACATATGAAACAAAAACACTTTTACTAAAGGGTAAAGCAGGAAATTTAGCAAGTTTACAACCACAACAATCTAAAATATCACTAGTTTGTAATTTTCCTAACGCTCCAATAGAAGCCAAATATTTTAATCTAGTAGTAGAAACATGTCCAAGGTGAGAATGCCATAAATAAAAACTAGAAGACGAAGAATTCAAGCGAAAACGAACTAAATAATTCAGCAGTAGTTGTTGAGGTTGCAGTATCTGGGACTCGCAAGTCATCCAAAACATAAAGTCCCCCTTGTCTATGGCCTGTCCCAATCAGCCTCCCGGAATGTGGATCCTGCACACAACAAGAAGTGGAAGAAAATATACTAACAGAAGCAAGACTCAAAGTAATATTAGGAATATAATAAACATCAGAAAAAGACAAGTTAGGTGTGGAGATAGAATCAATGCCTGCTAATGGCATATGAGTACCGTCAGCAGTCATAACTGACACAGATGAGGCAAGATTCACAGACACAAAAGATTTATCATCATATGTCATATGGTGAGATGCTCCAAAATCAAGAATCCATATGAAAGGAGATATATCTGACAGACTAGAGGAGTCCAAACCTTTAGTAGAGGTGGCAGACATGGCATGTGATTGAGTGGAAATAATTTTTTGAAGCTGTTATGCAATATCAGATATTTGGGAAGCAATCTTAGATGAGTATGCAGAACTAGAACTAGAGTCAATGGTAGGAGGAGCAGAAGCAACAACATTGGATGATGACCCCAATTTCGGGCAATGTGTTTTCCAATGACATTTTTCTTTGCAAAAAGCACATTCATCATTACCAAGCCCAACTCTCCCTTGAGATTTTCCTTTTTGAACAGGAGCAGCAAAAATAGATGGAGGAGTTGAGAAAATTTCCTTATCAAACACAGCATAGTGGGTCTTAAGTCTGATTTCTTCTGCCAACAATTCACTAACTACTGATTCAACATTAGGAAGAGAAGAACAATGCAAAATACCCCCATGAAGGCCCTCAAAATCATCACAAAGAGCCATCAAAAACCAAATTAGACGTTGTTCCTCTATCTGATCAATGTACGCTTTGACAACTTTCAACTCAATTGATCCCACAAATTAGTCATTGCCGAATAGAATTTCAGAATGATCATATTGTTTTACTTAAGGGCTCTAATATCACTTTCCAACTGATAATATTTTGCAAAGTTAGACTGAACATACAAACGTTTCAAGTGATCCCAAAACTCTTTAGCAGTATCATATTTTGCTAGTTGCACACCTATATATAGCTCAACAGAATTATTAATCCAAGTAATGATTTTTGAATTACTAACATTCCATGTTTTCAAATCTTTTGCGTATTTAGCTTCATCCCTTTTATTTGTAGGCTTAACAGAAGTTCCATCAACAAATCCCCACATATCTTTTCCAATCAAAATTTTTTTCATCGCATAACTCCAATAAGAGTAATTTTGTCCATTGAGGTGGACACTAACAGCTTGGAGAGAATCATCCTTAGCACCAATGATAACAAATAATGACAGGAAAATACGACGAACACAATCACTGAGACAAAATAAATTAGGGATAACGTGTCAATAGCAGAGTCAACCAAGAACCAAACAAAATCGTGCCGGAAATAGAAGAGCAGAACCACACCGAAAACAGAATAGAAGAATCGCGCTGAAAACAGAGAGGAGAGTCAGATTGAAAACGGAGGGAGAAAATCGGTACCGGCCGCAAAACGGGTCTTTCAAAGCTCTTTACGGTGGATCACTTTACAGTAGATCCCAAAAACAACCAAAACTCTTTGATACCATGTTAACAATGATAAACATAGAATGGATGAAGAGAAAGGAGAGAAGGAACCCACTAGGATTTCATAAACAAATGAACAAAAGTATAGAGCGATAGAGTTACAATAACTATATATACAAGAGAATGGAAAAGTCTAAAATACATTTACTACTAATATATAATAATATTATCTAACACTTTTAATAACTAATCAATGACGGATTATCTATAAATATGGTCTACCGTGACTTTTAAAATGATAATTCCAAATCCTAAATCAAGCAAAGGTTAAGGTACCTACTTCTTAAGTCTTGAGACTTGACCGCTTCAATGCGAATAGATTAATTTTCCACACGTACATGGCCTTACTTTTTTCCTTTGCTTAGTACTAATACATCACAAGGCGTGTTCTGTTTTTGTTTTTCCATTTATTTTTCCCAAGAAACGCGTTGACAGTGATCTATCTATTTATCAAAGCTTAAAGAAAAATGCGTTTTCAAAATTTTATTAATCCCTTCTAGTGGGTCTTATATTGTGTAGGCAAACCAGCGTGGTCTTTGGGTGGGTGCTATGATGCACATGTATTAATATGGTATCAGTATCGGGTAGAGTATGAGAATAAGATACAAAATTTATAAAAAAATTTCAAAAGTTCGGTTGTGCTAGTAAGAATACGAGAGTTTTTATTTATTTTTTATTTTATTTTATTTATATATATACAAATTTATCTGACAATATTAAGTTTTGGTGAAAATTTTTTCATTCATTTAAATTGTTTTATTTACAATTTTATCATTTTTGATTGAATTTAATAATTGAATTTTTCAAATATTATTATTTATATTAACTTCGATCAGCTCATCAACTCATCTAAAAAGAGGTAGGGCGAAACATATTAACTTAAATGGTTGAGTTAAAACTTCTGCCTAATTCTATTTTGTGAGTTAATCTGCTTTGTTTTGTCATTAATCTAAATTTTGAGTAGATTAAATAATACAAAACAAGATAACTAAATTCAAAACTTAAATTTAATTCATTTAAAATAACGAATTAAATAAGTTAGCCCAATAGACTCAATGCCACCCTCAAACTATACCAATGATACTAACTAGCAATGTACCAGATACTATTACTTCCCCATTTTATAATTAAGTAGCATGCTTGAGAGGGTGGGTGGAATTGAGTTTTGAAATTGTTGAAAACAATAGAGAGAGGACTTTACAATTACACACATCCCCATAGTCCATTCCCTCTAACCCTTCCAATTAATGCCTTTTGTCCTCTAAATATCAAACCTTCCAGCTATACAATTTTCCTCCCCATTATATTATTCAATCTCTTATTTGTGGAAATATTATTAAAGAATTTAATTAAATCTGCATGTCCCCCCTTATTTGGATAGAGATCAAAAGGTTGCAATCTGATTCTTTTATTTTTTAAAGCCATAAACTACTAACTTTGTCCCTTTTATAAGCTTGGTTTGCTATTTTCTCATATCAAAACAAACTTAGCTAGCATATTTAATAATTCTATAATGTGGGTAGGTGTTCTTCAAATATCATTTTGTATATAAATGTGTTAAAAATTTGATATCTCATCTCAAAAAAAATGAATAGTATAAATAAGTGATATATTCTAAAACATAGTAGTAAATAATACTACTGTCCTTTTGAGATTTTTTCTCGTATGATATTTCATAGAACTTCTTTCAAATATTCATTTATATATTAGCTGTGTTAATTATTTATTTACCAAAATATCTCTTATTATGCTTCATTTATTTCTGAAAACTATTATAGATACTACAACATAAATTAATTATCTCACTTGAAAGAGTAAATTTATAAAAAGTAAGAATAATCAACAAATTTAATATTAATATCAATTTTTTTTTTAATTTGTGCGATTTAATCAACTAAGTCCTATATTTAAGAACGTATTGAAAAAAAATATATAACTAGAGAGAATTTTTTTCCAAAAACTAACTGAAATTTACGGACAAAGTTTTTTTTTTAAAAAACTACTTTTTATAAACGGGTGGATATCCGTTGACTCCAATGATAACTCTGTGATAAGTTACTTCACAAGTTACTTCACTTAATAACTCAATATAAACGATAAAATTCACCAATCCAATTGTCAAATCAAAAAGTTCTTAGCTTTTGGAAACAATTTGATACTTCATTGAATAATTTCAAATGAACGAATAATAAATTTTTGGAAAATACAAGTAAATATTGATAACTAGATTACATAGTTACAAACTTTAAATTTATATAAAATTTTATATATTTAATCATTAATATATTATGTTAATAATTAAATATTGGATTAGTGAAATTCATCATTTATATTTAATTATTAAACGGAATCACTCATCAAAGAGTTATTCATAGAGTCAACGGATCTCCATCGTTTTTAAATAATAAAAAATTACTTATATTTAGAGAGAGACATAGAACCTATTTGTTACATATTCTAAATAGAATTATTTTAATATTTAATAATTTAGAGATAAAAATCTGAAGCTATTTTGTTTCTGTACGTTGTAGTGAAATGTTTTTTTATTCAAAAGTTAGATATAAAAAATGATTTTTTTAATCTCATTTGAAGCTCATATTTTTTTAAAAAAATTATAACAAACACATGATTTTTTTTAAATAATTAATTATTTAAAAAAATGATTTTTTAATAAAAAAATGATTTTTTAATAAAAAAAATGCAATTATATGAACACAAATTTTAGTCATAAGCGTGCATTGACCTTTATATACTAATTAAATTAAATTACAATTCAAAAAGAAATCTTGCTAGACTTTCCCACACTGAAATCTACAAATAGGCCAGCTAAGATTGAGCTTTACTCAACACATCTCTCTCTTCAAACTTCAAACAGAGTTGCTGACTTTCTCTTCATTTTTATTTGAAACACAAACATACAATGGCAGAAATTTTGAATGAAGAACAAATTGTTGAAATCAAAGAAGCCTTTGGCTTGTTTGACAAAGATGGAGATGGTAAGCAAATATTTATCCTTTTTGAAATTTTAATGTTTTTTAATCAAATGGGTAGCTGAATCTATACATATTTCAATTTGAATTATAAATTTATAATCCTTCTTTGAATATGGTTAATATTGTTCTTCATGCTTCATTTATTTTCAAAAATATAATGTTCTTACATTGTACTATTTGATAAAAAAATGTATCAAATACACAAATTATAAGTGCGGTTAATATAAATTGATTTGTAGTATGAATATAGTTGGGATATCGGTTTCATTTAAAAATAAAAAAATTATACTAATTTACATATATATATATATATATATTAATTTGTGTATATGTATTTTCTTATCAATATTCAATAGGGTGCATTACTGTGGAAGAACTTGCTACGGTAATCAGGTCATTGGATCAGAACCCAACAGAGGAAGAGTTACAAGATATGATAAACGAGGTTGATGCTGATGGGAATGGAACCATTGAATTTGTTGAGTTCTTGAACTTAATGGCCAAGAAAATGAAAGTAATTATTCTATAGCCCTTTAATTTCTTCCAAAGCATTACATTAATGTTTTTTAGTTATCTCAATTTCATTCAGCTCTGTTTTTAAATTTTTCTTTTTCATTTAGGAAACTGATGCAGAGGAAGATCTCAAAGAGGCTTTCAAGGTTTTTGATAAAGATCAAAATGGATATATTTCAGCTAGTGAGGTATATAGATATTTTCTCCTCTAATTATTCATTGTGTTTTTTTAGTTATAAAAATGTTACTGATTATTAATTAGTTAGAGGTTGGGGACTTTTCAGAGGATTTAGAAGCAAAAATATTAAATCTCATTCATAAAATTTTTTCAACGTATCAAGTCATGTATTATTAGACTATACCTTCGAAAACGATTAGTCTTTAGAGTGTATTGTTAACCGTATTTGTTAATCAATTATTTTGTATTTCCTATTCTATTTCATGAGCTTTTAAAATTAGCTAACCTATATGTATGGGGTTGTCCCAAAAACTCAATAAAACATGGTGATTGTTAATTTAACCCTCCATTTTTATTCAAAATATTTAAATACACTGTTTGAATTATGTTTCTAATAGTGGATTGCACTAAAATTTGCACCTTCATAACCTTCTTTCCTATAAAATGACATTCTTAATTAAAAATAAAATCTGTAATTTATGCTTAAAATATTTTAAAAGTTATAATTTATTTTTTTTTATTAATTTAAAATTTATCAATCTGATATATATTTTATTTATTTATCAATTTGATTTTCTAAAATTAAAATATATAAATAAATTATATACTTTAAAATATTAATTATTTTTAAATTAAATGTTTATCAAAATTATTTTAAATTATATAAATAAATTATTTAAAAACTCATAAATGACTGTTATTATCAAATAAAACTTATAGCTTATAAACTATAAACTTGTTTTTTTGCCTTACCAAACAAAGTCTGTAAAAAAATATTTCCTATATTGTACCAAAAATCATTTTTTATTGACCGCTCGCTTTTTATTTTTTCTTTTTAGAAAAAATTCAATAGATTATATTAAAAAATGACTAAACACAAAGTGTGCTTAGTTGAAAGACAAAATATTAACATAAACAAAAAATGGCAGCTAAAACAAAAGAGAGTCACCCCTAAAACAAAAACAACACATACACCAATCAAAACAAAACCACTCCTAACAAAGAGAGGGTTGACGACACCAAAGATTCATGTCATAAAGAAATTAAAGAACATTGGTTGATCGTTTGTAGCATTTGACATTTTAACAATCCATTAAAACTATGAAATTGTTTTTTGAAGCACAAAACTATTATTTTTTTTGGGTGCAATAGATCTATGAGACTTAATTTAATGCTTGTATATAAAAATTTAATAGTAAATTAAATTCATATTTATGCAAGAGATGGGATCATTCATATATATAAAAAAAAAGGGATGTCACAAATATTTATTTATATTTCAATATATATGAAAAAATGCACATTAATTTCACATGCACACCTCACATAGGACGATACTTTGTACCTTTCCGCAATCTATGAATAATAATAGCTGTATGATTCAAAAAGTGGATTAGGTTGATATTAGAGTACTAAAGAATCTTGCTTTTCAATTTTTACTCCATTTAGTTCTAAATTAAGTTAATGTCCACAAAGGGATACACATGCGTGCCTAACTATATATTAAATTAAATGATTTATTATTTATGTGTTGTGCAGTTAAGACATGTTATGATCAATTTGGGTGAAAAATTAACTGATGAAGAGGTGGATCAGATGATTAAAGAAGCTGATTTGGACGGTGATGGTCAAGTTAACTATGAAGAATTTGTTAAGATGATGATGACAATTGGATGAAATGAAACTCTCAATTAATCAACAACATATATCATTTGTTATTCAAATTTATTTATTTGGTTCCTAATGATCCCATCCTCTTGCAACAAATAATTAATGTTCCTATTATATATTGTTTGATGTATCTTAATTTTAATTTACTTGTAGTTGTAGTTGTAGCCCACGATGTTAATCACCAACACATGCATTAGAGTTACATCTCATCCACACCATTTGATTTGTTGAACTCCATCCCATAATTAATTTTTATTCAAATTAATATAATATGGGTGGTCCTAGTAATAAAGGACAGACATTTTAGACATGTGGTTACTTATAAAGAAAATCTAATTTAAATAAAAAATTATGGTTGTATATTTAATAGATTCTTCGACGAATATTAATCATTACTAAATGATGTTAAATATTTCGTACTTGTACGATGATTACAAGAAAAACTGTTATTACTTCAATAGTATCAGTATATTTCTAATTATTTGTTATTTTATAATTACAAAAACCCATTACTTATTATTTTATAAGAAAAACTAGTTATTACTTCAATAGCTTTGTTTATTTTTAATTACTTGTTATTTTCTAATTCCAAAAATACATATCTTCTTAATTTCGTTCTTATCTCTTGAACCCTTAACTAAATAGAACAAGAGAGAGCATTAATAAAAATTAATTATAACAAACTAGTCAAATGGGACATTATCTCAATTGTGGTGATTTAACATCTAACTTTAGTTGGAGGCATGTTAATGTTGAATGGGAATACTTTTGGCTCATCTTAATGGACTTTGACTGAAAAAATAAGTGGTTAGATTTGAGGATATGATTTATCATCAGAAATTATATGGTATGTGTGTTTGTCATTTTCTTGACTTGTAGCAATAGCAATAGTAGACTTATTATTTTCCATCACTAAGAAATAGGATCTAAACAAGGGTCCCCTACCCTACATATTAGTTGTTACACTAACTAACCTTATGTTGAATTAATATTTCTAAAAAGATAATAAATACCAATAAGTTTCACAAGACCGTGTGGTTATATAGTTATGACATTAAAAAACATAGTTGAACTATATAGAGCTTGCACTTAGCTGTCTTCAATGACACATGCACAAATTGTTAATATGCTATCATGTGACTTTAACAGCATAGGCCACTTTATTCTGACTCCTTGTTGCCATGAAATCTTAGATTTTTTCAGCTACAATTTCTTTTTTTTAGTATACTTAATTCAGCCATATAGGCCCTTATTTTGACACAATTTTGATGAATTTATGAGACATGTACCTTTTGTCTTTTGATTTGAGTAAAATGTATCAAAAAATTTCCATTGAATATCATTGTAAAACAAACAAATTAACAAATGTTACAACTTACAAAAGTTGCCTCCATTAAATCCTCACTGCTTGCTCTCTCTACATTTATGAAATCTCTCAAACATAGCAAAGCTTTACAAGAAACAAACCACTTCATCTTAAACTTGCATCAGAAAATAATCACTGAAATGATTTATCATAGCAGCTGCAGTGCACTCACTGTTGGTTGATCCTGACCATATGATAATGTTCTTGTACACAAAATTCTCGTATTGTTTGAAAATCGAGAGTAAGAGTAGTTTATAAACAATCACGGAAGTGCCTTTTAAGGACAAAACCATGAGTGCTGATATAAGACCTAAAACAGACAATACTTCGGATAAGCAGCACAATAGACTTGAAGTCAGAATCAATATTCTCTCCACATTAAAACCTCACTTCCACAAACTGAAAACTTCACTTCCCCATTTCTTGAGAATCGAGAGACTAAGAACAGTTTATAAACACGTATTCTCCTCGGTAAAGCACACTTGAAGTCGGAGCAGATACTGATCAACATTCTCTCCACATCAAAACTCTACTTCCACGAAAACAAATCAAAAAGAAACTCATAACACAAAAAGTAAAGTAAAAGAGAAAAGTAAGTGCAATTCTAAAGGTTTTAATTTGGCAATGTTGCGCAACAAATGCAGCTAGTGAAGAAGTAAGACCGATACTTTCGCTTTTCATTTCCTTTAGGCGAAGAAGATGATTCTTCCTTATTCACTTCCATCTTTGAACCATCACTGTTATCTTGTGTCTCTGCCATGACTAGAAGATGAGCTTCTTCTTCTTCTTCTTTTAACAAACCAATGAATTCACCTTTAGATATCTCAGAGTAACTTCTTTCCATAGTAACTATTTTCTCTTCCACTTGCATTTCAACACTGTGTAACAAACACTGATCAATGTGATCAGATTCATATTCATCATGAGGCATTGAGTTTATGAGATTTAGACTTTTCTTGTTAAACAAGTTATCATTTTCAGACTCATAAAGCAATGGAATTTGATCCAATTCTTCTCGTCCCACTTCGATACGGAGATCGAGGTTGAAGCTTGGAGATTTTTGCATCATACAAGAGATGCTTGAATTATCAGGGTTTGATTCAGTACTAAACCTTGTTTCATAACCACCATTTGCAAATATAGAATTGTTTGAATCAGAATTCAAAGAAAAAGATTCTTCCTCAATTTTTTTTATCATGACATAGGAAGATTCTAGATTTTCATTTGTATCTTCAATTTGATTACTATGATGATTCTTTTCCTTGTCATGTATGCAATTAATAACATTTGTTCCTGCAATAAGAAAAACTGCTTCAACTTCAGGAACTTCAGAAACAAAAGAATTTTTTTCCTCTATAGCATCATTGTTTTCATCTGAAACATTGATGAAGTTGTTGACATAAGCATCAAAGAGAAACTCATTCTCACTCTCAGTGACTTTAGATTCTTCAACTTGATCACTGCTTTCATTTGTTGATTCACTCAATTTGTTTTCTTCATTAAGTACCTTAAAATTTTCTTCATGGTTAGAGTTTAAGGAATCCTCAGTAGTAGTATAGTTGACATTGGTCAATAGATTTTCATTGTTGTTTTCACATAACAATTTTTCTTGTGATTCCTTATCTTTTTCTGAAACATCATGATTAATCTGTTGAAAATGAGAATCTGCTTCTGGTAAAGTATCTTTCAGGAGCGATTCATTGACTTGAAGTGAATGTTCAGAGAGAAACACATTGACAACTTCATCATGATTTACACTTGGTAATTCTTGAAATTCTGAATCATTTGATGTGTTAGCAGAATTTGATGTTAAAACCGATGTTTCTTCTTCATCTGATACAATGTAAACCAAGACAAAGAAGAAAGCTTAAGTTTTCATCTTTGACAATTTTGAATCTTTCAAGTAAATATGGATAAGACTAATGAAAATGTTAATAGATATTGTGTCCTAACCTTGTTTGATTGAAGACTCATCATTAAGGTAATGATTATATGTTACAGATGAATTTTTTCTTAAGCATGAGTCTTCTTGCTTCACACATTCTTCATTGCCTTCCAATGAAGAATTTGGCAAGCTCTCAAGGTTTTTACCTTCAACTGATTCAAAATATGGAGACTTTTTAGGTTGTAATATAACTCCAATCATTAGGAATGCATGTCTCTTTAGTTTGGTTATATAGTGTTTTGATATATGTCAAAACTAGACTTAGCATAGGTGTTATTTTAGCTTTGTGGATCTCAATATCTACTAAGCTTGTGACTTAGAAGACTAATTGAGAAAATCAATCTTAATCATGCATGACATTACGTGCATGTTAGAATTACTTTTGAAATTCGTGGAAATCCATTGAAATTATTTTTAAGTAATTTTTACATCCATAAATAAATACATGAAATCTTTGAATCGATTCAATATTTCCCTGTTTTAAGAAATTTGATACACGTGAATAGATTCACCTGTTGTATGAATCTAATCATGAAATCTTCTAACCTCAGGATGAATAGGTTCACACATGTCACGACAGTTTAGGATTAACCCTGAGGTTCTAGAACACATATGAATCGATTCATACTTACACGTGAATCGATTCAGGCAAACACAACTTCAATTTTTCAATGCATTAAGTTGTGTTTTCTCATTTGACTATTGACATATAAATATTATAATTTTCATAAATTTCATTTCAACATTCATTAATTCATCTCTTTTATTCCAAGTCTCAATCTAGGGTTTTACTAAATGACTTCAATGTGAAGTGTTGTTCTTCAATTGAAGGCTTTAGATTCAAGTTGAAGTGTGTCTTCTTCAAGTTTTTGATTTTTGAGTGGTTCTTAAAGAAGGAGTGGATTATTTATATTACAATTCATAAGGATCTTGTAATCATTCATATCAATTATAAAAAGGAAGAAAATCTTATATTTTTGTAGGGAGACCGGATGTACACTACATGACGAAATTAATGTTTTTTTTCTTATCTCTTCTCTGCTAATAGGATCTTGAATAATTTATTGGTTGCAGAAAACTTGTTTTGTGATAAAAAAAATTTCTTGCAATTTGGTTGACTTTTAATTGTGTTTGAGATATGAATTTTACTTGTGCAACTTTTCTACTTTTAGTTGACATTTTTATTTTGATTTATTCAATTAACTGAAGTATGATTGAAGAAAGTTTCAATCATAGTTCAATCAATTAACTTGTTTTAGATAAATTATTTGAAACATCTTTTAGTGTTAGCAATTTCTTGCGCGTTGTATTCAATCTCTTTCTAGAGTCTTGAAGCCATCATTATCTAACAAATATTTATTACCATATAATAGAATCACAAATAATTTTTAAACTATGTTTCAAAATTCCTATTTAATTATATTTACACATACTAATAAAATTTGTTACTTCTGATAGAATTATTGTCTTTTTCTTTTTCTTATAACACGTTTAACTCTTTATTATCCCAGTGTCCTTATTTCTCTCGTATTATTGACAAAACAACAATTAATATCGTATTGAACTTTAAAAAGATAAATAAATAGGAACAAAATTTTGAAAGGAAAAAAGTTACAAACCTGCTTCAACTTCATGAACCATAGAATATTTTTCTTGTAGAGCATCACTGTTTTCAGCTGAAACATTGATGGAGTTGTTGACATAAGCATCAAAGAGAAATCCATTCTCAGTGACTTTAAGTTCTTCAACTTTATCACTGCTTTCATTTGTTGATTCACTTCTGCTCAATTTGTTTTCTTCATTAAGTAACTTGAAATTTTCTTCATGGTTAGAGTTTAAGGAATCCTCAGTAGTATAGTTGACCTTGGTCAATAGATTTTCATTGCTGTTTTCACATAAAAAAAATTCTTGTGATTCCATATCTTTTTCTGAAACATCAGAATCACCATCTGGTAAAGTTTCTTTCTGGGGTGATTCATTGACTTGAAGTGAATCTTCTGAGATAAATTTGACAACTTCATCATGATGTACACTTGGTGATTCTTGAAATTCTGAATCATTTGATTTATTCACACCATTATTAATTAGAGATAATCTATTTTGAGAAGTTTCTCACTAAAATCTTTTTTGAGAGAGATACATTTAAATAAAAAAGAAAAATATCTTTTATAAGGTTAAAATTTTTAATAATAAATAACTAAGTTATTGAATATTAAAATTATATTTTTTAATATGTAACAGATGAGTTTGAAATAAATTATACTATTTTTGAGTAAATTCTATTAAAAATTATTTTTTAAAACTTAAAATTAAAATCACTTTTTAAAAATCTATGATTAACGGGACCAGCATATTCTTATGTATACTGAAAAAATATGAACAACTAAACCTTTACTACGAATTTCTCTTCCCACTCCCTCACATTTAAGTCCCCAATTTTGAATTTTTTTTTCTATTTTTAACCCACTTCAGATAAATTAATTCAAACGAAATTTATTCAGAATAAATTTGGAAATGTAAATACTAACTTATATTTTTGTTATTTTTCTTTAATATTTTTGTATAGATCAATCTAATGACATAAATTTTGTCCAAATTAGTTAGTGTGAATAAGGTTAAAATCGAATAAAAAGAATAATTTTGGAGAACATTTGACCATATATGTATGGACCAAATGTGTATATATATATTCCTTTTTTTGTTGCAAAAATTCAAAACTGGACCGAATGATACATGACTCACGGAAGCTGGTATGGACAAGTACAATGTATTCAATATATATTATGTAATGTTATTTATATATTAATTCTTGAGTTAAGAGCTTAGATATATATATATATATATATAATTGATGTGTGACTCTAAAACACAAGTATTGAGACACAGAAAGACAGAGAGAAAGAGAATGGATTTGAGTGAATTGAGAAAAACAATTGAGGAGGTGGAACTTGTGGATGGTCATGCTCACAACTTAGTTGCAGTTGATTCAAACTTTGGTTTTATACATGCCTTTTCACTAGCTCATGGTGATGCTGTTGCTTCAACACAACATTCTCTACCATTCAAGGTAACTAACTCTCTCCACTTTTTATTTTGATGTTGGATCGAAAGGTAAGTAAAGTTTAGTCAAATATTAGTTTAGTCAGAGTTCAAATTCGAGTTATCTCAATAAGCTCATTAACTATTTGAATTGAACGAGTATTATCTTCCTATCTTTTATTTATTTCTTGTCATGAAATATCTAATAATTCTAACTGGTTATTATGTGATGTCAGAGAAATCTAAGAGATGTAGCTGAATTGTATGGATGTGAGTCAACTTTGGAAAGTGTTGAAGAATACAGAAGAATCTCTGGATTAGAATCCATTAGCTCAACATGCTTCAAAGCTGCAAGAATCTCTACAGTAATCTTTGATGATGGAATAGAATTAGACAAAAAACTTGATACTCAATGGCATAACACTTTTATTCCTCATATCGGTAGACTCGTTAGAGTCGAACGTCTTGCAGAAAAAATACTTAATGAAGTGAGTTCATTCATATGTTTGATTTCTCTATAAATACAAATTTTTTATTTATATAAAATTTTGTATGTTTGATTATTAGTATAATATAACAATATTCAACAATTGAATAATATAATAATGTTATTTTCTCTCTTTTCTATATACATTGTATAACAAACCATGGTATGCATGCCATGCCACTTTTCTATTTATATTGTCTAATATTTATAGTTAATTCTTGAAGGGTTTGCCAGATGGATCTTTATGGACACTAGATTCATTCACTAGTGCATTTCTCTCCAAGTTGGAATCATATCCTTCAAAACTTTTTTTCTCTATCTTTCTCTCACTCTACAGACACATAATTCTGACTGGAATAATACTTAGTCAGACTTTATTTATCTTTTGACCGAACTTTTACACACAAAAAATAAGTTTTTACGTCTTGAAGAAGAAAAAAGTTTAACGTTTTAATTGGATTCCTTAGCATGAGTAGTGTTACAGTTGCTGGTGAGATAATTGGTTTGAAAAGCATAGCAGCATACTACTTTGGCCTAGAAATCAATACAAATGTGACTAAAAAGGAAGCTGAGGAGGCTCTGCAGCAGGTTTTAGCTGGTGAGTATTAGAGAATGAAAATTGGTTTTAATATATGTTTCATGATATTAATATTACTCATCATCATTAATTTTTATAATTCAGTTTGGAAGCCTGTCTTGGTAGCAAACAAAAACTTGGTTGATTACATCTTCTTGCTAAGTTTGGAATTTGCTCAGTCCCATGATTTGCCTATGCAGATACACACAGGGTAATTGATGGTTTGCAATTGCTTGATACTGTTACTTTATTGATTTCTAAAAAAAAAATCAGCTGTGTTTAATTGAAATAATTTGAGTTGGTAAGTGTTCAATAGGATTGAAAAAGTGTTAAGAGAGTCTTTAATTGGATGTAATATAGTTTGAAAAGGCGTTAATAAGTGGGAGGCATCTTACCTAGTGGTTAATGAATTTTAGCTCAATCAGGAGAATCTGAATTTCAATCATGGTTAGAACATCATTTTTTAGACTTTACTTATCTCTCAACCTAACTCCAGATTATTAGGTCCCTTTCTCTTGGGAGCTAAAAGTTTAAAGCCAAATAGGAGACATCTTTCATCTTACTAATTTATTTGGTGAGGTTGAGGTAAATCCAACTTAAATTAAAATATAGTATCAGACTCCATCCAAGACTCGTTAGATCACCTATTATCAGGCTATTCAGGTTACACTCTAGTTATTCAGTTTGCTTGATTATACTTATTACTTTAACATACGATACTAAACTTTTTCCTTTTATTAATAGCTTTGGGGATAGAGGTTTGAATCTAAGAATGTCAAATCCTCTTTATCTCCACAATGTTCTTGAGGACAAGAAATTTGCAAAGTGCAGGATTGTTCTGTTACATACATCATATCCATTCTCAAAGGAAGCATCATATCTAGCTTCTCTTTATTCCCAAGTAAACACTTTACAACTAAGTGATTTGTATTAGTAGATTTGAATTTGAATTACATGTTGACTTGGATTGCAAGTAACTCAATCTTCTCGTTCAGGTTTACCTTGATTTTGGTTTGGCTATTCCAAAGCTTAGTGTACATGGAATGATTTCTTCAGTGAAAGATCTTTTAGAGCAAGCTCCATTAAATAAGGTGACAATATAACCATTTTATAAAAGTTTACTAAGTATAGAAATTTCATATATACTAAACTTGCAATGAGAATTAGAAGAAAAAATTCATATGGTATGAGGAATTAATATAAGAAGTTTTAGTTTGCAACATTTATATCCAAAGCAAGGATTGTATATTTTCCAATTTTTATAACTTAATTCTAGAAGTTTTTTCTTTTAACTTTTGGCCATGGCATTTCATGTATCATAATATATTAAACTTTGCATTCTATTGCAGGTGATGTTCAGTACTGATGCCTATGCATTTCCTGAACTCTTCTACTTAGGTTGGTTAACATCAATTATATTACCTAAATTTGAAGATTTTATTGAAGTTCTTTTGTTCTGAGATATGAATTTTATACCTTGCTTAGATCATAAAAATCATTAGAGTCAAGGATTATCTAATAAATAATAAATATTATGCCTAGCTGTTTGTATTAAGTTGGATCAAAACATTTTACTTATATATAAATACATCATATTTTAATTCTTCTGTCGATATCAGTACTTCGTTAGTGGATAATATGTAAATATCTCTTGTTTTCGTAGGTGCTAAGAAGGCTCGCGAAGTTGTTTTTGTTGTTCTGCGTGATTCATGCATCGATGGTGATCTCACTGTTCCGGAGGCTGTGGAAGTTGCAAAAGACCTCTTTGCACGAAATTCAATCAACTTCTATAAGATTACCAACTAACTAACTGTGTTGTTAGTTCACATTATTCTAATTGTTAAGATTTCATATTAGGTGGTAATTTCTCTTTCAAATGTTGGTTTTTACTTTAGTATTCCAGTTTGTTATCAGTTATATAGTTCTGCTCAAATGTTGGTTTTCAGTTTCAGTTACTATATAAGCCAGTGTTAGTTTTTCAATTGTAAGTTTCTCCTATTTCTTCTAATACTATTAATTTATCTTGGAAGACAAAAGTCAAAATTGGACACATTTATATACAAAAAGTATTTTAGGAACATCAACGTACAAAATAAATATACTAAGTATACTACTATCTACTTTTTTTAATATACGTGAAAAAGCAAAAGGTGTTTATAAAAAGGGACAATAAAGTGTCCTAACCTGGTTTGATTGATGACTCATCATTAAGATAATGATTATATGTTAGAGATGGATTTTTTCTTAAGCATGAGTCTTCTTGCTTCACACATTCTTCACTACCTTCCAATGAAGAACTTGATAAGCTCTCACAATTTTCACCTTCAACTGATTCAGCATGTGGAGACTTTTCAGGTTGTATGACTCCATTCATTTCTTCCCCTACAGAACAGAATCATAAATAATTTTTAGAATATGTTTCTAAATTACTGTTAGTTACTCTCTCCGTTCCTATTTAGTTACTCTCTCCGTTCCTATTTACTTGTCATTTTAAGCTTATATACACATATCAAGATAACTAATAAATTTCTTGTCTTTTGATGAAATTATTTGTCTTTTTCTTATAATACCCTTAATTATTTATCATCTCACTCCCTTTATTTCTCTCTCTGCACACTAAATTGTTAAGGGTTTTATTAACAAAACATAGTTAATATTGTATTGAACTTTGAAAACTTGACAATAAATATGAAGAAAAAAATTCTACCAAGGAAAAAAAGTTACAAACCTTCACCAACAAAAGAATTTCTCAAATTCAATGGATCATAAAAAGCCAAGATGGTAGTGTTTCCTTGATCATCTATGCCATTGGTAAAAGGAATTATCATGTTTTCATCTTGTTTCTCTTCCTGAGATTTATCTTCAACTTCAAGTTCACTTTTTTTATCATCATAATCCAACCCTGCAGCTACTTCCTGATCATCTTTGCCTTTCAATAAATCACTTTCAAGTGAACTTCTTGTAGCTTTCTTCTCAACATCTTCAGCTTCATCAGTTTGATGCATTTGATTCTCCATATTCATGTCCCTTTCATGAGTAACACCTTCCAATGAATCATTTTCAAGCTTGCTTTCGATGTTGTGTGAAATGAGTCCTCTATCTTTCTCTTCAACATCTTTGGCCTCATCTTCTGGAATCATTTGAGTTTCCTCTTTCGCATCGTCTCCGTGACTTTCTTCTTGCTGTGAAACTTTTCCAAGTTCAGTTGTTGCATCTTCAGAAGCCATTCCTGTAACATTCTCCCCAACATCTTCCTCTTCAGCTTTTGTATGCATTTCATTTTCCATATTTATGTCACTTGCATAAGTATCTTCATCCAATGAATCACTTTCAAGCATGTTTGTTGTGTTGTTTTTAGAATCAAACCATGCAGCTTTCTCATCAGCATCATTGGCTTCATCTATTAAAATGGTTTGAATTTTTTCTTTTGAATCATCTTCATGACCATCTTCTTGTGCTATATCTTTTCCACGTTCAATTGTTATATCACTAGAAGTGTTTGAATCTTTTTCCATAACATCTTTGGCTAAAGATATTGGTATATTCTGATTTTCTTCTTTGACACAATCTTCATAAACATCTTGTGATATCTCATTTGCATGTTCCCTGGTATCCTCTAGGAGATTCTTTTTATCAGCTTCACTTATGTTATCTTCCTCTACAAAATGACAAATAAAATTTAAAAAAAAAGGAAAAATTCAACTCTACTTAAACAAATTTTTCTTGAAACCAAGTCATCAAACTCAAGTTGCTCATGAACTTCAATGAAGAACAAATCGTTCAGGAGAACTCGAATTTAAACCTTGGCTACAATAATTCTTGGTCAGACTTTACTTACCTCCCAGCCAAAATACTTTAGATTACTAGGACTCTTTGACCTGAGAACATGAGAGTTAAGACAAAAAAAACAAATTTTTTTCATCATTTCTATAACAAAACATGTACCTTTGATAGCAGAAGTGTTGTTATTACCCATTTCATTGCCCATACTCAAATTTCCAAATCCTGAAATATAAACAATGTTAGACTATGACACAATTGATTTGCTTCTAATAGATCATGATATATTAAAGTAAAGTACTCCAAATTCAAAATATGCAAGAAAAGTTAATGTTATACCATTACCATACCATGATTATTGATGATGATACTCACATGCTCCTAGATTTAGACATTTGAAGACAGCTTATTTTTGTGTCATTGCCAGAGTGTTTCATACTTGCTTTGAACAACCACTAACATGGTGTTGCTTAGTGCATAAGCCTCATTTTGGGTCATATGTCTGCTTAATAAGCATATCCTAAAAGTAATTGAACATATATAATTATATATATAATATATGAATGCAATGCTTAATAACTTTGTTCATGAATGCTTAATAATCTAAGAGGATGATGTGACCAAATAATGTTCACTTTCGGTGAGTCCATAATTGTTAAGTAGCTCATCACTGGTCTCACCATATTAAATTGTTGTTAAACTATGGCATGATGATTTGGTTTAATTCTTTTCTAACAATATAAATGACTCAGTTGCAAGTTAACTACTTATTATCATTATAGTTTGTTCCTAAACTGCTTCCTGTTTAGCTTTTAGGAATACATTTTCAACCTCAAACGGCTTTCCATGTGTTTTTTTGCTTTTCTAAAGTTAAAGAGCTTGAGATTTTGAACTGTCTGAAACTGACTAGTATGGACAAAGGACCCTATGAACTATATATGTATATATGACAGACAGGCATTAAAGACATGTCCTTTTAAGTTTTAACAAATGAAAACATTGAGGTTCACATGCTCACATAGAGACGAACACCGGACACGACACCACGATCATGATAATAATAGTAATAATAATAATAATAATATGAAAAAATTAAAGTAATTGAATGTAACTACATGTGTCGTTGTTGTCGGTGTCAAGGCCGATATCGAACACCAACATCTATCGGTATTAGACACTGACACATGTTGGAAATTAGGGACCCCTTCAATATGAAAATGTCGATGCTACATACATAGCCTCATGTTTATATTTTTTTTTCATTGATGAAGAGAATGATGTGATGATCATGATTAGGCCTAGGAAATTGGGTGTATTGTTTCTTCATTACTTTTATTTTTTTTGTTCTTTGTAGTTTATTCTTTACAAGCAAGGTGGTTTGCGAAAGACCTCATTTACAGGGTTGGGCTCATCATTGTGTGCATTATTATTAATCTTTGGTACTCCCTCTACCTTTTTTTATATGATAAGAAGACAACTCAGACCTTTCTCAAATCTTTATCATTTTCAAAGTAATATATATATATATATATATATATATATATATAAATAAAGAAAAGAAAAGTTGGTGAGTTTTATATATAACTGACTAGTAAAGATATCTAGCTCTTGTACGGATCAGAAAAATAGAATATGTATAAGGGAAAAACTTTTCTTAAGATAGATAGAAGTTCTATTGTCATTCTCATGTGGTTATTTTCCTCCTGTTAAACTCTTTTTTTTTCTAATCTAAATGTCCTTCTTCTGGTTTAATTAAATGGATAATTGAACAGCAATGACAATAGATACTCCCTTACAAAATGTTTTTATACATAATTTTCACAAGAAGAAAAATGAACATGAAGTAATTGTTGTTGATTCAAGGAGTCATAGGTGGTCTGGTGGTATGGGAGAGTTAGAGTGATAAGGAGGTCATATGTTCAACTTCTTCCTCTAACAAAATTAACAGATTATTACTAACATTGACTATTTAAAAAATAAAATCATAGCTGATTGCATCCGAGTCTAAGAATGTCAACATCATTTTTCGTCCTCATATGTTGTATGCTAGAATTTGTCTCACGGAGCTTAAAGTAAATGGATAGTTAATAATATTGGAACATTATGAGCTCTAGAGTATGTTTGGATTGGTGATATAAGATGTATTGGAATGAAATAGTCTAGTTAAATTTTAAAAAATGTTATCTTAATTCATTAGACCCATTTATCGGTGTAAGTTTGAAGCTGCACAAATATTAGACGTGAAGAAGAATGATTCAAACCCAACAAAAGCATGAAAGCTTTACAAACATACCTTCACTTGCATGGTAACAAACTAATAATATTGGCAATAAAAATCACAAAATGTAAGTAGTAAGAAACAATTATAAATTTCGATAAAACAATTTTCATGTTGATCCTGATCTAACATGCTAACTACCGCTAAAATCTCACATTTTTAATTATTAAAAAAAATAATCTCACATACATAAATATATGTGTGTTTAGGGTCTTCCTAACAAGGATGAAAATAGGTTAAGTCGAAATAGATTTTACAATATCTCAGTCTAACTATCAAATAATTTAATGCTTAAAGTCTAACTAGTGGCATGTCACAAGCTTTTTTTAGGCCTACCTCAAATATTTATGAAAGTCTATTAGTCTATGTTGGATTCCAAATTGTGGCTGAGAATAAGTTATTTATTGATTGATTATTCTGTAATTAATTTATTATTATATTATATAGGACAACTGTAGTGAATATCAAGGGACCTTGTACAGTAAATCCCTCCTATTTAATTTTGATTTATTTATTAGACTAGGGAATGCTGTATTTAAAACTAGAATTGTAACCATTCTGATTCAAGAAATGAAAAGATCATTTCCTCTATAATTCACATGCTATCAGAGCAAACCTGGTCCAAGTGAAAAACACCATTATTCCATGGCTGAAGAAAGCAGTTCAATCACAAACTCAAACCCTAAAATGGCAGCTGGAACTTCCACGATTACCAGCCTGGCCGAAAACACCACTATACCCATCACTGGCTACAAATTAAATGGCCAAAACTACATCCAATGGGCAAGATCTGTCCGGATCTTCCTTCAAGGAAAAGGGAAGGAAGATTACATCTCTGGTGATGCTAAAGAGCTAGAGAAAAAGGACCCCGACTACCCAAAGTGGAAGCTAGAGAACAGCTTAGTCATGACATGGCTACTGAACTCAATGACCACTGAAGCAGGCGAAAACTTCATGTATTACAGAACTGCAACTGAGATCTAGAGCGCTGCCAAGGAGACATACTCAAATACTGATAATACTTCTGCCATATTTGAGATCAAGAGTCTCCTCCATGACCTGCGACAAGGAGACACAACAGTCACTGATTACTACCATACCCTCACCCGTTACTGGCAGCAGCTGGATATCTATGAGGATATAGTATGGAAATGCCCTGAAGACAGCAAACAGTACAAAAAACTGGTGGAGAAAGACCGAATATACCAGTTCCTCCTTGGCCTGAACAAGAATCTAGATGATGTAAGAGGAAGAATCCTTGGAACCAAACCTCAGCCCAACATCAGAGAAGTATTTTCAGAAGTGAGAAGAGAATAGAGCTGAAGGAAAGTCATGCTTGGAAGCACGGATCAAAGCTCCATTAATGAAGGTTCGGCCTTGGCTGTGAAAGGAAACTACAAAAAATCTAGAGGATGGTGTGATCATTGCAAAAAACCAGGCCACAACAAAGAAACATGTTGGGTCATTCATGGAAAACCAGCAGACTGGAAACCATCTAGGAACAGGGACATTCGCGCCCATGCTGCCACATTAGAAGGAGGCAAACTGTTGGCAGCCCCAGCACATGAACCAAGTCCATTCAGCAAGGAACAAATAGAGATGTTGCAAAAATTGCTACAACAATCCCTTCAAAACACTAGCACACACTCAACTGCTGCCTTGGCCCAAAAAGGTAATTCTGCATGTGTTTATTTTGTTGACAAGGGAATATCTAACTCATGGATTGTAGACTCTGGAGCCTCACACCATATGACTGGGGATATCACCTTATTTGATGAATATTCCCCATGCAATGACAATTCTATGGTACGAATAGCAGATGGCACAAAAACAAAAGTGATTGGTAAAGGCTCAGTAATCATCTCCAAGGACATTACTCTTAACTCAGTTCTTTATGTTCCAAAGTTGAATTGCAACCTTTTGTCCATAAGTAAATTGACTCAAGATCTAAATTGTTTCACTAAATTCTTGCCTCACCTATGTGAATTTCAGGATCTGGATTTGGGGAGGAAGATTGGCAATGCTGAGGAATGTGCAGGTCTCTACTTCCTTCAAGCTAGTGAGTTCAAGAAGAGAAGAAATAATTCAGTCTATGTTGCTGCATCAAGTGGTGAAAACCTAGAGGAAGCTGTCATGCTATGGCACTATCGTTTAGGACATCCAAACTTTATGTACCTTGAAAAAATGTTTCCTTCTCTATTCAATAAAAATTCAAATTTGTTTCAATGTGAAATCTGTCAATTATCCAAACACTCATGGAACCATTATCCTCCTCAATCTTATAAACCATCCCAACCTTTCTCATTAATCCATATTGATGTTTGGGGACCTTCCCGTGTTAAGAACATAACTGGTTCAAAATGGTTTGTGACCTTTATAGATGATCATACACGAGTTACTTGGGTTTCCTTATGAAAGAAAAATCTGAAGTGGGAGAAATCTTTGAGAACTTCAACAATAGGATCCAAACCCAATTCCAAACCAAAATCCAAGTCCTACGAACTGACAATGGCCGTGAATACTATCACCATTCCCTCAAATGTCACCTTCTCAAGCATGGAATAATTCACCAAACCAGTTGTGTGAACACACCACAACAAAATGGTATTGCTGAGAGGAAAAATAGGCACCTCATGGAGGTTACTAGGTCCCTTATGTTATCAACTAATGTACCAAATCATTTTTGGGTGAAACCGTCCTTTCAGCATCATATTTAATAAATAGAATGCCTTCTAAAGCGCTCAAGTTCAAAACCCCTTGCCAAACCCTTCTATCCATTTACCCCCACATTAAAATCCTTTCATCCATTCCTCCCAAAGTCTTTGGCTGCACTGCATTTGTGCATGACAACCAGCCTAACAAAGGAAAATTAGAGCACAAATCCCTAAAATGCATATTCTTAGGATACCCACCAAATAACAAGGGATACATGTGCTACTGCCCCATAAGCAAAAAATTCTACCATTCCATGGATGTAACCTTCTTTGAAAATCAACCTTACTACCCCAAAGTTGGCCTTCAGGGGGAGAGAGAACAAAACATAGCAGAATCCCAACCTTGGGAAACGGAACAACATTTGCAACATGAAATGGCACAGAATTTACAGCAGCAGCAGAATTTGCAACATTTTTTAGAAACAGAACAGACCTCCATACAGCAGCAAGTTGTAAAACCAGAAATTGACCTTGTGACTGGAGAAACAGCAAAACCTGCAACCAGATCTGAGATAGAACCGGAAAAAGAACTACTGGTGTACACAAGGAAGAAGAAAACTCAAAGGGAGGAAGAAATCTGCACATCTCCAAGGCCAATCCAAAATTCTGAACTTAATACAGATTTAGAAATTCTACTAGGTAATATTGTTTTTGAGCCTAATGATAATTGCGGTCTAAATGAGAATGATATTAACTTACCAATTGCTGTGAGGAAAGCAGTGAGATCATGCACTCAACATCCAATTGGCAATTATGTATCTCATAGAAATCTGTCACAAGAATACAGGGCCTTCATCACTATATTGGATAACATAAAACTTCCAAAAAATGTTCAAAAAGTTGTCCAACATGTTGAATGGAAGGCAGCAGTGGAAGATGAAATTAAAGCATTGGACAAGAATGGAACATGGAAATTTGTGGAGCTGCCAGAAAGAAAAAAACCAGTTCGGTGTAAATGGATCTTCTCAATAAAGCACAATGCTGATGCGAGTGTGAATAGGTACAAAGCCCGCTTGGTGGCAAAGGGGTTCACCCAATCATATCGGGTGGACTATGAAGAAACATTTGCTCCAGTTGCAAAACTAAATTCTGTTCGTGTCATTATCTCCTTAGCTGTAAATCTAGATTGGCCTTTACACTAACTAGACATCAAGAATGTCTTTCTGAATGGTGAACTCGAAGAAGAGGTATACATGAAAATACCACCTGGCCTAGAAACTCCCCAAACAATTGGCAAGGTATGCAAGCTCCAGAAATCACTTTACGGTCTTAAGCAATCCCCACGGGCATGGTTTGAAAGACTAACCCGAGTTGTTAAGGGTCACGGCTTTACTCAATGCCAAACCGACCATACAATGTTTGTCAAGCATTCTAGTGAAGGAAAGGTGGCAATATTTATTGTTTATGTGGATGACATCATAATCTCAGGCGATGATGACAAAGAGATAGAAGAACTCAAGAGATTTCTAGCTAAAGAATTTGAGGTCAAGGACCTTGGACACCTAAAATATTTTCTTGGGATGGAGATTGCTCGTTCCAAACATGGAATCTACGTATCCCAAAGAAAATATGTGCTAGACCTGTTGGAAGAAACAAGAATGTTAGGGTGCAAGCCAGTAGATACACCGATGGAACCTAACCTTAAATTGACAGAACAAGAAGGCAGTCCCCAAGTTGATAAGGAGAGATACCAAAGATTGGTAGGAAAGCTAATTTACCTAACTCAAACAAGACCAGATATTGGTTACTCAGTGAGTATGGTAAGTCGTTTCATGAATAAGCCCACTGAAGATCACATGAAAGCTGTGACTCGAATTTTGCAGTACCTCAAAAAGACACCCGGGAAAGGTCTTCACTTCAAAAAGGACCCAGCTAGGAGTGTGAAAGTGTTCACAGATGCAGATTGGGCTGGTTCATTGACTGATCGAAAGTCAACAAGTGGGTATTGCACATATGTGTGGGGAAACTTGACTACTTGGAGAAGTAAAAAACAGTCGATGGTGGCAAGAAGTAGTGCAGAGGCTGAATTCAGAGCAATGGCTCATGGCATTTGTGAGGGAATTTGGTTGCAACGAATGCTTAAGGAATTAGGAGTACCAACAGATTCCACCATGAGCCTCTGGTGCGACAACAAGGCAACCATCAATATTGCAAAAAATCCAGTCCACCATGATAGAACGAAACATGTGGAGATAGACAGACATTTCATAAAAGAAAAGATAGATGGTGGAATTATCAAGTTGGACTACATCCCTTCCAAGAACCAAACTGTAGACATACTTACCAAGGCCCTTCACAAATCTAATTTTGAGAACTTAAGGTCCAAGCTAGGCATGATTGACATCTACTGCCCAGATTGAGGGGGAGTGTTGGATTCCAAATTGTGGCTGAGAATAAGTTATTTATTGATTGGTTATTCTGTAATTAATTTATTATTATATTATATAGAACAGCTGTAGTGAATATCAAGGGACCTTGTACATTAAATTCCTCCTATTTAATTCTGATTTATTCATTAGATTAGGGAATGCTGTATTTAAAACCAGAATTGTAACCATTCTGATTCAAGAAATGAAAAGATTATTTCCTCTATAATTCACATACTATTTAAAAACTTATTACATATTAAGATTTTTAAATTTAAAATTACATTATAAAGAATTTAATTTTAAATCACATCATATTTCAATTTTATTTTATTATAATATATTTAAATATGACAAAAACTAATATACATATAGTTCAAAATCAAATATATATATATATATAGAGAGAGGGGTGACAGTAATTTTATTATGAGAAATGAGAGGAATAAATATCAACCATCAAATCAAATGAACACTTGGATTAAATGATTAATTCATAAAAAAGAATACAGCTGATTATTGTTTGTTATCTCTTTCTCGCACACAACATCGGTCTCTTAATTTACCCCTCTCTTCATCATCTTTTTTTTTGTGTATAATCTTCAACATCTCATTTGAAGGCTATAGTTTTTTATAATGTTTACCTGTTATTAGTTATTTAAAACAAGAATTTGGGATGCATTTTTATCCATAAACAAAACAAAAAATAGAGGTTGATTGATCTGAAGGAAAAATTTGGAAAGCTTCATTTTTTTAACAAGAAATCTCCATTTGAGAAGGCCACCTATTTCTATGATACATATGTGACCAATTTGTTTCAAGTTGGGAAATCAACTATGGCAAATGGGTTTCACAAATCAAGTTTAATGGTTTCCTTTTTCTAGATCTAACAGTGCCGTGAGTTCGAAGATGGCACGTGTACTTCTAATGACAAGGAATCAACGATAGTGAATAGGGAACCAAACAAAAGTACGGCGGTTTAAAGAAATTGTGAAGAGAGGGGATAGTTAACCGACACAGAGAAAGAGATATCAAACAAATTGTATGTTTTTTTTTAATGAATTAATCATTTAATCTCAATTGTTCATTTGATCCGATGGTTGATATTTATTTATCAAAAAATCATAATAAAAATCACTCTCACTTGATATATATAATATTTAGAAAAAATATTATTTTCGGTATGGTCTATAGTCTGACTTTTTAGATAAAGAGATTTTTAAAAAAGTCAAAATTTTGTCTATTTTTAAAAAAAGTATGACCTGGTTTAGACCTGTCATAGACTAGGCCACAAACTCCTCCCACGCAGCTTGACCTAGTACTCTCTCTTGGGGATGAAATGAATGTTTAAAACTCTGTAAGAAATCAGATTACTTAACGAGTTAACGTTTAACAATCTAAACAATCCATAATGCATGCAAATAATGTTGAATTTAGTAATCTGAAACAAAAAATTCCACAATAATGACATTATTACTTCTAAGTGAGAAAAGATAGGATGATAGACAGGAAAATGATTTCCATACTGAGATTGTATGATTCCTGTTCTATAGCTGTGTGTTTAGACCATGGAAACAATGAATTAAATCCCATACCAAAACTGCTTACTAATCATTTATGAATAACAAACTGTTAAATAAATGAATTTCATTACTAGACATGGTATCAAAATCTCTTGCTCTCCTTTAAAAAATGATAAAGAGTTTAATCTTGGCTTTGCCATTTTCTATTTATCAAATTTAAACTTAGCACAAGGTGAGGTTGAGCTAGTTTCTGTCCACACTCCAAGCCAAGAACGCTTCCACATGAAGGGGGGATGGTAGGGGCAAACTAATTCTTGGATCACTGCCTACCTGTGTCAAAAGTAAAGTCAGACGACCATGTTTAAACAACTTTCAGATATTTTATAGTATCATATACAATCAATCTCTATAACTCATCAAAAAGCTCATAAAGTAGAACAGCAGTAGTAGAAACGTTGACTTATTTAGCTATGCCTTTGATGAAAACCGTCCATTAGTTTACAGGTGATTTATGGAAACCTATAAGCTCCAGAGTTTCTCAAAAATTGAGTTTGTTAAAAAAATATTCTTTAAACTGATATCAATAAAAGCAGACAAGGGAAATCATGAATGGAGCATAATTGTGTCTAGATATCATTGTATATTTAATCAACTTTTCATTTTTGCCTGATTCAAAGAATCTCGAAATGCTGCATTTACATTCAAATAACTTGAGATGTACATCACAGGTAAATGCTAGCTGCAATTTAATAGATGTTACAAAATTAAAATAAAAAATAAAAAAATAAATGAGTAAATGAAGTGTAACACCAATTTTCTTGACTGTTGGTTACTTGAACAAGTCTAAATAACAATTGAAATAAGTGATTTTGTTCATTATATGTTAGAACTCCCCTAGTTCAAACCATATGAAGGGAATCCCTGGCAATGCTACAATGCTGATTCTTCCAGATCCTGACTAGTATGTACAACTAACTTAACATTGTTTTAATGAAAAACTAATAGTTGAAGATAAAGATACATGCATAGCCAAAACTAGGATATACAATATGTAAAGCTTCAAGCAATAGAATGTGGCAATAAATTTTTATCAACCAACAACTAAAAAAGAAATAGTATGTACCTGTATTTTGTGATAATGTCAAGGGAAAGAATGCATCTTATCCAATTCCAAAATCAAATACTGCAGATCCAAACAATCACTAAAATGATTTGAACAATAATTTTGTTAAGGGCTCATTCACATCTCATATGTTGCTTGTCTATCTGTATCAGACTATATCCTGGAGTACTTCTCAATTCTGTATTCTTTGTCATGGCCCTTATTTCGGCTACTTCATTCCATCTCCCCCCTTGTGCACATATATTTGATACCAAAGCATAAGCACCTGAACTATGTGGTTCCGATTTTAATATCTGTTTCGCTATCGCCTCCCCAATCTCTGTATCCCCATATAGTCGGCAAGCAGAAAGCAAAGCAGACAATGCAGCAGAACTATGCGTTGACGGCATGCTTTTGACCACATTGTATGCCTCCGTAAGTCGACCGGCTCTGCTTAATAAATCTACTATACAATTATAATGAACTTCACCTGGAACTATTGCATATTCCTTCATCATTATCCCAAAAATTTGTAGACCCTCTTCTACCAATCCTGAGTGGCTGCAGGCAGTGAGTATTGATGTGAAAGTCACTTCATCAGGTCTAATTTTTTCAAATTTCATATGATCAAAGAGTTCTAACACCTCTGTATAGTTTCCATGCATCGCATACGCACCTATCATTGCATTCCATGATGTGAGACACCGTTCTGCCATTTGCTGAAATATGTATCTAGCCGTATGCAGTTTTCCGCACTTAGCATACGTGGTAATAAGAGAATTATTTACAGACAACTCTCTGCCATGGAAAAATCGGTAACTGAAACAGTGAACTTCTTTAACAAAATTTAGACATCCAAGCTGGGATAATGCCTGAAGGAGACCAATTAGAGTAATAGAATCAATCTTTAGATTTTCTCTTTGCAGCAAACGAAACAAAATAATGGCTTCATCAATGTCGCCGTCATAAACGTAACCCGTTATCGTCGAAGTCCATGAAACCAAGTCCCTTGTTCTCATCCTATTGAAGACTTCCCTTGCATCAACTACATACCCACATTTTGCATAAGCATGAATTATTTGATTTTCAATTTCCACATGCGTGATGTGCATATGCCTCAATACATAACCATGGATAGACCTGGCTAATCTAATGTCGCTCAATTTCGATACTGCAGAAATCAAATTAAGAAACAAAGCCACATTTGTACTAACATCCATTTTGATCATTTCACGGAAAACATTTACCGCCTCCACAGGTAAGTCATTTTCTAGATAACCGATCATCATAACATTATGTACAACATCATCCTTATTTGCCAATCTTTGAAACAGTTTCCTAGCTTTGGTTACATCAAGTTTACAGTATAGATCAACCAAAGCAGTGGAAGCCACAAGATCAAGTTCCACCCCCATCCTAATCATGTATCCATGAATACTCATCCCTCGACGTAAATAATTCAATTCGGAACAACACAGAATAGCATTAGCCAATGTTAACAAATCAGGCAAAACATTTCTACACATCATTCGACGAAAAAGTTCAAAAGCTTCTAAAGCCTTTCCACTACGAAGAAACGCAGATATCAAAGTGTTCCAAGAACCGACATTTTTCGTACTTAAAGCATCCATCTTGTTAAAAACCGACGCAGCTATCCCTATACCACCACATTTACAATACATATCCAAAAGGGTCGTCTCAAAAACATCATCACACAAACCAATTCCTCTCCTAACAGCATAACCATGAATCGCACGACCCTCTTGCAACGCCCCCGATTTCGCCGATGCGTGCATCAAGCTCACTAATGTTACTCTGTTAGGTATCAGCCCTTGTTGCTGCATTGTGGAAGCAATTGTGAAAGCAGCATATGCAGAGGAATCACCAGAGTGAGCATATGCAGTGATGATGGAAGTATATGCAACAATATCTTTGTCAGTAATTTCATCAAACACCTTATGTGCATCTTTTATTTTCCCATATTGTGAGTATAAACGAATGAGAGAAGAACCTACGAAACAGTTAGAGTTTAAATTGAGTTTGATGGAATCAACGTGAACCCCTCTTCCAAATTCTGGGGTACCTAAGGAAACGCACGTTTTGAGGCAGAGAGTTATGGCTGAGGCACATATACTGAATTTGTTGTGTTTGGAAGCCAAATAGCGACGGAGAAATTCAAATGACAGCAACATACTTTTTCACCTCTACATACATTTGGTGATTTTCTATTTTAAATTGAAACTAAGAAATTTATTAAATTGTCGCCCGAATCACTTAACTATAAACGTTAAATGTTATCAAAAGAATTAATTTTTGTTTAAGTGAGTGACTAAGATTTAAATTTTTTTATTTAGATAATTTAAAATTTGATTTAGAAATCAGTAAAATTTGTCCAACAATTATTTTTGTCTCGAATTTGAATTCTCTCAAATAATTTGTCTTATTTTTTTAAATACGTATTTTCATAAAAAGATATACTTTTTTATCAATCATAAAAGGTTATACTAATTTACAAAAAAATTAAGTATGATTAACAAATTTTTTTTATAAATATAAATTTAAATGTTTTCCCTAATACTAGGGAGAGAATAGATAAATATAAATGAATTCAACAGTCAGTTTAATTCTTGAAAATAACATGTGATGTCACGTTAGTATTGTCTTTAAAAAAAAAACATTTTAAAATCTTTTTTAAATACGTATTTTCATAAAAAGATATACTTTTTTATCAATCATAAAAGGTTATACTAATTTACAAAAAAATTAAGTATAATTAACAAATTTTTTTTATAAATATAAATTTAAATGTTTTCCCTAATACTAGGGAGAGAATAGATAAATATAAATGAATTCAACAGTCAGTTTAATTCTTGAAAATAACATGTGATGTCACGTTAGTCTTGTCTTTAAAAAAAAAAAACATTTTAAAATCTTTGAATTATACTTCGATCCATATTTTTTTATTTTACCTTAGTTTTTTTAGGCTTAGGTGGCATGACAACTTGTATATCTTCACTTACATTATTATATTCATTTTGGCAAGGACCAAAATGAGAGTTAATTGAAATATATTAATTTTCTCAATTAATTTCCTCAATGTCTTTCAAATGGAGGGTTTTTTTTAACTACCTCTTATTTTAAAAAAAAATTACTAAGTTACTCCCTTTTCAAAACTATATATCAAAATACTTTTTTTTTAGTTATAAGTCATCTTTACAAATGGCGACTTCCTTAAGAAAATTTTTTAAATTTTTTCAAATTAACTATATATATATTTCATTCATAAAAAAACAACACAAATTTTAAGTTACGTACATTGACTATAGTTGCATATAACACTTGGACAATGGTTTCGAGTATGACTAGTTAGCCGACATAGTCCGCATTTTCTTGGCACTTTTTCTCTAATATCCATTTCAGTTCTAATACAAGTACTATTTGGACGACCTTTTTTAATTTTCTGCATTTCAGGATTGTGATACAATGTTTCACCTTCATATGTGGGTCAATATCCTTCATTGGTTATTGGTGGAAACTCTTCTTTGTAGATATCGAATACATCAACAACCTTGTACCCGTCAGACCGATGCACTAAATAGTTTTGACGAGCGTAAAAACATGCAGCTATGACATGTGAACAAGGCACGTGCGTAGCCTGAAAATTTCCACAATCACACCATTTTCTTTGAAGGTTGACTTCGAAATGACCAATTGGTCGCACCTCTCTTGAGTTTACTGTTTCATGCACCATGAAAGAATAACAATTTCTGTCGAATTGCATGACTTAGTGAGTATTAGACCTATCAACTTCATATTTAATCTTGTCCATGCAGTCGTCTGTGTATACTCGATCAAAAGCTAATGATGTCTGATGTTGTTGTCCCCTTTCTGAATATAAAACTCTCAATCTATAGTATGTTGATTGGACCAAAGCAGTGATTGGGAGATTGCGTGTACCTTTGAGTACTGCATTGATTGACTCAGCAATGTTTGTTGTCATGTGTCCCCATCATCGACCTTGAGAATACGCCATAGTCCATTGTCCTATGGGGATATTATCGACCCATCTTAAAGCTTTTGGATTTGCCATTCTGATTTCATTGCGGTAATATTTGAATGATGGCTCACTTAATGCATATCTTGTTATAAATGATTTAAAAAGTATCAAGTATTATAAAGTGATAAGTGAAAAATATACTAAGAAGAATTTGATCATTACCCATACAAACAAGTTTGTTTTTAAGTTCCTTGTCCTTGAACTCTCTCATGAAATTTTGTGCAATGTGTCGGATGCAGTACACATGTATTGATGGAGGATCATGCCAACCGTTATTTGGATTATTATAAGCACTTTTAATGAATTTGTGTCTATTTGAAATCAAACAAACATTGACTTGAAGTGTGACGTACCTTCTTAGATTTTTCAAAAAAAAAAGCTCCAAGCACCCGCTGTCTCACCTTCCACAAGTGCATAAGCAATGGAAATGTATTTTTGTTCCCATCATGTGCAATGGCTAGCAACAAAGTCCCGTTGTACTTGTCGTACAACCAAGTTCCGTCCATTGAGATAAATGGTTTACAAAATTTGAACCCAGAGATGCACGGAGGAAAAGCCCAGAATAGTCGTTTGAAAATTTTTCAACCCAGTATCAGAGTATTATCAAAATATGCAGGTGATACTTCCATTTCCACAATAGTTCTTGGAAGAAATTTTTGCATAGCCAACAACCACCTTGAAAGGTCATTGTAAGACTTTTCCTAGTTCCCATAAATCGTTTCGATAGCTTTGTTCTTTGCCATCCATGCCTTTCTATAGGTGATTGTGTAGTTGTACCGTTCCCGAATATGTGCAATGATCACCTTCACTTTAATTGATGGGTTAGTTTTCAAAAGTGACTTTATGCTTTCACATATGATGTTATAGTTAAGCTTGGTATGATCCGGTGACATAGAGGAATTTGCAAATTGTGGGGCCCCTTCAAACGACCAATCATCCATTACTTACTTTTTTGGCTTAGCGAAGCCCTGCATTTGAACAAGCATTGTGGATTCACACATTTAATTACATACTTGTATTGATCAGATTGCACTACACGATAATTGAGTGAGTGTTTTATGTGGTAGTGCTTAATTGCAAGTTGACAATTTGGTTTTCTATTAAACTTCATTCCAACCTCAATAGATGCATCTAATGGAGGTGGTTCATTAGAAGGCATATCAAATTTGGAGGATTGGTCAGCATAATCCAAGTTTAGGTTACGCCTATGGAATGGTGGATTGTATGTCGTTGCAATTACATGTGGTTTTGGCTCTAGGTCGTCGCCATCGTCTTCGTCCTCCTCCTCCTCCTCCTCGTCAAAGTATGTTTCTTCTTCACTCTTCTCACTTATTTCTTCTTGGTCAAAATCGTCCACATCACCTAGTGGAATATACGTTTCAGGTTGAGATGGTTTAGGTTCAGATGTTTCGACTTGGTCAAAGTATGGTTCTAGTTGGTAAGATTCATAATTTTGAAAAGAATGAGTGTTTTGTGTTTGAAAATTGTATTTAGGGTGAGGTATGGTTCAGGATGATGGTTGACCAACATCTGATAATGGATGACCATCCTCAAACGTGACATATAACTCGATAAAGCCGAGTTGTGGCTACTGTTTATGAACTTCAAACATGAGTTCAACATCTTCGTCGTCTTCAACATTTAACAATTCATATTGAACTAGACCTTGGCCAAAGGAGACAGGGTGTCGAAAAATTATATTAGACACCGTCTTATTATTTTCTAACTTCAACTTTGCTTCAATTTTTTCTTTAAGTAAGTATGGTTGCATCCAGAATGAATTCGAATACCTTTTTTTTCTTCATTTTTAAAATACTTACCAATATATTGTCTTTCACATATTTCGCCATTGAAGTAAATCAGGAAAACTACATTTTTTGGTGTCATTGATATGAATTAACAAATTTAGATGAAATATAAAGAAGATTATAGAAGATACTTATACACATCCAACAAGCTCCGCATGCACACACTTCTTTTTCTGGAAGCTTTGGCAAATCGCCTTTCCAAAGGGAAATTTCATTTTCCCAGCTTTGGCAAATCTCCATTCCAAAAGGCGACCTTGTGATAGATTCCCTGATAGTCGCCATTCCAATAGGCGACCTTGATGCACTATTGGAAAATCACCATTCCAAATGGCGACTTGGTGATGGAATCAGAACTTATTCCCTGCACATTGGGAACTCGCAAAAGACTTACAAAAGGTGATGGAATCATAACATATTCCTCTCCGTTCAGAAATTGCTCATTTTCAAAGTGGTCTACTCTTCTTGTGTGAAGCCATGCATGGCATCCTATTGGTCATTGAAGTCCTTCATTGAACGAGTATGGATTTGTTAAATGGGGCCAATTGAATTTTATGTTACGTTTATTCGTTCGACAGATGAAATTTTATTAATTCTTCGACCACGAACTCAACCATAATTGAAACTCTATAAATAGGCCAAGTTTATGATCATTCTCCACAAACCAAAATTTCACTCTTCAACTCTTCAAATATACATATTTCTTCTTTGCTCATAGTCACAATTTTATTGTCATCTAAATGGCTTTGTTATGGAATTATGATAATCACATATCAACGCTACACCACATTCAAAATTTTGTAAGCAATACAATACTATATCTTATATTTTTTTTATCTTTTCTTATATATTTTATACCAAGTTTCATTCTAAAATATAGTTTCATTCTAATTCCTACAAATATAGGATTCATCTCAAAATTTAAGATCACTTAGCCATAAACACATTGCACCAAATTCTTTAATAATTCCATTGTTGAATCAAGCCGGGTTTGGTAACGTATCACAATTAGAAAGCTATAAAACATATAATTCACTTATTACTGCTTTAGTTGAAATATGGAGACCAGAAACCCACACGTTTCATCTTCCAACAGGTGAATGTACCATAACATTAAAAGATGTCGCACTGTTACTTGGATTACGTGTTGGGGGTAAAGCAGTTACTGGATCAACTATGATATCATGGACAGATGATTTTTTAGATTTGTTAGGAGTCATGTCACCTAAATCTCAAAGAAAGGGGAATTTTATAAAATTAAAATGGCTAAGAGAAATATTTTCAATGTTAACTCCAGAATCGTCGGACGAAGAAATAATTATATATTGTAGAGCGTACATTTTAGGATTGATCGACGACATATTAATGTCTGACAAATCCCACAACAGAGTACATATTATGTGTTTGCACTTGTTGAGAGATTTGCGAGAGACGGGAGACTACAATTGGGGTTCAACGTGCTTGGCAACACTTTAAGAGAATTGTGTCATGCATCTGAACCCGGTGTTATGTCGATCAGTGGATGTTCAAATTTACTTCAAACTCTTATGCATACATTACTAACAAACCTCTGATATATCAGTTTTTCTGGAGGCCCTACCAACATCTAACATATGATAATCCAAAAGACAATTAGCTATGGAATGCATCAAACAGATAGAGTGAAACTACAATTTAGACTACCACAAGAAATTCCACATCCACCGAAGAACATGAAAAAATATCATGAGTAGATTTGCATAAACAAGTTGACTATAGTTGGGAATTATTCTACGAAAATGAGAACAAAGAGTGGAATGAATGAGATAATCATATTCTTCATGGCCAACCTCTAAATGTTGAATTTGAACTAAGTTATGAATACATGGTTTGGTTTTGCAAAAATTCCAAACGATTTATTTATGTAGAAAACCAATTGGTTAATCCTCGTGTCAATCCACCCCAACCTCCACCACAATCTACCCAATATTTTTTCCAAGAATCAATGCCCAACATAGCACAACAAAATCAATATTATATACCAACACCCCCTAACACTCAACCGCCTCCTCATACTTATTCCCACACACCACATCAATCTTACGGGTTCACGCCAGGGGAACAATTTAATTTTGACAGCCAACAGCCACAAGAAGACAATCGTCGACTATCCTTTGCATCAAGCGAAGATGAATTATTGTATAACATGTTCAATACTCGTTATAATACACATGAGTCCGCTACCCAGTTACTTAATAATATGTGTCAACAAAGCTTTTAGATTCTAAGCTTTGGGAATGCATATACTCCATTAAATCAAATATTCAACTGGACTCAAGGTGGAAGTAGTTCTTCTGCAGCACTTCCTCCTCGACATCCTCAAGAGCAAGAAGATGAAGATCAAGAAGAAGAAGAACAAACTCGTGATGTACCAAAGCGTCGTCAAAATCCCGTACGTGTGAGAGAACATCGGCAATGTGGTACTAGAGACCACCTTCGACATTAATTTTATCATAATTTCTGTAAAATTTGTGATGTTGTTTTTTGTGAATGAATACATTAATTATATATATATATTTGTTAAAAAAATTGAAAAAGTGCCAAGAAAATGCGGACTATGTCGGTTAACTGGTCACACTCGAAAATATTGTCCAAATGCTACACGCAACTTTAGTCAACTATGTAATTTAAAATTTGTGTTGTTCTCTGTATATATTTGTTAATTTGAAACAAAAATTGAAAAAAAAAATTAAAAAATTCTCTTAAGGAAGTCGCCTTTGCAAACTCGGGTTTCCTTAAGGAAGTCGCCGTTTGCAAATGCGACTTATAACTAAGAAAAAAATGGGTATTTTGGTATATAGTTTTCAAAAGAGAGTACGTTGAATTTTTTTTCTTTCAAAATAGGGTTATTGAAAGAAAAAAAATTCAAATTGAAGAAACTCTAACCGCTATTTCTCTCGTTGTTTCACTATATTGAGACAAGAATAGAAGAAATGAGGTTATGA
The DNA here is from genome assembly GCA_037974755.1 of Cicer yamashitae. NCBI lineage: Eukaryota > Viridiplantae > Streptophyta > Magnoliopsida > Fabales > Fabaceae > Cicer > Cicer yamashitae. The sequence goes on along the minus strand of JBBPBQ010020324.1, from coordinate 39,865,013 downwards.
TGGGAGGCAAGATTGGAACACTGGTAGTGAATGTGGTGGGAAGTGAGAACATTTTTTGTCATATATTCTTCAAGTCAAGAAGTGAACCCAAAATGAAGTGGTATGTGTAGCGACTAGTGAGTTATGCAGGAAATGCTTTAGATTTATTGAAGTGTCTTGACATATGAGTTATTTAGTGAAGGGAATGTGTATATTTGCAGGTCACTTTGGAATTGCTACATTCTCTATTTTGTTTTCATCCCGCCCGAAATATTCATTTATAATATTTTTATGTTGATGTTAAATGGTTGTGTAACCTTTTTCTTAAGTTCTTGTGAAACCAAATTTTTTGCCTTTACAAGGAAAATGATCTCTCTACTCCCTAGTTATGAAAATTGTTGCTGAGATTGTGATGAGTATCTAAAATAAGTTAATTAAGAGGAAAAATAAAGAATATTTCAAAGTCAAGACTTGATAATATTTTTAGTTTTATTTGTTTTTAATTTGAATTGTAATAATTTTTGTTAAGTGGTGTAAGCACGGGTCTATTGTAAGAGCCTCATCTTGGATAAATTTGAAATGAATTAGAATTTCTCTCATAAGAATGGTGAGTGAGTTGTGTCTCCTCTTTGAGTTCTTGGATTAGAACTTGCTTGAATTTTATACTTCCATCATTGTGGCGATTTCTCATTGCCTTATCAATCTTCCAAATGATTCAGAGCTTGTCCCCAATTGGTAATCTTCGTTATTAATTTCTATTTTAGTGTTTTGTGTTCTTGAGATATTTGAAATTTTAGTTTCAATTTGTTGCATTTTATTCAAAATCTTGTTCAATCTTGAATTGTTTGTTGTTTATAAGTGTCATAATATGTGTATGAAGGTTTATTTGGGTGATTATTTGCTGTTATATTGATGAAATTTCGAGTCCTTAACTGCTGATTTCGAAAAAAAAAATATGGATTTAGTTTTATCATCTTCTTCACTTGCAATTGTTTGATCTAAAATTTCACTTGCAAATTTATTTTTTATGATATTTCTTCCATACATGTCCGATTTTTGAAATTCAAAAGACCAAATCAATTAGAAAAAAGAAAGAAATTCAAATATGCAAAGAAAAATCTGAAAAGATAAGTTCTGCGGAAAAGTAATTCTGCACAAAAGCACTTAATGAAAAAAAAAAAGGTGTTTTGCAAAAAATAAAAATCTAGAATTGTCCACAATCAAATAATCAAATATTTTTGTATTCTTGTTACCTCTTTTAGGCATTGTAAGTTTGATTTTGATACATTATCTCCCACATATTTGGATCACTTAGTCATTTAATTATAATCTTTCTTATTTCTTTGATAATCTATTTGAGTGTGTCTTCATTTACTTAGTTTTTCTTGTTTGTCATTTTAAATTCTCTTTGTTTTTTCTTAGAGTTTTCCTTCTTGAAACCCTTGTGTTGTTAGCTTTTGTGGACTTGTTACATTATGTTTCGATTATTTGATTTGGATTCTTACTTGAGTTCTTTTTAAGAACTTGAAAGAGGAGTTTGAGTGGAAAAAGACAAGAGTGCACATCATTGAAAAAAGCCATCATTGAGTGATATACACGTGTAATACATTTCTTGAGTGTAAATGAAGTAGCAATGTCAATTTATAAGGAAGGGGGTTTGAATTGTAAAATTGCCTATTTAAAATTTCCTGTTAAAATCTAAAGAAAAACAACTCAAAAATGATCTTGGTTATGAAAACAGAAAACGGAGAACGTTCTTGGTTCTGGAAACAGAAAACGGAGAACTAAAGAGTTTGAGCAAAAAAGTTAGATTGAAATTAAAATGTTTAGAGTTTAAAATGTTACTCTTTTAATTACTCTTGGACTGAGTTTAAAAAGAAAAAGTTTAGAGTATTTTATTAACTCAAAATTTTTGGTGCTTTAATAGTCGAGTGTGTGTGTGTGTGTGATTTGGACAATATTTGTTTTATTTAGTTTTAACTAAATAATGTAGATTATTTGGTTTTAAAAGTTTGGTGTGTGAAAAAGATATAATTTTGGGAATTTTGTTGTGGTTGGATAAATTTTAGTTGTGAACAAATTGTTATAAATATTTATGTTTATATAGTTAGCTCCTTGAGTCTCGAAAAGGAATCGAGATCGTTGGCACTGAGTTAGTGGTGGGGAGAACTCTGATATATTAATGTTGTTGTGGTGAATAAGTTTTGATATGATTTTTGTATTCATAACTGTTAATATGTGCGTTATGAATTTTATTGAGGAAAATTTGTTCTGAGTATACTCTGTGATAAGTTTGAAAAATAGTTAGTGTTAAATGAGTATTAAAAATAGGGAATTTTTTAATAGCTGCATTTACTTAATGATTATGGTGAAAAGAGTCAGAGTATGCTCATGCATTTCATAGCTTGTGGTGACCGTGATAAGCCATAGTGTCAGTAGTGACCGCGATGGGCCACGGTGTTAAGTGGTGACCGTGATGGGCCACGAAGTTAAGTGGTGACCGTGATGGGCCACGGGGTGGTTCCATGTGATAGTTGGTCCATCTTATCCTTACAAGGATTTAACTGATGTGTAAGGCCTGCGATAGGCTACACTCTAGTAAATCGTGCTAGCCTATGAGAGACTGCACCTCGGTAATTAGTACTAAGGCCTGTGATAGGCGGTACGATTATGATTTACGCCCCTTCGAGGAGGGTTTTTGTTGGAAATTCTGAAATCATGCGCATTGGCATATACGCATTGCATTAGGGTTTTTGGCATGCGAGTCATGTTTGTTATACTATGATGATTGTATATACATACTCGGTTGTTGTTTGTTATTGTGCCGTAATTGCTTTGAGGTGTGAATTTGTGTTGATTAAGTTTCGATGTAATTATGTGTTCATAATTGATGTTATGAATGTTTGATGTGTGATTGAGGCGTGAATTTGTGGAGATTAATTTGGTGTGAATTATGTGTTCATAATTGATATTATGAATGTTTGAAGTGTTATTGATGGACTTTGTGTCGTAAGTGTTAAATGATTTAGAGCCTTTTCAGAACTGAAAACCTGCAATATTTCGCAGTTGTATTCGGCTACAGCTGGTGTATATTCGAATACACATCTGTAACGTTCAGTTTTTTATTTGAAATTTTAACACCATATTCGAACATTGTTTATGCATTTTGACATATGAAAACCCTTTCGATGAGTATGTTAAGATAAAAGGTTCTCTTGAGCATTTTAAATGTAAAATTTTCTCTAAATGTTATTTGTTAATTTCGGTTGGTGACCCTTTACAATTATTGTAGAAATTGGGCTTTTCCCTCAGATGATACCCAAGTTCATTCCACCGACTGTTACCTTGACTACAGAAACGTCGTTAGACTTCCCTGATCGAGACTCGTCGACTGCTTGGGTATATAACCCCATCTCAAGCAGGGCTACTTATACGGGGAAGGTAGTGAGGACTAGTAGGAAAACTGGTGCAATATATCTTGTGGAACTCACTCGCGAGAAGATCGATTATCCGGTACCTTCCGGATTGGTGCTTGGGATGAGTGGAGCTTGGGAAGATGTGAAGGACTCCTTAATTAGAGTTGACGCGGAGGCCACCGTGGGAGCTGAGGATACAGTGGTTGGACCGGGGACTAGCAAAAAGGATAAGGGACCGATGCCAGTGGAACGAGAGATTGCAGGACCATCTAGGTGGCCCGAGTTAGAGCTTCCTTTTCTGATGAATGATCCCTTACTGACCGTCACTGAACTATTGAATTGTTTTGATATTCCAACGCCGCTAAAGCCACCTATCTCGTGGGTGGATCTGACTTCTAAAGAGACCGATCCGTCTATGAATGTTGATGAGGAGGAGGTTACCTCGAAGATGGATATTGTGTCATACGGGACTTGCAGAATGTGTGGAGGTCACCCATGTTATTGTAGTTGCTAGAGTATGATCAGATTAGTTTTGTTGTATTGGGACTTGATGTCTTTCTTTGATGGTTGTACTTATTTCATTTTGGGATGACTGTAACTATACTTATACGGTCATATGACTTCTGTTTTGGTGGGTCCATGTTCCATTTTTTTGGCGTGACCATGGGGGGATTAGTATTTCTTGGAGCAATACTTTGTACAGGTGTCTTCCGAGAATACCCTAGGGGTATGAGCGATGCCTAATACATCTCATAGCCCCAGTGTATTTTATATTTGCATATTTTGGTTTATCATCTTAAAACTATTTTAATTTGTTATAATTATGATGTAATTAATTATGACATTTGTCGTTTGTGCTACGCGTTGGTTTTTATTAATTGTTTTTTTTTATAAAAAAAAATACACCTGCGCTGTTAAAAATCAAGGTGTTACAGGTTACATTACAAAAAAATTGAATACTTAAATGAATGCCTTGAGAGAAGAGTTTGTGAATCAAAGAGATAGCAGATCTCGTCATGGAATATCTTCTCAAAATAATGATAGGTTTGAAATTGAGAAATAAAGAAGATATAGAAGTTGTTATGAGAAGGAAATGAGGTATGAGAGGAGATTTAGAGAAAAAGAAAGACGATGTGAAGCTTATGATGAGGAGAAAAAGATGTATGAAAGGAGAAATAGAGAAAAAGAAAGAAGATATAGAGATTATGGTGAAGAGGAAATGATGTATGAAAGGAGAAATAGAGAAAAATTAAGAAGGCTTAGGGATTTTGAGAGGGATGATATCAGGTATGCAAAAGAGAAAAGACACAAAGAATATAGAAAGGAGGATCGAGAAAAAAAAAAGTATATCATATGAAAGAGAAAGAAAAAATCAAGGAAAAGAAAGAGAAAGAGGAAGAGGAAAAAAATAAGTTAGCCTTGAAAGAGAAAGTGAAAATTAAATAAAAGAAAGATGAAATGGAACAAAATTTGAGAGACAAAGCACAAGAAATTAAGTCACTATTTGTCTAACTTTGTTGATTCTTAAGTTCAAAAGCGTGAAGATAGGTCTCCAAAAGAGGAATGCCCACAATCCATTGAAGTTAAAGGTGATTGGCCAAAGGTTTTTCAAAAGGATGCTTGCAAGAAATATCTTGGTTTGAATCCTAGCAACTTTAATTCTTCTACTACTTGTTTGATAGTTTCTTCCTCCTATGCTTAATAGGTTTGCAAATATTCATGTTGAAATGCCTAACTTGTGTTATTTCCATAAGTCTCATTTGAAAGTTGAAACCATGATGCATCAAGTGTTTAATCCATACTATTCTTCTAAACTTGATTTGAGAATTATGAGCCAAGACTTGAATGATTTTCTTGATAAATGTGTTGTTGTGTTTTCTAAAGTAAATTTGGTTCATGACAAAAAATTTGAAAAATGTGTTGCGATTATTAAGAAACATTTGTTAGCTAACTTGAACACTTACTCTTGTGTTAAAAATAAAGTTAGTATTTTGAGATTTTCTATGAAGGGTAAATGTTTGCATGTGAAACTAGTTGATAGTTGCACTACTACACTCCTTATTCTTTCTGTTATTGACAAATCTTTTAAACTTCCATATGGTACTCCTAATTTGTTTGAGGCACTTGTCTTGTTTCAAAAAGAACCTCCATTTGTTTATGATGAAAGGAATGTCCGTGAGGCTCAACTTGCTTTGAAGCCTTTGAAAATACAAAGTAACTTCTTGTTTGTCACCAATTCCAATATGAGGAAGGTAACATTGGTACTTAATGTCAATTACAAGAGGTATAATTTTATCTCTATCTTGAAAACTCCTTATATTGCACCTGAATATATGTTGGATTGTTGAGTGCAAAAAGTGGAGTTGTGTTTCACTTACTTGGCACATTTGGTGGTTTTTCACCATTTCCATTTGATCTCGGGGTAGCGCTAACATTGTTTTCATGTCTTTGACTTGTGTTTTTCTTCTTTTAGGTTATGATTGAGCTAAATTCAAGATCGGATTTCTTCTAAGAATGAGGGAATGATGAGGATCTAAAATGAACTAATTAGGAGGAAAAACAAAGAATATTTCAAATCAAGACTTGATAATAGTTTTTAGTTTTATTTGAGTTGTAATAATTTTAGTTAAGTGGTGTAAGCCCAATATGGGTCTAGAGAACTGTCTTTTGGCCTATTTTAGGAATAAGGTAAATCATTATTTAAATAGCTGGTAAGAGTCTCATTTTGGATAAGTTTGAAATTAATTAGAATTTATCTCATGAAAATGGTGAGTGAGATATGTCTCCTCTTTGAGTTCTTAGATTAGAACTTGTTTGAATCTTATCAATTGTTTCCTTACCATTGTGGTAATTTTTCATTGACTTATCAATCATCATTAGTTGTGGTGTTTTCTCCAACTTCTTCATCTAACTCATGTTTATTTCTTTCTTTTCCTTTTATTACCATTTTATTTCAAAAAAATCACTTGGTTAGATTTTCATCTCGTGTGGAAACAACTCAAATTCATATCAGATTGTATATTTTTTTACTTGTTTATTGAAATATTTTATGTCATCTTTTACTCTTGACGTCAAGTAACTCCCTTGTATATTTGTTTTCCTCTTTGGTTGATATTTTGTTTGAATTTTGATTAATTATTCTAAGATATTTTTTATATATATTTGTTTTCTTGTCGTTAAGGTATTTAATAGTTAATTTTTCCAGTGGAGATACATCTTCTATTTTATGATGATAAAAATTAGGTTGAAGAGTAGGAAGACCTTGACGTCTTTCACAAAATTGATCTTGCACAAATTTGATCATAGGCAAATAAAAATTGGGGTTCTTTAAATTTTAAAGACAATGAGAAAATAAATATGTTTTAATTAAATGTCATTTTTGTCTTTGCTACTATGGATATAACAATGTAGGTGAACACAAATTGTCATGTCACATAAGCATATAAAGGGCAAAAAATATGATACCGCATTAAAATTAACATAAAATAGAAAATCAGTTTTATGACAGAGATTGCAAGACTAACAAAAGCATATTTCAAGATTTTAAAATACTTTATTTTCTTTCAAGTACTAGTATGATACTGCATACAATGTTTAAGGACTAAAGTGATAATTTACTGTTGATAAATATTATTGTTTGTACTACAATCATATTTATTGCTCGTTAGGAATTGCGACACACTTCCATTTGTCGCATCCTGAAGCAATCTTGTCATAAAAAATATGAAGTTATAAAATGTAGCATTGCAGGCAATAATAGTAAAAATGACTAATTTAAAATGTTAATACTTTTATAAATGTTCAATGAACTTTAAAGTATTCTCTACTTTAAATTGGGACACCATCCTCTTAACTTAAATTTTTCAATAAAAAAATTAAATACATTAATCAAATAACTACATACTATTATAAATATAGAACATAATAATAAAAATGACTTTTTTAAAATACATAAATATTCATTTAAAAGTCTACTTACTTCCAAATCATATTTTATCATGTATCAAATCAAAATCAGAAATCACTAATGTTACGAAACTATATTGCAGGACTCTATATAAAATTTATTTTCATTAATAAATATATTTGTACAAACTCTTAATTAAAGATTTAAACAGCATATTCTTCAAACACAATCACGTCCATCTTCAAAGCCACCATTTTATGTTCCTGTCTTATTTCTTTCTCTTTTGTATAATCAAATCTCTAGTGATAATATTGTTATTATTGTTTGCTTCGCCTCTAGGTTTTTTTATTTGTGTTTAAGATTATCTTGGATCAAAGTTGTACCTATTGTGTTTGATAAAACAACTCTAAAGGCTAGGCTAGCTTGGAACAATTTTTGTGTTTTTTTTGTTTTTCATACTATAATGAGTAAAATAAAGTGGTTAAAGTCGAGAGTCTTAAGTAAATTCATTTTTTCGAGATAAATTTGACTTGTAAAATAGTACGTGTTTCTTTATATTAGAATAATATTAAAAATAATTTATACATTGCATATATATTTATATGTGATTATAAATTTATCAAAAGTTATAAAATTTCAATAGCAAAAAAAATACTAAATCATATAATAAAGTGTTATATTCAATTACTTTAAATTTGTACCAAAATAGGTTAATTATCCCACCAAAACATAAAAACATTAAACATAGATCCTAAAGTTGGGCCAATTACTAAATCCGATCAATTAGATTTTAAAAGTTGAACTCTCAAACTCTTGTAAACTTGTTCGAGTTCAATTGATTCCATCGAGTTTGAAATGAGCTAATTCGTGTAAACTCATTACCACTTACGAGTTTATTATATTTCGATTCTACAACCGAGTCAACTTGAAGTCATGAGCTGGACTCCTGAAATCCGACGAGTTACCACTTGAAGTGGCTTACGAGGCTAACACAAATTTCAACGTACTCTCTAAATATCCGGTGACTTCTAAACAAATGGTTAAATTGAACAATATTAAGAACAATGAAAATTAAGATAAACTTGCATAAATCAAAGAAATTATCAGTATTTAAAAAAAAAACCCATAGATTCCCACATTTATTTTGTCAATTAACTACTTGTGTGAAAAATATTGATAGAACTATTATCAGGAATTCAGGATTTTGATGTTAATTTATAGTTAATTTTGTCAATTAACTACTTGTGTGAAAAAACACAATTTGTTCCTTATGGTTGTACTGCACTTTGCATTTTTAATTGATTACCGTAAAAAAAATTAAAATGGAGGGAATTAGATAAAATTTATTTTATAAAAAAGTATAGTCCTATAATTTTATTTTTAGGATATAATAATAATAATTTAAATTATAATTTGAACGGCAGTGGGAGTGTGAAGTGAGAAGAGGCTAATAAGATTAGATTGGATAAGAAATCATTCATTCATTCATTCGTTGAGTGAAAAAAGAAAAGAGAAATGGCGGGTTGTACAATATCACTTGGAACCGCCTTCGCCTTCGCTACCGTCCGCTCAACCGCAGGAACCAACACTCACAGACCTTCTTCACCCTCACTCCGTAACTAACTTCTTCTCAAATTTTCAATTTCAATTTGCTTTCTTATGTTGTGCTCAATCTATCTTTATTCATTTCGATTTTCTCATTTCAGAATTAGGGTTCCTCAATTCTCAGTTAAGCGGCCTCAAAATCTCCTCCCAGACTTCACTCAATTTGCCCACACGCATTGTTGCTTCCCCATTTCAACCAATTGTTGCTCGTACGTTTTTTTTTCTCTCTTTCAATTTCACTACCAAATTATAATATTTTGAAACGTGTTATAGAGCTTTAGTAATATGTCATGTAATAGACTCATAAGTTTTTACTTACTAAGCTACAAGTATATCAAACAAATTAAACCACTTGTTAATTTTGAACTAAATTAGAGTTTTTATATGTAACCTTGTAGGAGTAATACTTGCATAAGCACTTGTGAAGTTATTTTAATGTTATTGAGTTTTTGAGAAGTTGTTCTTATAAAGACTATCTTTGTGCAACAATTCCTTTGTAGTTGCATAACATGAGAATGTGATAAGTCATATTTGTTTCACTCATAAGTGTATTAAATGAAGAGTTTTCTTTGTTAAAGCTTGTGCAAGTGTTTAAATAGATCTATAGATATTAGAAATAGTGATAGCAATCTTATATCATCATAACATTAAGGCCCTATCTAATTAACAGACCATATCAGTGACCAAGTATGTTTTGTGTAATTTTTTGTCACTAATGTTTCTAATATTTACTCTAGCTTCATCTTAAGAGTCACATATATATACTCTTCTAACTCCATGTTGGCCTACGGTACTAGATTTTTTGATAAATAAGAGAAGATGCATAACATGGTGTGGCATAATCAATCGATAACTGAGTTACAATACATATGATTAGGGAGTTCAATTTAAGTCCTATATGTATATAAAAAACATGTGTTGAGAGATGTCCGACCCTGAAATGATTAGTCTTTGGCTCTCAGGCAAACTTACCCTAGGTCCGTCCACACATAAATAAATAAAATATTGAAATAATGTGCTTATATGTTATTGATTGTTGATGTCAAGCTACATCATCATTTGTGTATGAGGCTTCCTAATCCTACTGCAAATCATGATTATTATTCTAAAACAATTTACTTGGGTGTTGGAGACCACACATATTAATAATTTGGTTTTGTTTTATCAGGGAGAGTGTGTCCCTTTACTGGAAAGAAAGCAAACAGGGCTAACAAAGTATCTTTTTCAAACCATAAGACAAAGAAACTTCAGTTTGTAAACCTCCAGTACAAGAGAGTTTGGTGGGAAGCTGGGAAGCGTTATGTAAAGCTTCGTCTGTCAACTAAGGCATTGAAGACCATAGAGAAGAATGGACTTGATGCAGTAGCCAAAAAGGCTGGAATTGATCTTCGTAAGAAATAGGAGTACCTTATTATGATTGTAATTGAGTAAAAGGATAAATCCATGTTTCATTAATTTTTCTTGTAGAATTTATTTTGTTAAATGTATTTTTTTGTGACTAGGGTTGATTCTGGCTACGATCGAAAGCAACCTAGTTATGTAGAAACAAAAATTGTGAATTTGTGACATGAATCTCACAAATGATAAAGAGTTTGATTCGGATGAAACTAACATGTCTGCATATTGATGATTTTATCATATAATAGATACATTTCCTCATTCCTTCTAACTCATTAAGGTTGTTCATTAAATTGTAATGTGTCAAAGCATTCAACTATTTATAGTCTCTAACGTGTGAAGGATCCCAGTGGAATTTGATGAAAGGAGGGTGTTCTCTCCTTTAAGAAAACTCAAATTCTAAGCCAAAGTTGGTCATCCGTTGGCATTTTGTGATGAAATATTTTCCATAAAAGAAATGATTTAGCGGGAGGAATCCAAGGTCAACCTCATCATAAGGCTTACAAACCTGCTCCCAGAAAACAGTGACAAGCTTCCTTGTTAATATGTCTTCAGACCAAATAAAGTTCCTTATCCAAGTATCCAACATGTTTAGCAACTTAACAGGCCAAGCATAAATCTGAAAACAGTATAGGAGCAACAATGGTTGATACTTATATTGAAGGGGTGGAACTAGAGTTTGAATACTGCAGGGGTCAACCTTGTGTGTGGGTGCGCGTTATATGATGCAACAACATTCATTAAAACTTAAATATTTACAAAACACAAAGACACTAGTAATAAATAATTATTTAAGAAAAATGAAGTGATTAAGATTTGCCACGTTTCAATAAAAAAAAAAGTATTATCACGTGCATCCATGTCATTCTCAGTTTTGAACTAGATTAGTTTTGTAAATGTAACCACTTACATGTAACGCATGATCTATCAAGTACTTTGTTTTCTCCTATAATTGGAACAAAATTTACCAACAGAAAGTATTGTAGGATTAATACTTGTGTAAACCTTTATTGAAGGTATTTTAATGTTATTGAGTTTTTGAGAAGTTCTTATGAACACTATCTTTGTGCAACAATTCCTTGTTTTGTAGATAACACGAGAATGTGATCAAGTGATATTTATTTCACTAATAAGTGTACTGAATAAATAGTTTTCTTTGTTATATATCATGTGTTTAAACAGATTTATAGATATTAAAAATAGTAATAGCAATCTTATATTATCATAAAAATAGTGCCCTGTTTAATTAATAGACCATCTCTTCCTCTAAACATTGGGATAGGTTTCTATCGGTGATCAAATATGTTGTGTAAATTTTTTCTCTAATATTTTTATTATTTACTCTAGCTTCATCTTTAATTTGACACATGTATACTTTTAATTTATGTTGGTCTAAAGTAATAGTTTTTTTTATAAATAAAAGAATATGCATAACATAGTGTGACACAACCGGTCAATAATTGAGTTCACTAAACATATGATAATAGAGTTCGAAACAAGACCTATTTGTATAGAAAAATATGTGTTAGGGATGTCGGAACCCAAAAATAACTAATCAAACATATCCTACATTCACCACACACAAGTTGAAATAAGGTGCATGTATGTTATTATTGCTTGTCTATGTCAAGCTATATCATCATTGTTGTCTAAGGCATGATTAATCTTCTAAAACAATTTAACTAGGTCGATGGTGACTGCACATACTAATACTTTGGTTTTATTTTTCAGGGAGAGTGTGTCCTTTTACCGCAAAGAAAGCAACATGGCTAACAAAGTATCTTTTACAAACGATAAGTTAACAGGGGCGGATCTTAGTGGGGACTAGGGGTGCCGCGGCCACCCCAAATCTAAATCAGCTTCTCTTTCCGCGTCTCTCTTCCTCTCTCTCTCCTGCCCTGCTCTCTCTTCCTCTCTCTCTTGCGCCGGCGCGGCTGCCCGCCGCTTTCTCTTCCTCTCTCTCCTGCGCCGGCGCCGCTGTTGTTCTCTTGCCCCGCCCTCTTGCGCCCCGCCGCTGCTCAGCCTGCTCTCTCGGCCTCGCCTCGGCCGTTCGTCAAAACTCAAAAGGTTCGCATTTCAATTTCGTTCATCATCAGAATTGATATATGGAGTTTTGTTTTGGAGTTCTGGTTGGAGTTTGAATTTCAATTTCGGATTTCAATTTCGTTCATTATCAAGATGACAGGAATTCAATTTAGATGTTAGTGCTAATTTTGCTACTTTCTTGAATTTCATGTGCTAATTTCTTGAATTTCATGTGCTGATTTTTTTTGGAGTTAGTGCTGATTTTCAATTTAGATGTTAGTGCTGATTTCTTGTGCTGATTTTTGTTTGAATTTCATGTGCTGAATTTGCTGATTTTTGTTGCATACAAGGTGTTTGTTAGAATGTTGTGCTGATTTTGCTTATTTCTGATTATGTACTGGAGTATATATATACATTCTCCTGCATATACACAATAAGAGTATTTAAGAATCATAGAGTGTGGAACCAAGATCAATCTACTTTCTTTGGCTTTGGGGATTTTGTGATACTCTTGCTATGCCATTAACTTGGATTACATATATTAAAATTTTATGAGTTTAATATTTATATGTAGATTTTTATATGAATGATAATAAATATTAATTGAAGTTAAATAGGTCAAATCCTCTAACCCAAACTCTTGGATAGGTGTTAGGATATAGTATAGAATAAGGATAACTGGAGTAGTTAAATAAGTCGATGAGTTAGTTAGGTGGTTGTTCAGAGTTGTTATTTTGGTTATTCTAATAGTCCTTTTATTTACCATCTTTGTTCAATTGAATATGTTTTTTTACACCATTACCCTAGGAATTCTTTCTTGCACACAAAGGATCCTAACAATACGCCACTTACAAAATATTGTATTACAGATGCAATTAAAGATCAACAATTTTTTCAAATGTCCCTCCAATTCCACTCCCACACCCACATCCCTCACCTACGACGACAACCACGACAATGATTTGTCTAACTGGGACTGGGAAAACAAACAACACCATATTTTAAACACTTACCACCGAACCCGTAAGAACCCTAAACCGGTTGCTTCACCTTCCACCATAATCAGAAAACCGGTGGTGAAGAACAAAAAGAGGAGCTATGCGCAGTTCCATTTGGATTTTGGCCAATCCGATTTCTTGTTGCGTGCATGTTCCACTTGTGGTGTTGAGTTCACTCCCGGCAATGTCGAAGACGAGAAATCCCACACACAATTTCACAAACGTTACATGCAAGGAATCCAATTCAGAGTAGCTTCCCCTTTTCTATTCTTTATTATTTGATTCCGATGTCCATTTCTTGTTATTCCTATTGTTGATTTGGATTCTGTTTTTCTGTAGGGTTGGACCAATGAAAGGGATATCTCTTCTCACAAAGGTGGTCAAATTGTTTTGGTATTGGGGACTGACCCATCTTCTCACAGAAACAAGGTTATTTATTCCTTTTAACCCCCCTTTTTCTTATGACTTTATGGGTTTTGCAGCGTCAAACAAGTTTTGTGAAATTGTTTTTCTGACAGGCTGAAGAAGTTTTAAAGATGATGGAAATTGAGTTGGGAAGTGGATGGATAAGTCATCAACACTGTAAGGTGGATAATGTTCTCGTTTACCTTAAAAAACTTACATGCAATTTATATTTTGATTATGCTGCAGTTTAAATTAGCTTTTAAGTTATATAAGTTTCTTAATCAATACAAGTTTATGATTGTTCATTTATTTGAAAATGCTGTTAAACTTGTAGATATTCATAGAGATATCAAATGAGAGAGCTTCTTATATAAATAAAATTAAGATGCAAATGTTAAATTCTAGTTATTTTAAGCAAGAAACATTTGTTTCTACCTCTTTTCTGAAATTACTTATTTATTTATTTATTTATACTCTTGATGCTGTTTTTAATATATGAAAATATTATGTTAGGTTGTTTTATGTACTATTGATTGGCATCATATTACATACACAGGTCTATTTGTTCGTTTCTCTCCAGAGGATTGTTGGGTGCGCGGTTGCAGAACCAATCAAAGAAGCATTCAGAGTTGTGTCTTGCTCAATTGCTGGGCATTCTGATAGTGCAAAGAAAAGGAAAACAAAGCGGTGTCCAACCACTCTCCAGTTTGGGAATATTGTTTTTCAAAGGAAAGTCGAAAAAAGAGTTGTGAATGTTAGTGATTCTGAGGTGATGGATGGTAGGGCAATCTTTTGTGAAAATGAACCCGTTGCTTCTGTTTGTGGCATTAGAGCCATTTGGGTCACTCCCTCCAACAGAAGAAAGCACATTGCTACCCAATTGCTGGATGCTGTGAGGTAAATTAAACTTGCTTTAGTTGTGTTTCTCATGCAAAACTAAATCATGCAATTAGAGGACGCTGCAATATCTGAATAGTGCATAGATTAGAGTGAGAGTCAATAACATCAAATGGATTCAACTAGTACACAGATAATGGAGGATAACATTGTGTAATATCACATCTTTTAAGCATTTTTTGTCTTAACCCTTCGGTTCTCAAGGAAAGGGGTCCTGGTAATATGGATTCTGGAGTTTGGCCGTAAGGTAAGTAAAAGTCTGACCAGGGATTGTTCCGGTCAGGATTCACACTTAAGTTTTCTCGAACGATTCGCCATTCACTGAAACTCATTAACCACATGGTTACATCTTTTAAGCATTTAATACTGTGTTGAATTAGTGTTAATTGATTAATTATTCTTCAATCTATTTCTGGCATGTTGATTCATTTTCTTTTTTGCCACTAAATTTATTTCAGGAAAAATTTCTGCATGGGCATGGAGTTTGAACCTGCTCAGCTAGCATTCTCTCTGCCAACCTCAGTTGGGAAGGCATTAGCATATAGTTACACTGGCACTGAATCATTCTTGGTGTATAATGCAGTGCAACAAGGGAGCCGAAGCAGCTGTGGAATGGGGAGTCTCATGTCATTGAAGCTGGAAATCAGAGTTTAAAAGTATAAGATAACATGTTCTTCTCTTTCTGTTGGAAAATGCTTAGGCTAAACATGTAATACCCCGGTGATGTAATGGTAGTAGAGTAAGATATTTCATATGCACTTGAAAATTTGAAATTGTATTTGTATATGTTATGCTGAGCGACGTTTCAACGTTCATTTGTCACATATTATTTGGGTATTGGTGAAGGTTGGAAGCAATTGATTATGTTCACTTTTATTTCACGAAACATTAGTCTCAATGTGAATCAAATCCGATGCACTAGAATAAGAAATTTGAGTCAAACCCTTTGACCTTTTACTAAGTATGCTTGGGAGCTAAAAATGGATTAACTTGGTGTTATTTAACTACTAAGCCAAACCTTGTGTTCGCTACAAACTCATTGGATAGGGCTTGTGTACTTTGTCGCAAAAAATAGTTCTCCCTTTATCCAATTTTAATTATTAATATAATTTATAAAAATTGACCACATTATGTCACAAAACTATCCTTGCTTTTCCTCATGAATTGCTTTTAGGTGATTCATGATATTTAAGAAAGTGACACTTTAATCTAGATAACTACTTTTATCTCCTTATACTTCTTTATTTTTAGACAAAATAATATTGTATTTCTGAGTCTTTTTTTTCAAAAATTTTAAACACTAACTTTATATTTTAGAAAATGGACTATGTGAGAGAGTGTAGAGGGAAAAATAAATATTTAAAAAAATGTAGTGTGTTTTGTTGTATGTTGTGCTTATCATATATGAGAAGCAAATTGTGTCTGCAGTTTATTATTTTTTTGTACGTAAAAGTTTATCTGCTAAATTTTGAAAACTCAAGCACTGAGGCTGTACATCCTACAAAGTTATTTTCCTCTCACTTTAACTAGAAACCTATTTTACAACAATTGGATATGGACTAAGGCTGATAATTTTTTTATTTTATATGAACTAATTGTATATTTAAATTTTAAACAACTAATTACTCAACTATTAAAAAAACTAACAGTATAATATTAGAAACTAAAACAAAAATATTTGCATTATACATGAGTAATTGGATATTTAAACCTGAAATGAAACTATTCATTATTTTGATGCTATTTTAGTTTTATAAAAGAAAATATTTAACCTTTGATTCTCTATATTAAAAAATGTCTAATGTGATATTATAATTTAGTATTCAATGTCGTGGTTGTTCAATAACTAAACATATATAATTTTTCTTTTAATTTTTCAATGATTTTATCTTTTTTTATATTTGCAAATTTTTCAAAAAATATTTGAGATTTAAAAAAAAAAAAAAGATAAGAGACTATAATCAAAGCCCAATTCACTTTTTTCTTAATTCAGAGATCCATCGGTCACTAGACAAAAATTAAATAAAGTTTTTTTACATGTATATAAAATACACATTTTAATTATTAAAAAAACCACATACACATTTTAGCGGGTAAACTTTAAAATGCAACCGGCTCTACTTTGTATCGAAGTTGGAGTCGCATTGAACTGAACTTACCGAAAAACGCAGTCAGAGTTGTTCGTCGCCGGCAAATTCATTCATTAAGTCATCCAGGTCTCTTTCTTTTGTAAACTTTGTCGTATGCGATTGAAAACAGTTTCCCTCTTTTCTTCATGTTGGAAATAGTTTATTATTCATGATTGCAATTACGATTTAAAGTGATTAGGGTTCATTTTAAAATTCAATTTCTTCAATAAATGAAAATGCGTTAACATTTCAATTCAAAACAATGGAGGATGAGTTTAAATTGCTTGAATTAGTGATTGGGGTTCATTAGCTTGTTTCAAATTTCTAGTTTAAACAGGTTCATCAACTGTTCCTCCGATTGTTGACTTAGCAACCTTAACGGTGTAGTTTCTCAATTGGTGCAAAATTATTAATTAAAGTATTTTATTATATGGATTTAAGCATTTTTGTATGAACTAATGAACATATACCGATATTTGCGTGCGAGAATCAAATAAAGGCTCGAATGTTTTATTTTATATTGTAAGTATTTGACAATTCATACTTTTAACATAACTGTAGTTGAATTATCAATTTGGAATGTATATGCCTTAATTTGAAACAGAGGAAGCTATAATTAGTTACTAGGTATTTGATTGTTCAAAATTTGTCTTACTTTCCTTCTGTCTCTATAATTCTCAATTTCCTTCTTTCTTACTAGTTACTAGTATATCAATTGATTGCTGTAGATTTTTCTAAAATCATATTTGATGAGTAAGGTTGTTGCATTTCTTTACCTATTTCATCCTATTTATTAAGTCAATGGTTAAATATATTTTTAATCCCTATAAAATACATTTATATCAAGTTTGGTCCCTACAAAAATAGATGAAAATTTTCACCAATATCGTCAAATGTAGGGATTAAACTTAATAAGAAGATATTTTATAGAAACTAAAAACATATTTAACTCTTAGATGAATACCACATCCATGTTTTCGTCTATAAACAGAAATTCATATTTTTAAGAAATCTTTTTTCAACTGCCCGAAAAACGTAGG
Organism: Cicer yamashitae; assembly: GCA_037974755.1. Taxonomy (NCBI): domain Eukaryota; kingdom Viridiplantae; phylum Streptophyta; class Magnoliopsida; order Fabales; family Fabaceae; genus Cicer; species Cicer yamashitae. The sequence goes on along the minus strand of JBBPBQ010020324.1, from coordinate 39,847,214 downwards.
TGGAGTTGGTCATCCTACGCCGTTAGTAACAATGAGAAATCCCCCCAAAGTTTTTTCCTTTTCCATATAATTTATTTTCGGATTTTTCCTTCCCATCTCTTGTAGCCCATGTGAGGATGTGATTCCAACGCAAATTGCAACTGCGATAGCTGCCCCTGCAAAAGGCAACACACCAAGAATTGTGTCGCAACAGATATCCACTGCGCGATTTGTTGTTCCCTAACCTCAGAATTTGTTGCGACAGATATCCAGTTTGCACCGCAATTCCACCATTGGGCGCTAAAGTGATGCGACTGAAAACATAGTTGTTACTCTGTTTCTCTTTTTATATATATCCAGATGATGGAAATATGATATATTCATTCATGATTGCAATTAGGATTTGGGTGGTGGTTGGTTGGATCACAACTGATTAGGGTTTATATTCAAATATCACTTTATACTTTATGATTCTTCAAATTTATTTATTTATTATGTGGCTAGTATGTGAATTGTTTGTTACATATGGTAGGACTAGCATTGGTCATGCAATAGTCAATGATTTACCTCTTTGCTCATTCTAATCATCAGTAAACTATAACAAGTAGTTTAGAGTAACTAAACTATTCCATGTATCAAATCAATGTTCTGACAATCATTCGATTTAATGCTATTGGGTATTCTACATAAGGTACAACCTGAAATGAAAATTCCCTCCTTCCATTCAACACTGGTGTTGTTTGGGAAAAGGCACCAATACTTCCTGTAATGTTAAGATACCATTACTAGAGATTCCATATCTGAGGTAGGTACTTTTATAATACTAACAGTTTCACAATTTTTGACAAATTCTAATATTAAAAGCTAACCCTGTGCCCAACATCTAAGCTTCTCTATTATGGCTAATGTTACAGTTTGAACCTACATATGTGACATAAATATGAATAGTTACTTATTACTTAAACCTGTTCTCAATTGAATTTAGACCTCACTTGGTTGGATGTGGTAGCTACTATAACTTATCAGTCATACTGCAGTTTGAACAGTAGCCAAAAAACATTTGCTTCCTATTTATGTATATTGTGAAAGACAGTGTGTTCATTCTAGTCAATAGAGACCTGCTTTTGTGTTTTGTTGTATGTTGTGCTTATCATATATGAGAAGCAAATTGTGTCTGCAGTTTATTATTTTTTTTTACGTAAAAGTTTATCTGTTAAAATTTGAAAACTCAAGCACTGAGGCCGTACATCCTACAAAGTTATTTTTCTCTCACTTTAACTAGAAACCTATTTTACAGATTACACTGATTCCATCAATTAAGCAATTGGATAGTGTTGGAATCAGGGGCGGATCTTAGTAGGGACTAGGGGGTGCCGCCGCCACCCCAAACCTAAATCAACTTCTCTCTGCACGTCTCTCTTCCTCTCTCTCCTGCCCTGCTCTCTCAAAGTGTTTGTTAGAAAGTTTGTGCTGATTTTGCTGATTTTTGTTGCATACAAGGTGTTTGTTAGAATGTTTGTGCTGATTTTTGTTGCATACAAGATGTTTGTTAGAATGTTTGAGCTGATTTTGCTGATTTTTATTGCATACAAAGTGTTTGTTAGAATGTTTGTGCTGATTTTTGTTGTATATAAGGTGTTTGTTAGAATGTTTGAGCTGATTTTGCTGATTTTTGTTGCATACAAGGTGTTTGTTAGAATGTTTATGCTAATTTTTGTTGCATACAAGGTGTTTGTTAGAATGTTTGTGCTGATTTTGGTGATTTTTGTTGCTGATTTTTGTGTTGATTTTTGCTGATTTAGATGTTTGTTGCTGATTTAGATGTTTGTTGCTGATTTTGCTGATTTATGTTTCCTAAATTGGTTGATTTATTGAACAAGATATATGGCAGATTTAGAATAAAGAAACATAAATAATGGCTGCTTGTTTTAGATTTAGAATGCAACTCTTTGTTTTAGAATGCAACCATATTGGCAGTTCAAGTGGTTCTATTTATTGATTTATTTAATTTTTTTATTTGTATTAGAGAAGTTTGTGAGAATTAAGAAGAGTAAAAGAACTGATTCTTTTTTCAAGAGGAAAATTTGTGAGAGTGAAAGAGATTATTTCAAGTTAATTAAAGAGCGTAGAGTATTACTTTAAGGTATTCTTAAGTCATATAGTTAAATTATTTGATACTTCACTTTGTGCTTATTACAACATAATTTTTTGCTATATAATATTATTTGCATATTTGATTTATACATATTATAATTTTATGTCGGCCACACCAAACATTTTAGTCAAGCTCCGCCACTGGCTTTGAGGATTTTATGATACTCGTGCTATGCCATTAACTTGGATTACATATATTAAAATTTTATGAGTTTAATATTTATATGTAGATTTTTATATGAATGATAATAAATATTAATTGAAGTTAAATAGGTCAAATCCTCTAACCCAAACTCTTGGATAGGTGTTAGGATATAGAATAAGGATAATTGGAGTAGTTAAATAAGTCGATGAGTTAGTTAGGTGGTTGTTCAGAGTTGTTATTTTGGTTATTCTTATAAAGTCTTTAAATAGTCCTAAATTGGTAGAGGAGCAAGATAACTTTTGAAGAATTAAGATGGAAACCAGAGAATCCTCTAGTGAGAAAGGAGATGGCTTCTTTGGGGTAGCATTGAGTGGAAGGTTATCATCTTCATTGTTAATCTCTTGTATCTTCTCTTTCAATTTCATTACATGAATAAGAAATCATCCTTTTATTTACCATCTTTGTTCATTTTAATATGTTTTTTTACACCATTACCCTAGGAATTCTTTCTTGCACAAACACAGGATCCTAACAATAAGCCACTTACAAAATATTGTATTACAGATGAAATTAAAGATCATCAATTTTTTCAAATGTCCCTCCAATTCCACTCCCACACCCACATCCCTTACCTACGACGACAACCACAACAATGATTTGTCTAGCCGGGACTGGGAAAACAAACAACACCATATTTTAAACACTTACCACCGAACCCGTAAGAACCCTAAATCAGTTGCTTCACCTTCCTCCATAATCAGAAAACCGGTGGTGAAGAACAAAAAGAGGAGCTATGCGCAGTTCCATTTGGATTTTGGCCAATCCGATTTCTTATTGCGTGCGTGTTCCACTTGTGGTGTTGAGTTCACTCCCGGCAATGTAGAAGACGAGAAATCCCACACACAATTTCACAAACGTTACATGCAAGGAATCCAATTCAGAGTAACTTCCCCTTTTCTATTCTCTATTATTTGATTCCGATGTCCATTTCTTGTTATTCCTATTGTTGATTTGGATTCTGTTTTTGTGTAGGGTTGGACCAATGAAAGGGTTATCTCTTCTCACAAAGGTGGTCAAATTGTTTTGGTATTGGGGACTGACCCATCTTCTCACAGAAACAAGGTTATTTATTCCTTTTAACCCCCCTTTTTCTTATGATTTTATGGGTTTTGCAGCGTCGAACAAGTTTTGTGAAATTGTTTTTCTGACAGGCTAAAGAAGTTGTAAAGATGATGGAAATTGAGTTGGGAATTGAATGGATAGGTCATCAACACTGTAAGGTGGATAATGTTCTCGTTTACCTTAACAAACTTACATGCAATTTATATTTTGATTATGCTGCAGTTTAGATTAGCTTTTAAGTTATATAAGTTTCTTAATTAATACAAGTTTATGATTGTTCCTTTATTTGAAAATGCTGTTAAACTTGTAGATATTCATTGAAATATCAAATGAGAGAGCTTCTTAAATAAATAAAATTAAGATGCAAACGTTAAATTCTAGTTATTTTAAGCAAGAAACATTAAGGTAAGTAAAAGTCTGACCAGGGATTGTTCCGGTCAGGATTCGAACTTAAGTTTTCCTGAACGATTCGTCATTCACTGAAACTCATTAAGCACATGGTTACATCCTTTAAGCATTTAATACTGTGTTGAATTAGTGTTAATTGATTAGTTATTCTTCAATCGATTTCTGGCATGTTGATTCATTTTCTTTTTTGCCCCTAAATTTATTTCAGGAAAAATTTCTGCATGGGCATGGAGTTTGAACCTTGTTCAGCTAGCATTCTCTCTGCCAACCTCAGTTGGGAAGGCATTAGCATATATTTACACTGGCACTGAATCATTCTTGGTGTATAAAGCAGTGCAACGAGGGAGCCGAAGCAGCTGTGGAATGTGGAGTCTCATGTCATTGAAGCTGGAAATCAGAGTTTAAAAGTGTAAGATAACATGTTCTTCTCTTTCTGTCGGAAAATACTTAGGCTAAACATGTAATACCCCGGTGATGTAATGGCAGTAGAGTAAGTGTCAAAAAAATCTTTTTTTCTGGTAAACTTTTTTCAAGTTTTCCGGTACAAAACATCATTTTCGGAAATCTTTTTTGAAATTTTCTAGAACTACCGGAAAACTTCAACGTGGCATTTTCGGAAGCTACTGGAAAACTTCATCCACAAGTTTTCCTGTAGTTGTTTGATTTTTTTTTTAAATTAATTTTTTTGTTTAATTTTTTTTATTATATTAGTATTTATTTAATTCATTTGATTTTAACTAATTTTTTTTCAGTGGTAAGGCAGGTAAGGCAAGAGGTAGAGATGACAAAGTTGTATGAAGAATACTAACTTTGAATCTTCATCATCTATGGATGCTGCTCCAGAAAGGATTCGAACGACAGCATCTCGTAGAAGACGACGATTTTTGGTGTATTAATTATTAATTATTTTGGTGTATTAATTATTTATGGTGTATACGTTATTTAATGGTATATTAATTATTAATTATTTAATGGTGTATTTATGGTATATTATTATTTAAAAATATTTATGGTGTATTAACAAAAAAGGGTGTACGAGAAAACTTGTTTTTCCGGAAACACCTTCTGTACTGGAAAAGTTGAAGAAATTTATCCGGTAATGCAATAATATATTTTTACAATATTAATATTAATTATAATTATTCATATCTGATCGGTGTCAAAAATATTTGTAGTATCGACACATGTGTTATTAAATAATAGTAGCGGTTTATCCATATCTGTTAACATTTATAAAAATAATAAAATTAAAAAAATATGGTGTGTACCGAAAATATTTCCTAGAAAGTTTTTGTGGAAATCTTTCCAATGAAGTTTTCCAGCAGTACAATTTTTTCACTTCTGTACCGAAAATCTATTTTAAAGTTTTCTGGTAATGACCTTCTGTACCGAAAAACTTGAAAAACGTTTTCCGGAAGTAAGGTGTGTACCAGAATTCTTCAAAAAATAGTTTTTCGAAAGTTACCGGAAAACTTTTACCTACCGAAAATCTTTTTTCTGGCTCCAGAAAAGATGAAATGGTAAAAAAAAAAAGTAACTTTGAATTGGTAAAATAATAAATAAAAAATTGAGGGTATAATTGGCATTTTCATAAAATTATGGGGTATAGGTATAGAAATGGGGATACAGGGTAAAACTTTCCTTATCTAATATGATGTTAACAAGGTTCGGCCGTTAAGTCCAGCAACGACACCTTCCAATGGAAAACACATTAAAAGTTTCTTTTCTAATCTCAATTTTTTTCAAAACCTCAATTTTTTTCAAAAGCCTCCAACTTTTGTTCGGATTAGTTATTTTTTAGGTGTATTTTATATATTTAAATTTGTCAATTCGAACTTAAATTTTGTATTTAAACTCCCAAATTCATTATTCACGATCTCTTCCACTTCTATTAGTATTTTATGGTACATTTTTAAATATCATAAAATCAAAATTTAAGCTTTACGATATTTAATAAAACTCAAAATGTAGATACTAGTACTGTGGTACATCATTATTTATTAATATTTTCATAAAATCTAAAATCAGTTTTATGTTAGGTAAATTTCTATAAAAAAAATATTGTTTCAAAATAATTTTACGGGATGATGCAAAATTTACTTTTGTAAAATAGTTCTTTGAAATTTAAATCAATTTTTCTTTAAAATTAATCGACCCAAACCACATATTTATAGGAGATAATTGTCTATCGATTATGTTGTGTTATGTTAATATATGAAATTATATTTAAAACTCTTATCAAATCATTGTACACATGAGTTTCTTTTTTTTAATTTTTTTTTTATTTTTAATTTTTTTATGTTTATGTGCACATAAATCTTTTTGTATTGAAAAATGTATATTTCATTTCATTGATAATAAAGTGTTCAATACAAAAATATATTTCAACCCAAACATGAAAATGGGATTGAGATGTGGTCGCCTTCGCAAGAGCGTGAACAACCTCATTCACTTGCCTCTTACAGAACTCAACACTAAAATCTACATGAAAAGAATTAAACATAAATTTACATTGTTTGATAATGTCTCCAAATGCAGCGTTGTTAGGATTTTGAGAAAGGAAGGTATCAACGACCACTTTGGAGTCCAACTCAAAATCTACAGGACCTATCTGTAAATCATGCACACATTCGAGGTGTGAACCAGTTCATTTTAGCCAGCACAAATTCCCCATGTTCATTCCTAATACACATTCCAACTCCATCCTTGTTATCATGAATTGAGAAGGAGGTGTCAACATTGCATACCATCCTACATGGCCTCGGTTTCTTCCAAATGTATGTATGATTATCTCTTTGTACCACTTCAATTTGATTTTGAGCAGACCTAACAACAGTCCAATCCTTTAGGAGATCTATAGCTCGGTCGAATACCTTTGATGGGCGTTCAACTATGTTTGTTCCAAATTTTGTTGTTAAGTTGTTTCCAAATGCTCTAGATGATGATTTAAAGAAACTTGCATCCTTACTAGATAGTTACTGCAATACTTTGAAAATTATGTCAGGCACTTCTAAGTAATGAGTGGATATTTGAGTGAGTAGTAACTATTAAAATATTATTGAGGGTTTAATAGGGGGTGCAATCTATTTAGAAGGGGTGTGCATATCAATCTTCAAATAAATAAATTAAAAGGAAATAGAAATAGGAATATGAATAAAAGAATAAAAATATTGTGTGGGAGAAACATTGTAAAATAGAAATAAGAGAAGAAGGGAAAGAAAAAGATAGAAGAGGAAAAGAATAGAAGAGAGGTGAGATGAGATGAGGAAAAAAAAAAGAGCAATAAAATGAGAGAGAGCTGAGAGAAAGAAAAAGGAGACAAGGAAAATTGTGAAAGAGGAAGGAGGAGTGAGGGAAGAAGAGAACAAAGAAAAATGGCAACAAGAAAACAAGAAAGATTTGTATTTAGAGCTCAGTTGGTTTGGTTTGTTCATTCAAATGGAGGAGGAAAATAAAGGTCCGAATATGATTAAGCTCAACTCTTCTAATTACACACTTTGGAAGACTCTCGTGGAAGACATGCTATACAGTAAAGATTTGTATGATGTTATTGAGGATGACACTACTAAACCCAAAGATAAATTTGACTAGAAAAAGATGAATAGAAAGGCAGTGATATTGATTAGAGAGTGATTGGATCTGAGTGTATATCTATATGCTGAAATTGAACTAGATGCTACCAAGATGTGGGAGAAATTAAAAGAGTTGTATGAACGTAAGAATGTGCAAAATAAAGCATTCTTGATTTGAAAGGTGGTGAATATGAAATAGAGAGATAGGGATTCAATGGCAGAACATATGAGTATTTTTCAAAATACAGTGAATCAGTTGACAACGGTAGATATTAAATTAGATGATGAGTTGCTAGTGTTGTTAATTTGAGTTACTTGCCTGATAATTGGGAAGTCATTGTTGTGACGCTGACTAATTCAGCTCCAAGTGGAAAGTTGAAAATAGCAACAGTTAAAGAGAGCAAGTTGAATGAAGAAGCTCGAAGAAAGAAATGTGGTTTGATCGGTTCTTCCTTAAAGTTAGAGGTACTAGTTATAGAGTTACGAGGGAGAAGTCAATCTAGACACTTCCATAGACGCGACAACTCTGAAAGTCGTAGCAATTCAAGAAGCAAGTCGATGACTAGAAAAGAAGTGATATGCTATAATTGTGGCAAAGCAGGTCACATAAGAAGAAATTGCAGGTTCCTTAAGAGAGATCAATCAAGGGAAAGAGAAGAAGACAAAGAGAAGAAAAATGATAAAGACATAACAACAGTTGCAGGTTCCTTAGTGATGTCTACATTGTTTGTGTTGATAATTCCATAAACCATGCATGTCAAGATTCAACTTGGATTATTGATTCGGGTACCTTATATCATGTTACTCTTAGGTGTGATTTCTTCTCATCTTACAGTGTTTGTGATTTTGGCACGATAAAACTCGGAGATGAAGGAGTGTGTAAAATTATCGGTATGAGAGATGTTTGGGTTGAAACTGGGATTGGTTGCAAGCTTCAATTGAAGAATGTTAGACATGTTCCTGATATTCGTCTCAATTTGGTTTCGGTGAAAACCTTGGATATTGAGGTTTATCACACTTACTTTGCTGGTGGTATATGTAAAATCACCAAAGAATCCCCAGTGGTTGCAAAGGAGAAAAGTTCCACTTCTCTCTATAGGATGCCTACAAAGCTATGTAAGGAAGAAGTGAATGCAATTGAAGACGCCTCTTCTGATTTATGGCATAAGCGCCTTGGTCACTTGAGTGAGAAAGGACTTAACATACTTGCAAAGAAAAGTTTCCTTCCAGTGAAAGGTGTGTCTCTAAAAACATACACTCATTATTTTACTAGAAAACAACATAGAGTTTCTTTTTATAATACTGATCCTTACAGGAGTCAACATATTCTTGATTTAGTTCATACTGATGTTTGCATGATGGATAGTCGATCTCTTGGTGGTGCATCATATTTTGTTACTTTTATTGACAACCACTCTAGAAAAGTGTGGCATTTCCTTTGAAATCTAAAGACCAGGTACTTGGAGTCTTCAAGCATTTTCATGCAAGTATTGAAAGAGAAAAGGGAAGGAAATTGAAATGTGTTTGATCAAATAACGATGGTGAATATAGAGGCCCGTTTGAATAGTATTGTAGAGAACATGGAATCAAGCTTGAGAAAATAGTTCCAAAGTCACCTCAGCATAATGGTGTTATAGAGGGAATGAATCTTACGATTAATGACAGAATCAGATGTATGCTCTCTCATGTAAAATTATGGAAATCCTTTTCGGGTGAAGCAATGAAAATTGTAGTGGATTTGATCAATCTTGATCCTTCTATTTCACTTGATGGTGATGTTTCAATTAGAGTGTGGACAGAAAAATATGTCTCTTATCGTCATTTGAGAGTTTTTTGACTGCAAATGTTTTGTTCATGTTCTAAGATATAAGAGGTCCAAGCTTGATAGTAAATCCAAACAGTGTGTATTCGTTGGTTATGGTGGTGAAGAATTTGGTTATATGTTGTGGGATCCGGTTGACAATAAAATTATCAAAAGTCGAGATGTGATATTTCTTGAAGACCAAACTATTGAAGATTTTGATAAACCTGAGAAACATAAATCAAATTCTAGAAGTTACATTGATGTTGCGCCTAAGCCCGCTGTAGAAACTTTTGTTGATGGGAGAGATATACAAGTAGATGATGAGAATGTAACTAATGATCATGTAATTCACCATGATGAGCAGGTTCCAACTAGGGAACATCAACATTCTCAGAGATATCCTCCACATGAGTATGTGATGATCACTGATAGTGGAGAGCCATAGTACTACCAATAGGCTATTACAAATGTTGGTAAAAAAAATGGTTGAAGGCCATGCACGAAGAGATGAAATACTTGCTTAAGAATCACACATTTGAGTTGGTAAAGTGGCCTAAGTGCAGAAAAACACTCAAGAACAAATGGGTACACAAGATAAAGGGAGAAGAAAATAGTTCTCAACCAAGATACAAAGTAAGATTAGTTGTGAAAGGTTTTAATCAGAGTTGTGAAGAAAATTTTTCACCTATGGTGAAGATATCCTCTATCCGAGTTATGTTTGGGTTAGCAGCTAGTTTGAATCTAGAAGTTGAACAACTTGATGTGAAAATTGCATTACTACATGGTGATTTGGAGGAAGTGATCAATATGGAGCAACCAGAGGGTTTCGAAGTCAAAGGTAAAGAGAAACTTGTGTGTAAATTGAAGAAAAGCTTGTATAGGCTCAAGCAAGCACCTCAACAATACAAGAAATTTGATTCTTTCATGGAGAAACATGGGTACGGTAAAACTACTTTTGACCATTGTGTGTTTGTGAAGAAATTCTCTGATGGTTATTATATTATTCTAAGAAGATTCAATCTCTAAAGGAAGATTTAAACAAGTCTTTTGCAATGAAAGACTTTGGTCCTACAAAGCAAATTCTGGGCATTAGAATTACTCGTGATAAGAAGAATGATATTTTGTGGTTGTTTCAACACAATTACATTGAGAAGGTGTTAGAGAGGTTTAACATGAACATTGAGAAGGTGTTAGTACTTCATTTGCTACCCATTTCAAATTGAATTCTGGTCAATGTCCTACAAGTGAGAAAGACAAAGAAGAGATGAAGAAAGTTCCTTATGCATCCGCAATTGGTAGTTTGATGTATGTTATGGTATGCACAAGGCCAGATATTGCTCATGCAGTTGGAGTTGTCGGACGATTTCTCTCTAATCTCGGTAAAGATCATTAGCAAGCAATGAAGTGGATTCTTAGATACCTCAGAGGCACTTCCAAAGTGTGTTTATGTTATGGAGGTGGTGAACCTGTGTTGGAAGGCTATACAGATGCAAATATGGCAGGTGACCTTGATTCTAGAAAATTTACTTCTGGTTATATGATGACGTTTGTAGGGGGAGCTATGTCTTGGAAATCGAGGTTACAAAAGTGTGTTATTTTATCCACTACTGAAGTTGAGTACATTATTATTATTATTATTATTATTATTATTATTATTATTATTATTATTATTGTAATTATTATTAAAGAAAGAAAAATAAATAAATAAATAAATAAATAAAATAGATAAGATGATTTATTGAGTTTGGTCCATGCGAGAGAAAAAAAAAAGGAAAGGGATTTAAATCCCTATGTCAAAAAGACAAATAGCAAAAGAGAGAGAAGATGAGTGCCTAAAATAGGAAAAGAAGAAAAACAGAAAAAGTGGGGTAGAGTAACAAGAGGAGTTGAAGAAAAAAATTGTGTTCCGGTGGTAATAAATGTGTAGCAAACTTACTCTGTTTGATTTACAATTTTAGTATGTTACTTCTACCACTGAGTTTGTGATTTTAATATATAGTGTAAGTAGTTTTACCTTTTCAAAATTAATTTGGAATATCTACTTTAGTGTAAATTTGTTTTTTATTTGTTTGGTTTCCATCATTTGGCGATGTCTATTGTTGATTGATATTCCCTATTATTAATAGGAAGACTCTGATGTACCCATTAATTATTATAGTGAAACATTTTAATAGACTAGGTCTCGTTATTTTTATTCTCTTAATTTGAAAAAAAAAAAATGATATTAAAAATTGTATTTATCGCATATTTAATTTTCTGTCAATTGTCAATTGTTGTTTTGTAAAATTGAATTTTTTTATTTGACTATTTATCTACATAGATGGAAGAAAAGTATTTTACGTAATTGAGATAGTTATTTTTCCCAAATACATTAATACACAAACTCACTCTTAACGTAAAATGGACAAAAATTAGTATTAGTATAGAAAATAGGAAGTTATTTTTTCTCTCTTTCTTAATTCGTAGGTTCTTTCAATGGTGAGATATCTTGTCCTTTTGGTTAATTCATATTTTTCTTTTCTGAACTGTGTGATCAGCTTTATTTTCTTTTATTTCATATGTCTTTATGCCTATGTTTGTATTCTTTCCGGTGTTCAAAATTAAAGATAAAAGAACAAAAAAAAAAAGAAGAAATATATAGTTATTTGTTAGTGTGGTAGACAAGTGTATTTAATTTTCTCAATTTTATAAAAAACAAAAAGCAAATATATTTAATAACTCACACGTAATTATAATTTGTCACCTCTTCAATAGTGATGAATTAATTTAACGGTGTTTTCTCTATAATAGTATTGTTGAAAACATATTAAATTCGGTTTATCAGCGCATTATTTTTTAAAATATAATTACTTTACTTCCGACAACTTCTTCCAATTTTTCCAAGATACAATGACTTTTTTAGAAAAAACTATATTTTTTATTTTATTTAATTATAACACGTTCTTTGTTGTTTTTACATTGATCCTTTATCTTTATAATTATGTATAAATTAATCCTTTATTCATTTTTATTAGTTAATACACGTAAGCAATTTCGTATTTATTTATTTTATTTTTCACCTATTTTTTTAATAAAATTATGAGTTTTGTTTAAAACAAAATATAAACCCTAACAATCTTGGTCTTCTTACCTCTTCATCTTTAATCCAAAAAGCAAATCTGAGATCTATCCATCACACTTTCAACAACACCTCATTCCAATAATCAAAACAATCATAAAATAAATTAAAAATTAGAAACTGCTGGAAAAAAAAAAAAACTAACATGTACACATTTTTAAAGATAAAGACCAATGTGAGAAAAAAATAGGTAAAAAAAACTTAAGTGTTACAATTAAATAAGATAAAAGACCAAAAATATAATTTTAACTTTTTTTTTATTGTTCCAGAGCTCTTCATCCAAGTTTTCTAACAAACACCTTGTATGCAACAAAAATCAGCACAAACACCTTGTATGCAACAAAAATCAGCAAAATCAGCATAAACATTCTAACGAACACTTTGAGAGAGCAGGGCAGGAGAGAGAGGAAGAGAGAAGCGCAAAGAGAAGCTGATTTAGGTTTGGGGTGGCCGCGGCACCCCCTAGTCCCACTAAGATCCGCCCCTGATTCCAACACTATCCAATTTCTTAATTGATGGAATCGGTGTAATGTGTAAAATAGGTTTCTAGTTAAAGTGAGAGGAAAATAACTTTGTAGGATGTACAGCCTCAGTGCTTGAGTTTTCAAATTTTAGCAGATAAACTTTTACGTACAAAAAAATAATAAACTGTAGACACAATTTGCTTCTCATATATGATAAGCACAACATACAACAAAGCACAAAAGCAGGTCTCTATTGATTGGAATGAACATACTGTCTTTCACAATTTACATTAATGGGAAACAAATGTTTTTTGGCTACTGTTCAAACTACAGTATGACTGATAAGTTATAGTAGCTACCACATCCAACCAAGTGAGGTCTAAATTCAATTGAGAACATGTTTAAGTAATAAGTAACTATTCATATCTATGTCACCTATGTAGGTTCAAACTGTAACATTAGCCATAACAGAGAACCTTAGATGTTGGGAACAGGGTTAGCTTTTAAAATTAGAATTTGTCAAAAACTGTGAAACTGTTAGTATTATAAAAGTACCTACCTCAGATATGGAATCTCTGGTAATGGTATCTTAATATTACAAGAAGTATTGGTGCCTTTTCCCAAACAGCACCAGTGTTGAATGGAAGGAGGAAATTTTCATTTGAGGTTGTACCTTTTGTAGAATACCCAATAGCATTAAATAGAATGATTGTCAGAACATTGATTTGATACACGGAATAGTTTAGTTACTCTAAACCACTTGTTATAGTTTACTGATGATTAGAATGAGCAAAGAGGTAAATCATTGACTATTGCATGACCAATGCTAGTCCTACCATATGTAACAAACAATTCACACACTAGCCACATAATAAATAAATAAATTTGAAGAATCATAAGGTATAGAGTGATATTTGAATATAAACCCTAATCAATTGTGATCCAACCAACCACCACCCAAATCCTAATTGCAATCATGAATGAATATATCATATTTCCATCATCAGGATAAAAATAAAAAAAGAAACAGAGTTACAACTATGTTTTCAATCACATCGCTTTATCGCTCAATGGTGGAATTGAAGTCAGACTGGATATTTGTCGCAACAAATTTTGAGGTTAGGGAACAACAAATCGTGCAGTGGATATCTGTTGCGACACAATTCTTTGGTGTGTTGCCTTTTGTAGGGGCAGCTATCGCAGTTGCAATTCGCGTTGGAATCACATCCTCACAGGTGCTACAAGAGAGGGGAATGAAAAATCCGAAAATAAATTATATAGAAAAGGAAAAACCTTTGGGGGGATTTCTCACTGTTACTAGCGGCGTAGGATGACCAACTCCACCTACGTTTTTCGAGCAGTTGAAAAAAGATTTCTTAAAAATATGAATTTATGTTTATAGACGAAAACATGGATGTGGTATTCATCTAAGAGTTAAATATGTTTTTAGTTTCTATAAAATATACTCTTATTAAGTTTAATCCCTACATTTGACGATATTGGTGAAAATTTTCATCTATTTTTGTAGGGACCAAACTTGATATAAATGTATTTTATAGGGATTAAAAATATATTTAACCATTGACTTAATAAATAGGATGAAATAGGTAAAGAAATGCAACAACCTTACTCATCAAATATGATTTTAGAAAAATCTACAGCAATCAATTGATATACTAGTAACTAGTAAGAAAGAAGGAAATTGAGAATTATAGAGACAGAAGGAAAGTAAGACAAATTTTGAACAATCAAATACCTAGTAACTAATTATAGCTTCCTCTGTTTCAGATTAAGGCATATACATTCCAAATTGAGAATTCAACTACAGTTATGTTAAAAGTATGAATTGTCAAATACTTACAATATAAAATAAAACATTCGAGCCTTTATCTGATTCTCGCACGCAAATATCAGTATATGTTCATTAGTTCATACAAAAATGCTTAAATCCAGATAATAAATACTTTAATTAATAATTTTGCACCAATTGAGAAACTACACTGTTAAGGTTGCTAAGTCAACAATCGGAGGAACAGTTGATGAACCTGTTTAAACTAGCAATTTGAAACAAGCTAATGAACCCCAATCACTAATTCAAGCAATTTAAACTCATCCTCCATTGTTTTGAATTGAAATGTTAACGCATTTTCATTTATTGAAGAAATCGAATTTTAAAATGAACCCTAATCACTTGAAATCCTAATTGCAATCATGAATAATAAACTATTTCCAACATGAAGAAAAAAGGGAAACTGTTTTCAATCGCATACGACAAAGTTTACAAAAGAAAGAGACCTGGATGCGACGATCAACTCCGGCTGCGTTTTCCGGGAAGTTCAGTTCAGTGCGACTCCAACTTCGATACAAAGTAGCGGCGGTTGCATTTTGAAGCTTACCCGCTAAAATGTGTGTGTGTTTTTTTTAATAATTAAAATGTGTTTTTTATATACATGTAAAAAAACTTTATTTAATTTTTGTCTAGTTACCGATGGATCTCTGAATTAAAAAAGAAGTGAATTGGGCTTGGATTATAGTCTCTTATCTTTTTTATTAAAGTCTCAAATATTTTTTGAAAAATTTGCAAATATAAAAAAAGATAAAATCATTGAAAAATTAAAAGAACAATTATATATGTTTAGTTATTGAACAACCACAACATTTAATACTAAATCATAATATCACATTAGACATTTTTCAACATTACTCATGTATAATGCAAATATTTTTGTTTTAGTTTCTAATATTATACTGTTAGTTTTTTTAATAGTTGAGTAATTAGTTGTTTAAAGTTTAAATATGCAATTAGTCCATATAAAATAAAAAAATTATCAGCCTTAGTCCATATCCGATTGTTGTAAAATAGGTTTCTAGTTAAAGTGAGAGGAAACTTTGTAGGATGCACAGCCTCAGTGCTTGAGTTTTCAAAATTTAGCAGATAAACTTTTACGTACAAAAAAATAATAAACTGCAGACACAATTTACTTCTCATATATGATAAGTACAACATACAACAAAACCAGGCTCTGGATTGAAACCACAGGCTCATAACCCACGGGTCCCTGGATCGAAACCAGGCTCTGATACCATTAATGTGACACCCTAAACCCCAAAATAACATTTATAATAATTTATACTAAATTATTTGAAGAAAACTCGCGGCGGATGAAGAAAATCTGTTCAAGAAAATAAAAACAACTATATCTATTTTAGGATATCACGTTTCTCTAAATACACATGCAACAATTCAACTTTGTTCCTTAATTAAAATTTAATGAATTTGATTTATCTAGAATTTCTTGATATAATTCCCAAGACTTACTGGTACTAAGGTTTTCATATAAAAAGTCATTTGTAATTACATAAGTAAAATACACATTACAACTCTTAATTCCCGGTATCACCTATCAGAGCGGGGTTCCTCCCAAACTTGAACTTCAAGACTCATTAACCTGTAATAACTGCGATTTCGCAAACGCAGGGCCAAGTCAGTCAAACACAAACAACGAAGGAGGTGAGTTTTGAAATCATGTTGATAGTATAATATAAGTAAGAAGAACACGCAATTAATCTTCAATAAACCGTATCATTACACAAACATTCTTCAAAGAAAAACATCACGTTATATAGTCAAAATCAAGGAAAATCAATACACTTCACTATAACATCAAATCATCCCAGAAATTATTATTGCACACGATACATATTAATCACAACAAAACCATCACAAGAAAATGCAATGCTATGCATGAGCCTAGACTCTACTTCACAATGTGGTACCATTCTAACTCTGAAGTACTTGGTTAGGAGGCTTGATACTATGCCACCATCCCGGTGGACGGACAATTCAAATTGGCCATGTCCTCATAGATTTCCTCAACTCAACCTGAGACACATATATGCGACAGTCGAGGTAAACGTGTGTTGCATGGTAGCTCCCGACATTTGGAGTGCTACCTCCAAGTCACCTAGGAATTCCCCACCCGAATACCTCCAAGATCTAACAATCTTGCCTTAAGGCTCAACAACAGACCGCCACGATCAGGCTCATTCAGTTGTACTTCCCCGGAATCACTAGGCTTGTCAGGCCCTACCTATATGATGACAAAATAATCTCCACTTCACAAATTCTCAATATTTATTTTCTCCCTTCGTTGGCCTATGATACTCCATTAAGACCGTCATCTCAAACACAAATTGGAATCACAATTATTTCATCAGGGGTTACTTCAATATTTTCATCACAAATTCATAACATCACTATTATAAATCACACATCATCATCATTACATAAACTCATCACAAATTTAGAGCATCACCATCATCAATCGTACCTCATCACATAAACTTATCACAATTTATAAAATCACAATTATTATTCACACATCACCATCATCACATAAAATTATCACCACACATCCATCTTTTATTATTAGATCACAAAGACTCATCTAATGAAACATATACATAAAATTAATTCGACACTCAATATCACAATAACATCAAATACCACACATTTAAAGAAATTAAATCAATCAACACCTTACAAATATTTCTATTCTATATTTTAACCTCACAATTTCCATATTTGCACATTAATTAATTTATCCCTCAAAGGGCTACTACCGTACGTAGCGTGCCCCGGATGAATCGTTGGGAAATACAGTTTTCCCGTTCATCTCACAATATATTATACTCATGAATTCAAACGCTCTCTCACCCCTTACCTTATTTCGACGCTTTCAAACATGAATATGATTCCACGAGCAAACAGCCTTCATTGACTCTTTGTCCTTCAATCGATCTAACTCCACAGTTTATGAGTAAACGTTAAAAATAAATTATGAGGAGGCACTCTAAAAATTAATTTCTAAATTCGGTCAAGAAATCTTACCATAAATCAGAAAACCAATCAGTGGATAATATAGACATTTTTCACACGCTCATTTTGGCGTTAGTTTCACTCAAATCGGAATTACGGTGAAGAAGAACGATGCAAAATAAGGAATTTTATAAACGGAGAAGTCGGGTATTTTAGAGTGAAATTGGGATGGTTAAAAATATGAGGAAGTATGTTTATTTGACTACCTAAATGAATAAAACAACGTACTGAAATTTGGGAGAAAATGGAGAAACTTTTCTGAAATAGTTATCGGTGCCAAACGATAATCCTAATTTATGTTTTCTATTCCTTAAGCGGCTTCTACTAGTCCTCCTTCCTAGTATTTTATTATTATTATTATTATTATTTAATTAAGTTTTACTTCCATGTGGGCCTAATCATGAATCACATTTTACTTATTTTTTTTTTTTTTACCAACAATTACCAAAGCTATTTTTTTTTAAACACAAAAATAAAGTAATTAATTTTTTAAAACACATTAATAACCAAAACTCTTA
>JBBPBQ010020324.1:39698237-39828768 GCA_037974755.1 Cicer yamashitae | reverse complement strand
TATCTCAAATAATTATTTATAAAATAAATAATTAAAATAAGAGATACTTAAAATAATTAAAAAATAAATATGTGCACATTTAACATTAATTAAACATACAAGAAAATATGACATTAATTACCAACTCACATTTACACGTAAAATCACCTATAATCTTATTCTTTAAAATATTTACACAAAAATACTATTATTTTTAGAAAAATATATAAGATAATAAAATATAATATTTTTTATTTATATCACTCATTTAGTCTAATATGTACAAGATTAGAATAATAGAAAGCACACATATAAAGAAAATTAATCTTAAAATTAATCAACATATATTCTAAAATAATTTTAAATTCAAATTAATTGTTTATAATTCTATTTCATTGATAAAATAATTTATTATAAAATTTGGGGTGTTACACAAAATGTCTACATTTTTTTAAATATTTATTTTTCCCTCTACACTCTCTCACATAGTCCAATTTCTAAAATATAAAGTTAGTGGTTAAATTTTTTGAAAAAAAGACTCAGAATAACGTCGCTCAGCATAACATATACAAATACAATTTCAAATTTTCAAGTGCATATGAAATATCTTACTCTACTACCATTACATCACCGGGGTATTACATGTTTAGCCTAAGCATTTTCTGACAGAAAGAGAAGAACATGTTATCTTACACTTTTAAACTCTGATTTCCAACTTCAATGACATGAGACTCCCCATTCCACAGCTGCTTCAGCTCCCTCGTTGCACTGCTTTATACACCAAGAATGATTCAGTGCCAGTGTAACTATATGCTAATGCCTTTCCAACTGAAGTTGGCAGAGAGAATGCTAGCTTAGCAGGTTCAAACTCCATGCCCATGCAGAAATTTTTCCTGATATAAATTTAGTGGCAAAAAATAAAATGAATCAACATGCCAGAAATCGATTGAAGAAAAATTAATCAATTAACACTAATTCAACACAGTATTAAATGCTTAAAAGATGTAACCATGTGGTTAATGAGTTTCAGTGAATGGCGAATCGTTTGGGAAAACATATGTTCGAATCCAGACCGGAACAATCCCTGATCAGACTTTTACTTACCTTACGGCCAAACTCCAGAATCCATATTACCAGGACCCCTTTCCTTGAGAACTGGAGGGTTAAGACAAAAAATGCTTAACAGATGTGATAATACACAATGTTATCCTCCATTATATGTGTACTAGTTGAATCTATTTGATGTTATTGACTCTGACTCTAATCTATGCACTATTAAGATATTGCAGCGTCCTCTAATTGCATGATTTAGTTTTGCATGAGAAACACAACTGAAGCAAGTTTAATTTACCTCACAGCATCCAACAATTGGGTAGCAATGTGTTTTCTTCTGTTGGAGGGAGTGACCCAAATGGCTCTAATGCCACAAACAGAAGCAACGGGTTCATTTTCACAAAAGATTGCCCTACCATCCATCACTTCAGAATCACTGACATTCACAACTCTTTTTTCGACTTTCCTTTGAAAAACAATATTCCCAAACTGGAGAGTGGTTGGACACGGCTTTGTTTTCCTTTTCTTTGCACTATCAGAATGCCCAGCAATTGAGCAAGACACAACTCTGAATGCTTCTTTGATTGGTTCTGCAACCACGCACCCAACAATCCTCTGGAGAGAAACGAACAAATAGGGGGGTTAAAATAAATAAATAAAGTAATTTCAGAAAAGAGGTAGAAACAAATGTTTTTTGCTTAAGATAACTAGAATTTAACATTTGCATCTTAATTTTATTTATATAAGAAGCTCTCTCATTTGAATATCTGTAAGTTTTTTAAGGTAAACGAGAACATTATCCACCTTATAGTGTTGATGACCTATCCATCCACTTCCCAACTCAATTTCCATCATCTTTACAACTTCTTCAGCCTGTCAAAAACAATTTCACAAAACTTGTTCGACGCTGCAAAACCCATAAAATCATAAGAAAAAGGGGGGTTAAAAGGAATAAATAACCTTGTTTCTGTGAGAAGATGGGTCAGTCCCCAATACCAAACCAATTTGACCACCTTTGTGAGAAGAGATAACCCTTTCATTGGTCCAACCCTACAGAAAAACAGAATCCAAATCAACAATAGGAATAACAAGAAATGGACATCGGAATCAAATAATAGAGAATAGAAAAGGGGAAGCTACTCTGAATTGGATTCCTTGCATGTAACGTTTGTGAAATTGTGTGTGGGATTTCTCGTCTTCTACATTGCCGGGAGTGAACTCAACACCACAAGTGGAACACGCACGCAACAAGAAATCGGATTGGCCAAAATCCAAATGGAACTGCGCATAGCTCCTCTTTTTGTTCTTCACCACCGGTTTTCTAATTATGGTGGAAGGTGAAGCAACCGGTTTAGGGTTCTTAAGGGTTCGGTGGTAAGTGTTTAAAATATGGGGTTGTTTGTTTTCCCAGTCCCAATTAGACAAATCATTGTCGTGGTTGTCGTCGTAGATGAGGGATGTAGGTGTGGGAGTGGAATTGGAGAGACATTTGAAAAAATTGCTGATCTTTAATTGCATCTGTAATACAATACTTTGTAAGTGGCGTATTGTTAGGATCCTTTGTTTGTGCAAGAAATAATTCCTAGGGTAATTGTAATGCCCCAGATTTTTTGATCCAAAATGTTACTTGAAAATATATTGTTTAGAAAGATTTACGACAATTATTTTTTTTATAAATAAAATACCTAACATTTATTCATTCAAATAATTAGTAACCGCCACGTTTATTTAATATTATTAAGAAAATGTTTATTCAAAGCTAAAACAAAAAAAAACAATTATTCCTAACAGAAGGAACCTACTTCCGTATTTCTAGAATTCTAGTGCATTTTAAAAGTTGGTGACAAAAGATTAAAAATAAACGTAGAAATATCGCGACAATTCTATCATTACAAAATTGTATTGAAAACCCATTTTTATCTCAGCGTTCGCCGCATGTTAATACTCATCAACTACTCTTGAATCTCCTCGAACTCATTAGTACCTAAAATGTTGTTGTAAGGGTCAGTTTTATCCATCATCCACATCAAACCAAAGTTAAGCATATAGAAGAATAACACAAAATATATAAAAGTAAAAACTTCCAATTTAAAAGAAAAAAATACACAAACCAATAAATTGCATAACAAAAAATATATACATGATGCATGCTCCTAAAACTATATGATCCGGATATAAACCTGCCACTAAGGCAACTTCCACACAGAAAGATCACCCATACCAATAGGGAAAACCTGCCACTTTCACACAGAAAGATCACCCATACCAATAGGGAAAACCTGCCACTTTCACACAGAAAGATCACCCATACCAATAGGGAAAACCTGCCACTTTCACACAGAAAGATCACCCATACCAATGGGGAAAACCTGCCACTAAGGCAACTTCCACACAAATCACCCATACCAATGGGGAAAACCTGCCACTAAGGCAACTTCCACGAAGATGCATATGCCATGACATGATGATATAATATAAAAGAGATATATTCCCACACAGCCAACTAAGAATTATGTCATATGCATTCAAATCACTTGTTAAAATCCTCATCTTATTCACATATCACTAAGATCACATATCCATAAATAAATAATCATGAAAATCATAACTTTCACCACATACACACAAAAATCAAGACTTGGTATCATACACACCATAAAGATTAACACGTTAACATATATAACAACAAGATTCAACTCTAACTCATATACATCATCATAAAACTTTGTCACATATAACATACAAATTGAACCCTTCTTTCATATTCATTATAAAAATTAAAACTTTATTACATATAACATAAAATTTTCAAGTTTACTTCATATTCGTCATAAAAATCAAAACTTTATCACATATAACATCAAAATTCATACTTTACTTCTTAAAAATTATATATTATATAATAAACTTAACACAAAGGATTGGGGTTTTATTATTTTAATTCATTAGTCTACATTTATTCCTTTCAAAAAAGCAAGCAATCACAATTATTAATTTCATGTCATCCAACCAACGTTCTAACTATAATTTGTGTGAGGAAAAGCCCTTACCTTGACCACTTTTCTTCCTAGTACAATTCTCTAAGTCCCACGAAGTTGTTCACAAGGAAAAAGAAGTTACAAGCTTTTGATGCACGAAGAAGAAGAGGTGATGGTGGCTAGGATTTTGGTATTCTTTACGGAATCTTTTTTGTAAAGGGTTTGTGAAATAGGGTTTGTGATGGTGGCTAGGGTTTCAGTATTCCTTTCTATTTAAAGTGAACATTATTGGGTAGATAGTGTTGGGCCTGAATAAGGAATAGAAGGGAGAAAATATTATTATTATTATTATTATTATTATTATTATTATTATTATTATTATTATTATTATTATTATTATTATTATTATTATTATTATTATTATTATTATTATTAGTTAACCTTCATCAAAAACAATGCACAAACTCTCAGCTCAACTTTCTACTCATACAGATGGATTGTGTGACACCAAGCCACAACCCTTAGCCCAAATTCTTCTTGCCTTAGAGATAAAAATACATCTACTAAATAATTCTTACTAACAACTTTACTACAATAAGTCGAATAAGGCAAATAATTACCACACCTAATTTAATATTGGAAAATATATATTTATAGATCCAAATTATTTTAACTAATAATTTTAGAGGACGTTACAGTAATGGTGTAAAAAAACATATTCAAATGAACAAAGATGGTAAATAAAAAGATGATTTCTTATTCATGTAATGAAGTTGAAAGAGAAGATACAAGAGATTAAGAATGAAGATGATAACCTTCCACTCAAGGCTACCCCAAAGAAACCCTCTCCTTTCTCACCGGAGGATTCTCTGATTTCCAACTTAATTCTTCAAAAGTTTTCTTGCTCCTCTACCAATTTAGGACTATTTAAAGACTTTATAAGAATAACCAAAATAACAACTCTGAACAACCACCTAACTAACTCATCGACTGATTTAACTACTCCAATTATCCTTATTCTATATCCTAACACCTATCCAAGAGTTTGGGTTAGAGGATTTGACCTATTTTACTTCAATTAATATTTATTATCATTCGTATAAAAATCTACATATATATATTCAACTCATAAAATTTTAATATATGTAATCCAAGTTAATGGCATAGCAAGAGTATCACAAAATCCCCAAAGCCAAAGAAAGTAGATTGATCTTGGTTCCACACTCTATGATTCTTAAATACTCTTATTGTGTATATGCAGGAGAATGTATATATATACTCCAGTACATAATCAGAAATCAGCAAAATCAGCACAAACATTTTAACAAACACCTTGTATGCAACAAAAATCCGCAAAATCAGCACATGAAATTCAAACAAAAATCAGCACATGAAATCAGCAAAAACATCTAAATTGAAAATCGGCACTAACTCCAAACAAAAATCAGCAAATGAAATTCAAGAAATTAACACATGAAATTCATGAAAGTAGCAAAATCAGCACTAACATCTAAATTGAATTCCTGTCATCTTGATAATGAACAAAATTGAAATCCGAAATTGAAATTCAAACTCCAACCAAAACTTCAAAACAAAACTCCAAATATCAATTCTGATGATGAACGAAATGGAAATGCGAACCTTTTGAGTTTTGACGAACGGTCGAGGCGAGACCGAGAGAGCAGGCTGAGCAGCGGCGGGGCGCAAGAGGGCGAGGCGAGAGAGGAGGAGAGAGCATGGCAGGAGAGAGGAAGAGAGACGCGCAGAGAGAAGCTGATTTAGGTTTGGGGTGGTCGTGGCACCCCGTAGTCCCCACTAAGATCCGTCCCTGATATTGAGTAAATAATGAATAAATTGTAATACATTTTATATTCTTTAAGGAGATAGTGTACTACTATAATTTATATACATCATTTAGATGTATCTCAACATATTTGTGTATAATCAATTGACGCTGAACTAAATTTAATTAATATATCAATTTTATAAAATTAACTTAAATCAAATATTTAAGGATTGCACATTTAATAGTATCCTCTCCATTTCTTAATTTTACTTAAAAAATAAAATTTAAGCCATTAAATAAAATTAGTTCTAATCCAATAGATGTAATTAATTCTTCTTGTTTTTCACAATAACAAAATGTTCTCACTAGAATTGCTCTTTTTATATATATATATATATATATATATTAATTAATCATCTAAATTGTGTTTAAAATATACATGATTTTTAAGTATTTAGATATATATAATATTAACTAATCACTATTTAAATTTAAATATATGATTAAAAATAGTGGTTAATGACGTTCAACACTATATTGAATAAATAATTAATAAATTGTAATACATTTTATATTCTTTAACGAATTACTAAACGTAATTAAGGACATATTTAAATTGTTTTATCGTCAAAGTTGCCAAAGTATTTTTTCTTATATATCACATAACAATCACGTAAGATATTGACGTGTCAATTCAATGTCACATGACACCAAAATCTCACGTGACATGCTATGTTAACCTATCACGTACCTTACTATTTGCTACATCTTCAAATTTAAATAAAAAGACCACGTTAATAATATTTAGTATAAAATATAAAAATACTTTTAAATTTTAAGTGTGTTTAGCGAGTTTTTTTCCTAAATATCCCTTTTTTTTTAAAACTTTACCAAATTGCCACCTTTTCAAAAAACTTTACCAAATTGCCCTACTTTTTGGGCCAGGCTGCAGGTCGCTACAGGGGGGTGCGACCTCCTGAAGAGGTTTTTTTTCAGGCCCAGTGGGAGGTCGCTGGCTGGGGGTGCGACCTCCTACTGGGTTTTTTTTTTTTTTTTGTCTTTTTCTGTTTTTTGTAAGTTTTTTAATAATTAATTAATTATAATAATAATAATAATTAATAAATAATAATAATAATATTAATAATAATACATTAGTAAATAATAATGATAATAATTAATTAATAAATAAAATACAATACATTAATAAATAATATTAATAATAATAATAATAAATTAAAAAATTATTATTATAATTATTATTATTATTAATTAATTATAAATAATAATAATAATAAAAATAATAATAATAAAAATAATAATAATAATAATAATAATAATAATAATAATAATAATAATAATAATAATAATAATAATAATAATAATAATAATAATAATAATGGGAAAGTTTCGAAATGGAAAGTTTTAAAAATTTCATTTAATGGAAAGTTTCGAAATGGAAATTTTTAAAAATTTCATTTAATGGAAAGTTTCGAAATGGAAAAGTTTCGAAAATTTCATTTAATGGGAAAGTTTCAGAATTTTTATTTCGAAACTTTCAGATTGAATGAAAGTTTGGAAGGTTGCATTTCGAAATTTTGGCCTTACTCGAAAGGTTCGAAATCTATGCTTCGAAAAATTGGAATTCAATGAAATCTTCAAAGGTTTCATTTCGAAATTATTATTATTATTATTATTATTATTATTATTATTATTTATTATTAATGTATTATTTATAATAAAAATAACTATTATTATTATTTATAATTAATTAATAATATTAATAATAATAATAATTATTATTATTATTATTTTTTAATATATTATTATTATTACTTATTAATGTATTGTTATTTATTTATTAATTATTATTATTATTATTATTACATTAATAATAAAAAATAAATAATATTAATAATAATAATAATAATAATAATAATAATTAATAATAATAATGGGAAAGTTTCAAAATGGAAAGTTTTAAAAATTTCATTTAATTAAACGTTTCGAAATGGGAGAGCTTCGAAATGGAAAGTTTTAAAAATTTTATTTCCCATTAAATGAAATTTTCAAAAGTTTCCCATTTCAAAACTTTCCATTAAATGAAATTTTTAAAACTTTCCATTTAGAAACTTTTCCATTATTATTATTATTATTATTATTATTATTATTATTATTATTTATAATTAATTAATAATAATAATAATAATTATTATTATTATTATTATTATTTTTTAATTTATTATTATTATTAATATTATTTATTAATGTATTGTATTTTATTTATTAATTAATTATTATTATTATTATTATCATTATTATCATTATTATTTACTAATGTATTATTATTAATATTATTATTATTTATTAATTATTATTATTAATGTATTATTTTTATTATTATTATTATAATTAATTAATTATTAAAAAACTTAAAAAAAACAGAAAAAGACAAAAAAAAATAAACCCCCCAGTAGGAGGTCGTACCCCCAGCCAGCGACCTCCCACTGGGCCTGAAAAAATACCTCTTCAGGAGGTCACACCCCCCCGTAGCGACCTGCAGCCTGACCCAAAAAGTAGGGCAATTTGATAAAGTTTTTTGAAAAGGTGGCAATTTGGTAAAGTTTTAAAAAAAAAGGGATATTTGGGAAAAAAACTCGTGTTTAGCTTACGATAAAAAAAAAATAAAAATTCCATAGCAGTCAAAATGCAAAAAATAGGAATTGTGCACTCATTAATAACATTGTGTGGTTAACAAGTGCACTTATTAAAAGAAAAAAAAATTGTGAAAGAGGCCACTTTTTAAAATTTTAAGGCATTGAATATCCATTTCAAAATTTTCTTTTTTTTTTAATGGTTAACAAATGTCTTAAAGAAACTGGTTAACATTTCCTAATAATAATAATATTGTGTTGTATTTAATAAAAAAACATTGAGTTGGTTATATTAATAATTATAAATTAATATATATTTTTGGATATATTTAAATTTATAAAAAAATTGTTTCTGCCATTTTATTAAAGGTACATTTTCTTTCTTTTTACTTTTCTTTCACTTTCAATCAAATCAAACAATCACCTATTTTTTTATTCACTTTCTATTTACTTTCATTCATTTAACATTCTTTCTTTTTATTTTCTTTCCTTTAACAATTGAAAACCTAAAACAATCAAAACCTCAAATGTTTAGAACAAATCTGAAAAAAATAGTAGTTTAAGGGTCATTATTAAAGAAGTGAGAGATTACTTTTATATCAAGTTTTTTAAGACATAAATTAATATAATTGCTCTTAGTTTAACTAAGACCATATACATAAACAGAATATTTACTCTCAACTTCACGATATTTCATCATAAATTGAACACTTAATCATTAATAAAATACATTAACGTTAAATTTTTGCTGTAAAAAGATGTGTCGTTTAAAAAACAATTTAAAAAGTACATTGGATTAAATTTTATTTACTTTTACTCAAAATAGTATTCTTTTTACTAAGTTTTATTTTTTTAATATTGTAGTCAAATAAAATTTCACTATATTTTTAGCAAAAATATCGTGGCCGTTCATCTTCTTAGATTTATTACGTGAGTCTCGTTGAAGCAAACAGTTGATAGAGAAGCGTTAATAGTGGAAAATGTTTGGGAGTCCTTTGCTTCCTAATTTCCATTCCTAACTTCAAACCAAAGAAAATGTCTCTTGTCTTTTCACTTTCCAAAAAGTACGGTACAAATTCACCAGAAAACCCTTCATATCACTCCTTATTCACAACCTTGCTATTGACCATCTTGCCCTAACCATATCAGCAAAAACTCCTTCATTGAGTTATAACTTCATATTCAATGTGAAATGATTCACTTGTATTATATTCAAATTTTAAAAGACTATTTTTCTATATAATTTGGAATTAATGAATTTTGTTTGTATGGATGAATAGATTTTAAAAAATTATTTATAAATTATTTAAAAAAAATTTACAATTGAGATTTTATAATTAGGATTTTAATAGATCTATAATATAAGAATTTTTAAGATTTAGAAATATTTTATGGATTTATAATATTGATAACAAAATATATAAAACAATAAATTATAAGTATAGAATAAATAAAAACAAAACTAATTCAGTTTTAAAATATTTCAATAACAAAATAGTTCTAGCTTAATTTTCTCTTAAGTAACATTTATTCACATATATGTGGTTATAGTACTCATCTATAAATTAGCATATTCTCGTTTTTACTTTTTAGTTTGAACAATAGGTTCATAATTATGGTCTTCATTAAGATTTCAATGGACTAAATGAATTTTAAACAATTATTGAAGAAAAATAATTACTACACACACTTTAATATAATATTCTCGATAAATGTTTTTTTATTTGTAAAAATTTAAATTATTCTTACAAAATTTAAGTCCACATATTTAAAATCAAGTCAATCATCATTATTCTATCAATATAATCTTCTATGATGCATATATAAACTAGCAATTTATTTTTATTTTGATGACTTTACTCTTATATGCAACATCTTCATTATTATCATCTCTATTACATTTTTTTAAAGAATGTATGTAGAAAATAGATTAATCATATACTTTTATTTTAAGAATTATTATCATGATATGTAATATCTTGAAGATTAATTATATTAGTCATAGTTATCGTGATCTTAGTTAAATTTTTGAAGGATGCATTAAGAAAGTTATCGATTCATTTTTATTTTGAGAGTCATTAACATGATATGAATTACTCGGGACATTATATACACACTTAAATTGGAGTATCACACACACCTTAAAAGTGGATGTTAAAATTGATATAATTTAAAAAATGCATGCTCAACTAATTTTTTTACTTATTATATATACATATAACATGAGTAAAGGAATATAATGTTAATAGTCATATTAATACTTACAGAATAATATAACAAATAATTTCATGTCTATAAAAAAAGGTTGTTTGTCTAATAAAAATTGAAAAAACTTTTTGATTATTTGATATTATCTTTGTAATGATTGTTTCAAATATCATTTGGACATGCGTTAAGAGTAAAACCATAACTACATATTTTTAGAAAAATGAAGAGAGATGGAAAATAATAATCTTACTCAGGTAAAGGGAAGAGAGCATATGAGAACGATGAGAGACAGAGGAGGAAGAGAGAGGAAAATGTGGAAAAGTTGGGAGTGTTTGAGGATTAGAGAATTCGGATAGGATTGCGAGATGAGTTAAATCAGGTTTTAGAATTAGAGTCATTTAAGTTTGGTAAGTCTAACAAAATCTCATGAAATTCATTTTTGAAAAGATTCATTAAAATTTGAAAGATTTTGAATACCACAAGACATTTTGTAAGTTGTAAAAAGTCTAGATAGAATGCCACTAAATTTTTACACCTTATTTTTTTAAAAATAATCCTAATTGAATACATCAAAACTTATTTTTATTACATTAAAATTTTGACCGGATACCTCAAGACTTTTTTATCACAAAAAAGTCTTTTAAAATCATTTCAAATCCTAATTCAATACATCCCTAAAATATAAAATAAAACTATTTATATTTAGTTGTATTTTTTGTCTCTTTATTTTAAAATTAAACTTTTTAATTCTTCTGTTGTCATCTGTTGTGGGTAACAACACATAATTTTTACCAAAAAATTGTGATTTGTAGCTAAAAATGAAATTTGTGACCTTAAAAATTATATTTTCTCTTCAAAATTTTAATTGAGTCGTTAAATAACCGTTTTTGAAGTCAAAAACCACCATTTCAGAGTAAAAAAATCTAGATTTAGATCAAAATTACAACAAGTATAATATTTGAAGGATCAAAATGTTCAATAATAAAATAAAAGAAAAATTTTCGTGAGTATATTAAAACAGATGGATAAAAAATGTAAAACATATAAAACTATTAATATGGGTCTTACTAATAAATGCTCTAAGAAAACATGTTAATGAATCTAAATTTAAAATTTTATATCGACAAAAGTAACATTTAAACTTTAAAAAAATTAAATAAACAAATTCAAACACAATGTCTATTCTTAATTCTTAACATGTACCTTTAACTGCTTATTAATATTTTCTTATAAAGTTATACTTGTACGCGCATGTAAAATATTTTATATGGATCGTTCATAATTAAACTCTTAATCTAATGAAATCATATCATTATGTCCTTTTACCATATTAATGTTTAAAATAATTTTACAAATATCTATACAGTAAACTAACTTCACATAAAAGTAAAATATTGTTGGATGGATGCGTAATTTTACAAATAGAAAATTGAAAAAATAAATAAACAAAATCGCATATAAAATAACTACAAACCAGAAAACGGTTCTTCACCACACACACACCCTTCTCACTCCTCTGTCTCTCACTCTCTCTCTCACACACACTTCAAACTCCATGAAACGTCGACACACCTGATCAAAACTTTCCTCGCAGGTGCACCGTATAAATCCGTACACCTCCTCCGTAACAACAATCATGGAATTCAAGAACAAGAAGATGGGCGAAACTAAACGTTCGAGCAAGCTCATCCTACCTGGACATGTGGAAAAAAGCCATAGAAAGAGAAAGAAAATGTTGTTTTTGAGTTTTGGAAAACTGTTTAAAAATTACAATTTATGCCACCGAATATATTACTGGATTGAGTCGCGGACTAGGTCGCTCTCTTTAAGACGTCTGCCTAAATTGTACAAGGCAGACTATCAACCACGAAGTCTCCAAGATAAAACAGCTCAGATTCACTTTATCGGAGTTCCACTGCACCGTAGAAAACCGTTCTAGATTTACACCCTCAATATGGCGGTTAAAGCCACCCTTAATATGACATTTAAAGTCACTCGCAATATGGTACTATGACCACTCATAAATCAAATGGACTACGACAAAAACCGCTCTAAAAACGAAAGGACTACAACACGAAAACCGCTCTAAAAACGAAGGGACTGCGGCATAACAACCGCTCTAAAACCGAAGGGACTGCGGCATAACAACCGCTCTAAAAACGAAGGGACTACAGTATAACAACCGCTCTAAAAATCAAAGGGACAACGGTACAAAACCGCTTTAAAACATCGAAGGGACAGAAAGAAAGGGGAGAAGTGACTCGAAAATTAGGCGAGCAGAATAAAAAAGTGAGAAAAGCATCCAACTTTGGTGTACTTTTCACAATAGTTTGAAACTCATTATATAGTCATGGAAGCAAACTCACATATGATTTCTAATAATGTGGGACTTTAGCATATTAAAAGTTGAAAACTACTCAAAATATGAGAGTTTTCCAATGTGGGACTTCAAAAAAAATTTCTTTCCAATGTGGGACTTGAATTTTAAAAAACATGTTTCTTTCCGCTTGAATTTACAAAAACAAATTCTTTCCAATGTGGGACTTCAACAATTTTTTTTTAAATTCACACAATAACATACTCTATGTTCCAACGATCCCCTACTTGAATTTAAAAGAATGTTTCTGAAATAGCGTCAAACGCTTCTATAAGATTGTGCATAAACAAACGTGTCTCTTGACTTGAACCTTTGCATAGTAAGTAAGATTCAGATTCAACAAGAGTGACTCGTAGTCTTGAACTCTATCTCTGACATCAAACCCACACACAACCTTTTCATAGGGTGTATTCTCAAAAGCCCGTGTATTAATGACCTTGCACGTCTATCCCAGTATAGTGAACGCTCTAGGAATTCTGCCTAAAAATTTCATAGAAAGCGGCCCCACTTCCACATTCACATAAGTGAGTCTATCAAGAGTACTCATGTAGCTAGGTACTCCCTCCACATAGACCATAGATCTCATTAAGAGTTTCTATTACCTCATCCTATCATCGCTTTAGGAATCATGTTTCTCTGATTTACAATAGCATGTTCATCTCATATCACTTCACAACTTGTTATTACCCATTGAACCTAATTCTTGGGATCTCCAATCTTTTAGGTCGGGTTACCATCATGAGTGACTCTATAGGCATTAGTCCCATCCTTTTGGATGTATTTATGACTTTCTCTCTAGCTAATCCTTTCATCAAAGGATCTGCCGAATTTTCATCAGTGCGTACATGATCCACTATAACAACTCCTTTAGAAAGTAACTCTCTAACTGTGCTTACGACGAATTTGTCGTCTCTTATCGTTATAATAACGATTCTCAATCTTCGCAATAGCCGCAGTACTATCGCAGTGGATCAATACATCTATCATAGGTTTTTCCCATAAAGGGATCTCAACTAGCAAGCATCTCAACCAGCTTGCTTCTTCACTAGTAGTAGCTAGTGCTATCATTTCAGACTCGATAGTGGACTGAGCCAATATCTTCTGTTCTTCGATTTCCAAGATAAAACACCGCTGGCTACACTGAAAATATAGCCACTGGTTGCTTTGGAGTCATCTGATAAGGAGTTCCAATCAGCATCATTGTATCCTTCAAGGACGGCAGGAAATCTTTGATAATGTAATCTGAGACTCATGGTCCTTTTTAGGTTCTCATGAATCTTTCGATAGCGTCCCAATGCTGCATACTAGGTCTACTGGTAAACCTGCAGAACAGTCCCACGACATAGGCAATGTCGGGTCTAGTACAATCAGTGGCATACTTGAGGCTGCCAATGATGCTCGCATATTCAGTTTGTCTAACACCTTCACCAGTGTTCTTGAAAAGTTTCAAACTTGAATCAAATGGTGTGCAAGCAGGTTTACAGTCAAAGTATTTATATTTCTTTAGTATTTTTTCAACATAGTGAGACTGATCCAAAGAAATTCCATTTTTTGACCTAGTAATCTTGATTTCAAGGATTACATTTGCTTCTCCGAGGTTTTTCACATCAATGTTTGAATCAAAATATGAGTAGGTCGTCTACATAGAGACATATGATAGTGCAAATGTCATTTTCAGATTTATAATAAATACATTTGTCACTTTTATTCACTTTAAACTCATTCGATCAAGTTATCAAACTTTTCATGTCCTTAGGAGCTTGTTTAAGACCATACAATGATTTATCTAACTTACAGACCTTGTCTTCTTGTCCTTGAATTACAAAACCTTCAGGTAGTTCCATATAGATTTCTTCTTCCAGGTCACCATTTAAAAAAGCTGTTTTAACATCCATCTGGTGTATCACTTGGTTATGAATAGCCGCAAGTGATATGAGCACCCTAATGGATGTTATTCTAGTGACTGGTGAAAAAGTGTCGAAGAAATCTATATTTTCTCTTTGTCTAAAACTTTTGGCTACAATGCGTGCCTTGTATTTATCAATAGATCCATCGAGTTTTAGTTTCTTTTTCAAGATCCATTTACAACCTATTGGTTTGCAACCAGGAGACAAGTCTACTAAATGTCAGGTCTTGTTAGACTCTAAAGAATCCATTTCATCGTTTATAGCTTCTTGCCATAAATCTACATCCAATGATGACAGAGCTTCCTTAAGATATGTAGGATCCTTTTCTAAATTATAGGCCATATATTTGGGTCCATAATCTTTAACATCTCTTACTCTCTTACTCCTTCGAGTTTCTGTTTCGCCTTGTTTGTGGCTTTTGGTGCTTCTTGTCACATGAACTTGACTAGGTTCGCTGCCCCCACTATTTCTCCATTTGAAAGAAAATTTATTTTCATAGAAGTCAACCTCATTTGACTCTATGATCACTTTTGCATTTAGGTCATAAAACCTATACGCTTTGTTGTTTACTGCATACCCAATGAATACACATTCATAGGCTCTACTGACGAGTTTAATTCTCTTGGGATCGGGGATTCTAACATAAGCCAAACAACCCCAAGTTCGAAAATAAGACAAGTTCGATTGTCTTTTCTTCACTATCTCATAAGGAGATATTTTGTTTTTAGATTTATGTACTCTATTCAAAACATAACAAATAAACAATATATTTTTCGCACACCAATAAGATGCAGCACTATAGTTAAGCATACTAGCAACAACTAGTTCTACAAGAGTTCTATTCTTTCTTATAACATTACCATTCACTCCAAGCAATTATGGTGCAGTTGTTCCAAGTATAATTTTCAACATGTCAAGCGTTTCACTTTTATTTTTCATTTGATATACAAAAGTATAGTCAGAGTAATCATCAATAAAATTAATGAAATAACGTTTTTCATTTCTTGTTAACATCTCATCAAGTCACATATATCGGAGTGTAATAAATTTAAAGACTCATATTCTTAAACTACAGATTTATGTGAACTTTTTGTTATTTTAGCTTGACTACAAAAATCACACTTTTCAAAATAATTTAAAGATAACTTTGAAATTAAAACTAAGTAACTTAAGTTTGAAATCAAATGTGTTCACATCACATAGTCTAGCATGTCAAAAATTAAAATCATACAACAAGTAAGCAGAAGGAGACATTTTATTGATTTCAATATTCAAACAAAATGAGACATATTAAATTTCAACATTTAATTTAAATATGTCATGAGTGACGTACCTTATTAGATGATCTCGAGTTATCTTTAGCCTCCACGGATCTGTCATCGGTCATCAGATACTCTAAGTAGCAGCTCACAACATACTTATTCAGAGCATCTTAAACATCTCTAGCAGTATTGCTGGAACTATAGTAGTTATACAGATCATCAGCAAGTTCATTAAGAATATAATTCTTATCATTTTTCTCTCATGGGTTAATTCTCTAGCTTTCTTATCATTTTCTGTTTGCCTCAAACTGAAACAATTTATTGAAATCAGAGGCAACAGAACCAAATCCAGTATTCTCTTCAGTTGATATTAAAGAAAGAAACTTCTTAAAATTGTTGTTTTTGAGTTTTGGAAACTGTTTAAAAATCACAATTTATGCCACCGAAGATATGTCTCTCTTTAAGACGTTTCGCGGCACTGTCCAAATTGTGCAAGGCAGATTGTCAACCACGAAGTCCCCAGGATAAAACAGCTCAAATTCACTGTATCGGAGTTCCAGTGCACCGTAGAAAACCGTTCTAGATTTACACCCTCAATATGGCAGTTAAAGCCACCCTTAATATGACATTTAAAGTCACTCGCAATATGGTACTATGACCACTCATAAATCAAATGGACTACGACAAAAACCGCTCTAAAAACGAAAGGACTACGACATAACAACCACTCTAAAACCAAAGGGACTACAGCATAACAACCGCTCTAAAAACGAAAGGACAACGGTACAAAACCGCTTTAAAATATCGAAGGGACAGAAAGGGGAGAAGTGGCTCGAAAATTAGGCGAGCAGAACAAAAAAGCGAGAAAAGAGAAAGTTGGGAAATGCATCCAACTTTGGTGTACTTTTCACAATAGTTTGAAACTTATTATATAGTCATGGAAACAAACTCACATATGATTTCTAACAATGTGGGACTTTAGCATATTAAAAGTTGAAAACTACTCAAAATATGAGAGTTTTCCAATGTGGAACTTCAAAAAAAATTTCTTTCCAATATGGGACATGAATTTTAAAAAAAATGTTAATTTCCACTTGAATTTACAAAAACAAATTGTTTCTAATGTGAGACTTCAACAAATTTTTTTAAATTCACACAATAACATACTCTATGTTCCAACGGAAACACCTCACTCTTCAACAAAATCGCTTATTCGAATGAAAACGGCGTCGTTGAAGAGAATTTGGAGAAGAAAACGGAAGAGTTCCAGAAGCTTCTAGAAGTTTCAAGTGAGGAACGTGATAGGATACAGAGGTTGCAGGTTATTGATCGTGCTTCTGCTGCTATTGCTGCTGCTAGAGCGATTCTTAATGATGCTAATAGTAATACCGTTCGTTCTGAGGGTGACACGCCACAACAACAACGTGGTAACTTTTGTCTTAATTTCTTTCTTTACTTTGAATTTGAACATTTTTTCTGTTTTTCTAGGGTTTTTACTTTGTTGCTTGATTGAACATTGCATGGATTGTGATTAGTGGTTTGATGCTATGGCTGAGTTTCTTGTGAATTTTATTTCATATAAAAAATCCAATGTGTTATTTCTTTTTTTAATTTATAAAAAAAATTGCTATTTTTGTTTTTTCATGTTATAAAAACTAGGCGATCAAATATTTATTTTAAATTTTTATAATTAAGAGTAAAAATGGAATATAAAATCTAATTATTTTCAGTAAAAAAGAGCACAGATTAGTTTCAGTAAAAAAAGCACAATTCATTTTCACTTTAAAAGTGAAAATAGAATATAAAAATGTAAAATAATTTTTAGATTAAGGGGCATACATTGTCATTATAAATTGTTTTGAAAATATGAATTGAAGTCAAGAAAAAGAGATTTTAGAAAATAAAATATGAAAATGCAAAATTTGTTTTCGAAAATAAAATATTTGAAAACATGAATTGATGTCAAGAGAAAGAAAGGGTTTTTTCTAGTAAAAAATGGAAGGAAAACAAAAGATATGTTTAAGGCAAAAAATTTGCTTAAACTAATGAGGCTCTTAGTTTTTTCCATCTAAATGAATGGTGTACATGGAAGATGTTAGTGGTTTGTTGATTTGTTGTTTTGTTCATTTTCAATAATTTGATAGAATCAGATTCAGGATCACAGAATGAGAGTATTTTTGTGTCGAAGTCGGAAACGCATAATGGGAGTCTTTTTGTGCAGGATTCAGGAACACAGAAAGATGGTATCCCATGTCCTGATTTTTGGTCCTAGACACATCATCGGATAGTCAGTCGCGGAGCTTAACTAAAATGTTTGGGGTGGCCGACATAAAATTATAATATGTATAAATCAAATATGCAAATAATATTATATAGCAAAAAATTATGTTGTAATAAGCACAAAGTGAAGTATCAAATAATTTAACTACATGACTTAAAAATACCTTAAAGTAATACTCTACGCTCTTTAATTAACTTGAAATAATCTCTTTCACTCTCACAAATTCTCCTCTTAAAAAAAGAATAAGTTCTTTTACTCTTCTTCATTCTCACAAACTTCTCTAATACAAATAAAAAAATTAAATAAATCAATAAATAGAACCACTTGAACTGCCATTATGGTTGCATTCTAAAACAAAGAGTTGCATTCTAAATCTAAAACAGGGAGTCATTATTTATGTTTCTTTATTCTAAATCTGTCATATATCTTGTTCAATAAATCAACCAATTTAGGAAACATAAATCAACAAAATCAGCAACAAACATCTAAATCAGCAAAAATCAGCACAAAAATCAGCAACAAAAATCACCAAAATCAGCACAAACATTCTAACAAACACCATGTATGCAACAAAAATCAGCAAAATCAGCTCAAACATTCTAACAAACACCTTGTATGCAACAAAAATCAGCACAAACATTATAACAAACACCTTGTATGCAACAAAAATCAGCAAAATCAACACAAATATTCTAAGAAACACTTTGAGAGAGCAGGGCAGGAGAAAGAGGAAGAGAGACGCGCATAGAGAAGCTGATTTAGGTTTGAAGTGGCTGCGGCACCCCCTAGTCCCCACTAAGATCCGCCCCTGATTCCAACACTATCCAATTGCTTAATTGATGGAATCGGTGTAATTTGGAAAATAGGTTTCTAGTTAAAGTGAGAGGAAAATAACTTTGTAGGATGTAAAGCCTTAGTGCTTGAGTTTTCAAATTTTAGAAGATAAATTTTTACGTACAAAAAAATAATAAACTGCAGACACAATTTGCTTCTCATATATGATAAGCACAACATACAACAAAGCACAAAAGCAGGTCTCTATTGACTGAAATGAACATACTGTCTTTCACAATTTACATAAATAGGAAGCAAATGTTTTTTGGCTACTGTTCAAACTGCAGTATGACTGATAAGTTATAGTAGCCACCTCATCCAACCAAGTGAGGTCTAAATTCAATTGAGAACAGGTTTAAGTAATAAGTAACTATTCATATCTATGTCACATATGTAGGTTCAAACTGTAACATTAGCCATAACAGAGAAGCTTAGATGTTGGGCACAGGGTTAGCTTTGTCAAAAATCGTGAAACTGTTAGTATTATAAGGGCCCGTTTGATGGACCGGATAGGATAGACACAGGATAGGATAAGGAGCAGGATAGAGACAGGATAGGATATGGGTAGGATAAAGAGTTATCATGTCTTGTGTTTGATGTGCACATGATAACAAACTTGATAAAATTAGTTTATCCTATTCAGTGTTTGATACACAACAGATAACAAGATGATATGATTTATATTTTGATAAAATGACAAATTTGTCCTTATAATCTATTTAATTTTTTTCTTTTAAAATAACATTCATATAATTTTTTATAAATAAACAAAAATGCTAAAAAATGTAAATAATTTATGAAGTAATTTTATATACTTGAAAAAATTGTGATTTCTCTATCCATCACAATTGAAGAATGACTCACTGTCATAAAAATTGTGATTTCTCTATCTATCACAATTGAAGAATGACTCACTATCATAAAAATGTAAATAATTTATGAACTAATTTTATATACTTGAAAAAATTGTGATTTCTCTATCTATCACAATTGAATAAGGACTTAGAGTTTGTTTGATTCAAATCCCAAAAACTCTATTTTAGTATTTTAAAATTTAAAACCTAAACAATTTGTTTGGATTACTTGTTTTTAAAAACTATTTTGTAAAACTATTTTTAATATTATACTTTTTAAAACTAAAAAAGTAAAACAGATAAATGGTGTTTTACTTTTTATTTTTCAGTTTTTTTAATTCTCTAGTCAAAGACTGTTTTAAAAAATTAAAGTTAGCAAACAAATTTTTTTTAAATTTTCTTTTTAAAAACAATTTTTTAAAATTTATTTATAAAATAGTTTTCAAAAACTAATAAGTAAAACACAATCAAACAAACCCTTACTATCATAACATTAGAAAATAATTATTATTTTTCATCATTTTTTTTTATATTGTTATACAATAAAATAAATAAGAAAACCATCAAAAACATCATATACGAAAAAAGAAATCAATTTAAATTCACCAAAATTATGGCAAATATGAAAAAAAAAAAATAAAAAATGGAAGAGTGCCAAAAAATAAAAAATGGAAGAGTGACACAGGACAGACTCGAACACGACTTGTTGAATTAGAGGAAGAGAGAAACGCGAACAATGATATCCGCTTGAGAACGGATTATTTTAACCCAACTCAAGTTAAGGATAACAAAATGCGGCTGCAACCTGATTATTTAAAATTTTTTATTAGCGTATAACAAAATGCGGCTGCAACCTGATTATTTAAAATTTTTTATTAGCGTATCATATCCGATTGGTGCATCAAACAAAGGATTAGGGACGTGTCTCGTTATCCTGTCCATCAAACGGACCCTAAAAGTAATTACCTCAGATATGGAATCTTTGGTAATGGTATCTTAATATTACAGGAAGTATTGGTGCCTTTTCCCAAATAGCACCAGTGTTGAATGGAAGGAGGAAATTTTCATTAGAGGTTGTATCTTATATAGAATACCCAATAGCATTAAATCGAATGATTGTCTGAACATTGATTTGATACACGGAATAGTTTAGTTACTCTAAACCACTTGTTATAGTTTAATGATGATTAGAATGAGCAAAGAGCTAATAAATCAATGACTATTGCATGACCAATGCTAGTCTTACCATATGTAACAAACAATTCACATACTAGCCACATAATAAATAAATAAATAAATTTGAAGAATCACAAGGTATAAAGTGATATTTGAATATAAACCCTAATCAGTTGTGATCCAACCAACCACCACCCAAATCCTAATTGCAATTATGAATGAATATATCATATTTCCATCATTAGGATAAATATAAAAAGAGCAACAGAGTTACAACTATGTTTTCAATCGCATCGCTTTAGCGCCCAATGGTGGAATTGCAGTACAGACTGGATATCTGTCGCAACAAATTCTGAGGTTAGGGAACAACAAATCGCGCAGTGGATATCTGCTGCGACACAATTCTTTGGTGTGTTGCCTTTTGCAGGGGCAGCTATCGCATTTGCAATTTGCGTTGGAATCACATCCTCACAGGTGCTACAAGAGAGGGGAAGGAAAAATCCGAAAATAAATTATATGGAAAAGGAAAAAACTTTGGCGGCGTAGGATGACCAACTCCACCTGCGTTTTTCGGGCAGTTGAAAAAAGATTTCTTGAAAATATGAATTTATGTTTATAGACGAAAATATGGATGTGGTATTCATCTAAGAGTTAAATATGTTTTTAGTTTCTATAAAATATCCTCTTATTAAGTTTAATCCCTACATTTGACGATATTGGTGAAATTTTTCATCTATTTTTGTAGGGACCAAACTTGATATAAATGTATTTTATAAGGAATAAAAATATACTTAGCCATTGATTTAATAAATAGGATGAAATAGGTAAAGAAATGCAACAACCTTACTCATCAAATATGATTTTAGAAAAATCTACCGCAATCAATTGATATACTAGTAACTAGTAAGAAAGAAGGAAATTGATAATTATAGAGTCAGAAGGAAAGTAGGACAAATTTTGAACAATCAAATACCTAGTAACTAATTATAGCTTCCTCTGTTTCAGATTAAGGCATATACATTCCAAATTGAGAATTCAACTACAGTTATGTTAAAAGTATGAATTGTCAAATACTTACAATATAAAATAAAACATTCGAGCCTTTATCTCATTCTCGCACGCAAATGTCGGTATATGTACATTAATTAGTTCATACAAAAATGCTTAAATCCAGATAATAAAATACTTTAATTAATAATTTTGCAGCAATTGAGAAACTACACTGTTAAGGTTGCTAAGTCAACAATCGGAGGAACAGTTGATGAACCTGTTTAAACTAGAAATTTGAAACAAGCTAATGAACCCCAATCACTAATTCAAGCAATTTAAACTCATCCTCCATTGTTTTGAATTGAAATGTTAACGCATTTTCATTTATTGAAGAAATTGAATTTTAAAATGAACCCTAATCACTTGAAATTCTAACTGCAATCATGAATAATAAACTATTTCCAACATGAAGAAAAGAGGGAAACTGTTTTCAATCGCATACGACAAAGTTTACAAAAGAAAGAGACCTAGATGACTTAATGAATGAATTTGCCGGCGACGACCAACTCCGGCTGCGTTTTCCGGGAGCGTCGGTTGCATTTTGAAGTTTACCCGCTAAAATGTGTGTGTGTTTTTTTTAGTAATTAAAATGTGTTTTTTATATACATGTAAAAAAACTTTATTTAATTTTTGTCTAGTGGCCGATGGATATCTGAAATAAGAAAGAAGTGCATTGGGCTTGGATTATAGTCTCTTATCTTCTTTTTTTTCAAATCTCAAATATTTTTTGAAAAATTTGCAAATATAAAAAAAGATAAAATCATTGAAAAATTAAAAGAAAAATTATATATGTTTAGTTATTGAACAACCACGACATTTAATACTAAATCATAATATCACATTAGACATTTTTCAATATAGAGTATCAATGGTTAAATATTTTCTTTTATAAAACTAAACATGACATCAAAATAATGAATAGTTTCATTTCAGGTTTAAATATCCAATTACTCATGTATAATGCAAATATTTTTGTTTTAGTTTCTAATATTATACTGTTAGTTTTTTTAATAGTTGACTAATTAGTTGTTTAAAGTTTAAATATACAATTAGTCTATATAAAATAACAAATTTATCAGCCTTAGTCCATATCCATTTTCAAAAATATACAACTGTTTAAACTATCACATAGTCCATTTTCTAAAATATAAAGTTAATGTTTAAAATTTTGAAAAAAAAGACTCAGGAATACGATATTTTTGTCTAAAAATAAAGAAGTATAAGACGATAAAAGTAGTCACCTAGATTAAAGTGTCACTTTCTTAAATATCAGGAATCACCCAAAAGCAATTAATAAGGAAAAGCAAAGATAGTTGTGTCACATAATGTGGTCAACTTTTATAAATTATATTAATAATTAATAATTAAAATTGGATAAAGGGAGAACTATTTTTTGCGACAAAGTACACAAGCCCTATCCAATGAGTTTGTAGCAAACACAAGGTTTGGCTTAGTAGCTAAATAACACCAAGTTAATCCATTTTTAGCTCCCAGCATACTTAGTAAAAGGTCAAAGGGTTTGACTCACAATTCTTATTCTAGTGCAACGGGTTTGATTCACATTGAGACTAATGTTTCGTGAAATAAAAGTGAACATAATCAATTGCTTCCAACCTTCACCAATACCCAAATAATATGTGACAAAGGAACGTTGAAACGTCGCTCAGCATAACATATACAAATGCAATTTCA
Organism: Cicer yamashitae; assembly: GCA_037974755.1. Lineage (NCBI taxonomy): Eukaryota > Viridiplantae > Streptophyta > Magnoliopsida > Fabales > Fabaceae > Cicer > Cicer yamashitae. Next base: position 39,804,680 of record JBBPBQ010020324.1, on the reverse strand, counting down.
AATTTTCAAGTGCATATGAAATATCTTACTCTACTGCCATTACATCACCGGGGTATTACATGTTTAGCCTAAGCATTTTCCGACAGAAAGAGAAGAACATGTTATCTTACACTTTTAAACTCTGATTTCCAGCTTCAATGACATGAGACTCCCCATTCCAAAGCTGCTTCGGCTCCCTCGTTGCACTACTTTATACACCAAGAATGATTCAGTGTCAGTGTAACTATATGCTAATGCCTTCCCAACTGAGGTTGGCAGAGAGAATGCTAGCTGAGCTGGTTCAAACTCCATGCCCATGCAAAAAAATTTCCTGAAATAAATTTAGGGGCAGAAAAGAAAATGAATCAACATGCCAGAAATCGATTGAAGAATAATTAATCAATTAACACTAATTCAACACACTATTAAATGCTTAAAAGAAGTAACCACGTGGTTAATGATTCTTAGTGAATGGCGAATCGTTCGGGAAAACTTAAGTTCGAATCCTGACCGGAACAATCCCTGGTCAGACTTTTACTTACCTTACAACCAAACTCCAGAATCCATATTACCAGGACCCCTTTCCTTGAGAACCTGAGGGTTAAGACAAAAAATGCTTAAAAGATGTGATATTACACAATGTTATCCTCCATTATCTGTGTACTAGTTGAATCTATTTGATGTTATTGACTCTCACTCTAATCTATGCACTATTCAGATATTGCAGCGTCCTCTAATTGCATGATTTAGTTTTGCATGAGAAACACAACTGAAGCAAGTTTAATTTACCTCACAGCATCCAACAATTGGGTAGCAATGTGTTTTCATCTGTTGGAGGGAGTGACCCAAATGGCTCTAATGCCACAAACAGAAGCAACGGGTTCATTTTCACAAAAGATTGCCCTACCATCCATCACTTCAGAATCACTGACATTCACAACTCTTTTTTCGACTTTCCTTTGAAAAACAATATTCCCAAACTGGAGAGTGGTTGGACACGGCTTTGATTTCCTTTTCTTTGCACTATCAAAATGCCCAGCAATTGAGCAAGACACAACTCTGAATGCTTCTTTGATTGGTTCTGCAACCACGCACCCAACAATCCTCTGGAGAGAAACGAACAAATAGACCTGTGTATGTAATATGATGCCAATCAATAGTACATAAAACAACCTAACATAATATTTTCATATATTAAAAACAACATCAAGAGTATAAATAAATAAATAAATAAATAAATAAGTAATTTCAGAAAAGAGGTAGAAACAAATGTTTCTTGCTTAAAATAACTAGAATTTAACATTTGCATCTTAATTTTATTTATATAAGAAGCTCTCTCATTTGATATCTCTATGAATATCTACAAGTTTAACAGCATTTTCAAATAAATGAACAATCATAAACTTGTATTGATTAAGAAACTTATATAACTTAAAAGCTAATCTAAACTGCAGCATAATCAAAATATAATTTGCTTGTAAGTTTTTTGAGGTAAACGAGAACATTATCCACCTTACGGTGTTGACGACCTATCCATCCACTTCCCAACTCAATTTCCATCATCTTTACAACTTCTTCAGCCTGTTAGAAAAACAATTTCACAAAACTTGTTCGACGCTGCAAAACCCATAAAATCATAAGAAAAAGGGGGTTAAAAGGAATAAATAACCTTGTTTCTGTGAGAAGATGGGTCAGTCCCCAATACCAAAACAATTTGACCACCTTTGTGAGAAGAGATAACCCTTTCATTGGTCCAACCCTACAGAAAAACAGAATCCAAATCAACAATAGGAATAACAAGAAATGGACATCGGAATCAAATAATAGAGAATAGAAAAGGGGAAGTTACTCTGAATTGGATTCCTTGCATGTAACGTTTATGAAATTATGTGTGGGATTTCTCGTCTTCTACATTGCCGAGAGCGAACTCAACACCACAAGTGGAACACGCACGCAACAAGAAATTGGATTGGCCAAAATCCAAATGGAACTGCGCATAGCTCCTCTTTTTGTTCTTCACCACCGATTTTCTGATTATGGTGGAAGGTGAAGCAACCGGTTTAGGGTTCTTACGGGTTCGGTGGTAAGTGTTTAAAATATGGTGTTGTTTGTTTTCCCAGTCCCAGTTAGACAAATCATTGTCGTGGTTGTCGTCGTAGGTGAGGGATGTGGGTGTGGGAGTGGAATTGGAGGGACATTTGAAAAAATTGTTGATCTTTAATTGCATCTGTAATACAATATTTTGTAAGTGGCGTATTGTTAGGATCCTTTGTTTGTGCAAGAAAGAATTCCTAGGGTAATGGTGTAAAAAAACATATTCAAATGAACAAAGATGGTAAATAAAATGATGATTTCTTATTCATGTAATGAAGTTGAAAGAGAAGATACAAGAGATTAACAATGAAGATGATAAACTTCCACTCAAGGCTACCCCAAAGAAGCCCTCTCCTTTCTCACCGGAGGATTCTCTGGTTTCCAACTTAATTCTTCAAAAGTTCTCTTGCTCCTCTACCAATTTAGGACTATTTAAAGACTTTATAAGAATAACCAAAATAACAACTCTGAACAACCACCTAACTAACTCATCGACTTATTTAACTACTCCAATTATCCTTATTCTATATCCTAACACCTATCCAAGAGTTTGGGTTAGAGGATTTGACCTATTTAACTTCAATTAATATTTATTATCATTCATATAAAAATCTACATATAAATATTAAACTCATAAAATTTTAATATATGTAATCCAAGTTAATGGCATAGCAAGAGTATCACAAAATCCCCAAAGCCAAAGAAAGTAGATTGATCTTGGTTCCACACTCTACGATTCTTAAATACTCTAATTGTGTATATGTAGGAGAATGTATATATATACTCCAGTACATAATCAGAAATCAGCAAAATCAGCACAAACATTCTAACAAACACCTTGTATGCAACAAAAATCAGCACAAACATTCTAACAAACACCTTGTATGCAACAAAAATCAGCAAAATCAGCACTAACATCTAAATTGAAAATCAGCACTAACTCCAAACAAAAATCAGCACATGAAATTCAAGAAATTAGTTCATATATATATATAGTTCATATAGGTGGAAATAGAATTTAATACAAATGATGGTTGTGGTGTGGTGTGTATAACTCTATGCAGTATTGTTTGAATTTTGGCATATCTTATGCCTTATTATTAATACATATATCTTTGCCTTTTAAAAAAAAATTAAACTAACGATAAAACTTTACCATATATATGTTCCATTGTGCATCACAAATGCTTACTAGAATATACTAAGGAGGATCTCACCCACCCCCTTATAAAAACACAGGGTTTTACCGGATGCTACAATCTGGTAGTGAAATTGAAACAGAGAAAAAAAAAACGTACGAGCAACAATCGGTTGAAATGAGGAAGCAACAATGCGTGTGGGCAAATTGAGTGAAGTCTGGGAGGAGATTTTGAGGCCGCTTAACTGAGAATTGAGGAACCCTAATTCTGAAATCAGAAAATCGAAATGAATTAAGATAGATTGAGCACAACATAAGAAAGCAAATTGAAATTGAAATTTTGAGAAGAAGTTAGTTACGGAGTTAGGGTGAAGAAGGTCTGTGAGTGTTGGTTCCTGCGGTTGAGCGCACGGTAGCGAAGGGGAAGGCGGTTCCAAGTGATTTTGTACAACCCGCCATTTCTCTATTCTTTTTTCACTCAACGAATGAATCAATGAATGATTTCTTATCCAATCTAATCTTATTAGCCTCTTCTCACTTCACACTCCCACTGCCGTTCAAATTATAATTTAAATTTAAATTATTATATCCTAAAAATAAAATTATAGGACTATACTTTTTTATAAAATAAATTTTATCTAATTCCCTCCATTTTAATCAATTAAAAATGCAAAGTGCAGTACAAACATGGTGAACAAATTGTGTCAGGTATTTTCCATCACAATATTCTAGAATTAACTAAGAGCAAATCCTACAAAACACATAATTGACATTTATGCTTAGATTGTTCGAAGACAATTTGACATAAATAAATTAATATCATAATCCTGATATTAGTTTATCAATATTTTTCACACAAGTAGGAAATTGACAAAATAAATGTGGGAATCTATGGTTTTTTTTCATCTAAATTATACATAACTTTTTTTTGACTTCTACAAGTTTATTTTTATTCTGCAATTTTATTTTGACTTTTATTGTTTTCAATATTGTCTAATCTAACTATTTGTTTAGAAGTCACTTAATATTTAAAGAGCATGTTCCATATTTGTGTTAGTCTCATAAGCCACTTCAAGATTGTTAAATTCGAGTGGTAAGTTGGTAACTCGTAAATTCATCCGATTCCACGAGTCCAACTCATATGAGTCGACTCGATTGTGGAATTGAAATATGATAAACTCGTAAGTGGTAACGAATTTACACGAGGTAGCTCGTTTCAATTTCGGCGAAATCGGTTGAAATCGGACGAGTTTACAAGAGTTTGAGAGTTCAACTTTTAAAGTCTAATTAACTGGATTTAGTTATTGGCCCAACTTTTAGAATCTGTATTTAATGTTTTTATGTTTTGGTGGGATAATTAACCTATTTTTGTACAAATTTAAAGTAATTGAAAATGACACTTTATTATGGTGATTTAGTATTTTTTTGCTATTAAAATTTTATAATTTTCATGAATTTATAATCATATATAAATATCTATTTACGTATAAATTATTTTTAATATTATTTTAATATGAAGTAAACTTGTACTATTTTACGAGTCGAATTTATCCATGCAAAACGAATTTACTTAGCTTTTGACTTTAACAATCTTGTTTTACTCAATATAGTATGGTAAAAAAAACACAAAAATTGTTCCAAGCTAGCCTAACCTTTAGAGTTGTTTTATCAAACACAGTAGGTGCAACTTTGACCCAAGATAAACTTCAACACAAATCAAAAAACATAGAGGCCAAGCAACACAGTAATACCAATATTATCACTAGAGATTTGATTATACAAAAGAGAAAGAAATAAGACAAGAACATGTAATGGTGGTTTTGAAGATGGACGTGATTGTGTTTGAAGAATCTGCTGTTTAAATCTTTAATTAAGAGTTCGTACAAATATATTTATTAATGAAAATAAATTTTATATAGAGTCCTGCAATATAGTTTCGTAACATTATGATTTCTGATTTTGATTTGATAAATGGTAAAATATGATTTAGAAGTAAGTAGACTTTTAAATGAACATTTATGTATTTTAAAATAGTCATTTTTGCTATTATGTTTTATATTTATAGTAGTATGTAGTTATTCGATTAATTTATTTATTTTATTGAAAAATTTAGGTTAAGGAGATAATGTCCCAATTTAAAGTAGATAATATCTTAAAGTTTATTGAACACTTACAAAAGTATTAACATTTTAAAATAGTCATTTTTATTATTATGTTTTATAACTATAGTAGTATGTAGTTATTCGATTAACTTAATTAATTTTTTTAATAAAAAATTTAGAATAAAGGAATAGTGTCTCAATTCATGATACAGATGACTTTATAATTTATTGAACATTTACAAAAATATTAACATTTTCCTCCCTCCAATTTTATTAATGAAAATAAATTTTATATAGAGCCTGATATATTGTGCGAAGATGGTACATACGAAGTTTGAAGAGAGTAGAATAAAACTTAAGGGAAAATGATAACAGTAAAAAATAACCAATGGATAAAATGACAATGAGAAATTTAAAGCAGTACAATTTGTTGGATTCGTGTAAATGAGTGTCTTAACATTTGTTGAGACAAAATCTCTCAAATGATTTTAACGATAACAAAATTATTTAAAGATTATGATTGTGGTTAATACTAATCTGTGCTTTTGAGTGAATCATTATAAGAAAATAGGTTAATCTTCAATTAGATCAAAAGGGAGAAAAATCTGGGTTTATTCATTAAGTGTTCAAGCTGGAGGATAGGACATAACCTTGAGAGGATGGGTCTTCAAGATGAAATTTCCATCCTCGCGGGAATAATGATTTTAATTCATCAAAAGAGGTCAAACCAGCATGAATAAATAATTATATAAAGCATTTGATCAAAAGAAATCACAAGGCCAACTGTACAAGGTACGAGGATGGCTTATAGCTTGGGTTTTCAAGAAGTGACATGTTGCAAACTACTTTCCTATGTGCAAAGGCTAATGGACAGACCTATATATCATTCTTATATGATTGGAAAAATAAAGCAAAGTCAATCTACAAAAAGGCAACTACAAACAAATTTAAAATAGAAGTCACAAGTCTTGAAGAATGAGAAAAGAAAAAGACAACACAAGACCAAGGTCCAATGCTAGTCTATTTCCAGGCTGAGGATGGACTGCATATGTCCAAGGACAGCTGGATGGCATTTTCGTAAATTTGATGAAAGACCATGGTTTGTTTTGAATTGATTTCAAACGGTCACAAAAGCTTGTCACATGGAAAGAACATCACAAGACCTCTATAAAAGGCAGCAAGCTATTCATTATCAACACACCACAACATTGCAAAAAAAAAAAAGATCAAAATCTTAAGTCTATCATAAGCAATAGTCATCCTCTCTTTACACTTTCTACATTCATACACTAGATCTTTGAAATATCCTTTAAGAAAGTGTTTAAGTAAAGAGAAAGAAATCATACCCTTATCACTCTGTAATTTTCAAGTAAGTTGTACTTGAAAATATTTGAAAACTCAGTTGTAAGCTTGGTGAAGCTTGAAAATACACAAAGTGTAATCATCCTCGGTGAGAGGTTGATCTGATTGTTTTTTAGTGAAATCTCACAAGGGTGTGAGGACTGGACGTAGCCATCATTGGGTGAACCAGTATAAAAGTTGTGTGTCTATCTCTTTATATTTTCCTTGCATTTATTCTGCTTATATTTAAAAAGTTTAAAAATCTATTTTCCAGTTCCCATCCTCTCTGAGAGGACAGAAACTCAAAAATTCTTGAAACCATTTTTAAATGCCAAAATCCCTATTCAACCCCCCTTCTAGTGATATTTAGCTCCATCAATTGGTATCAGAGCAAGGTTCTCTAGAAATATTACATCTAACCGTGTAAGAGAAAAAGATTCAAAGAAAAAATGTCAAAAGCTAAGTATGTTCCTGAAGGAGGATCCTCCACCAGACCTCCCTACTTTGATTGTACAGATTACTACCACTGGAAAGGTAAGATGAGATTGTTTCTCATATCACAAGATAACAACATGTGGTCTGTTGTTGAGAACGGGGATGATGTTATCAGAATAAACAACACTGATGCAACCTCCGACGAGAAACCTCAATCATACTTAACAGCTTGAGATCTCTTGGAAAGGTTTATTCTGTTCAAGAGAGGATAAGAAAAATCTTAAGGAGTTTACCAAAAGAATGGAGGCCAATGGTGATTGCCATCACAGAAGCAAGAGACTTGGCCAACATGAAACTAGAGGACCTGATTGGAACTCTAAGAGCTCATGAACCTCTATTGTTGGCTGATAAACCAAGAATAAAAGTGCATATTATCCTCTATCTGAGGAAGAGGATGAACTTGCTCTAATTTCCAGAAGGATCCAGAGGATGATAAATCGTAGAGGACAGGAAAAAAGATCTCCTCAAAAAGAAAAAACTGACAAAAGTCAGATCACTTGCTTTGGATGCAACAAGCTGGGTCACTACAAAACTGAGTGTCCTCTGAACAAAAAGAACTTAAGAAGACTTTCCTACAAAAACAAATCTATGATGATCACGTGGGATGATAGTGATGACTCATCCTCGGAGCAAGAAAAGGAAGAAGAGGCCAACCTCTGTCTCATGACGAACTCAAAAACTGAAAAGGTAATCATATCTGAACTTTGTCCTAATTGTGAACAATTAGAAATAGAATTTGACAATCTTTTGAATGACTCAAACATTTTGCTTCATAAATGTGGCTTTCTTAAAAACCAACTTTATGAAATAAAGAAGTTAAATGAGGAACTTCAAGCTAAGAATAAAAAATATAAACAAACCATTCTAGACTTGCAGTTATCTCATGAGAAGTTGTCTGAACAACTATCTATTGTAAACAAAAGAAATGTCAAAACTCATCCTCCAGAAGAGGATGCAGAAAAGGAAATTTTGAAAATAGAGGTTGAAGAACTCAAAAATGATCTTACCAACTTTGTTAAATCCACTGATACTTTTCAAAAGATTATGGGATCACAATCTGGAATCTTTGACAAAGCTGGTATTGGATTTAAAAGTTCTCAAAAACAAAAACTCTATGAAAATTTTTTTATTCCAAAGAAACAAGAGGATAGGCCAAGATGCACCTTTTGCAAAAAACTTGGACATACTTTCAAAAGATGTTATGCGAAGAAAAGGGTAGATAACATTAAGAAAGGATGTTCATTCTGTGGCAAACATGGGCATCACAATTCTATTTGTTATCACAAAAGAAAATTCCTCACAAGAGGACGAACTAACCAACAAGGACCCACTTCTATATGGGTACCTAAGTCACTATTAAACTCAAACACAGGTACATTCTCTGATCAACAAAAGAAAGCCCTGGTTCTTGGACAGTGGCTGCTCAAGGCATATGACAGGGGATAAGCATTGCTTTATTTCATTGGAAATAAAGGATGGAGGATCGGTGACATTCGAAAATAATGATAAAGCTCAAATAAAAGATACCGGTATCATTGGTAATAAAAATTCTGCCAAAATTGAAAATGTTCAATATGTAGATGGTTTAAAACATAAGTTGCTTAGCATTAGCCAACTTTGTGATAGTGGTTTTGAAGTCATTTTTAAACCCAATCTATGCGAGGTTAAACACTCATCCTCGGGTAGAGTTTTCTTCTCCGGTTTTAGAAAAAAGAATTTATATGAGCTATATCTTGATGATTTTCCTACTGAATCTTATTTTGTATCCATTGAAAAGGATAAATGGGTATGGCACAAACGAGCTGGTCATACAAGTTTAAACACTATTTCTAAATTGTCTAAATTAGAATTAGTTAAAGGCCTTCCAAAAATTGATTTTGAAAAGGACAAAATTTGTGAAGCTTGTGCCAAAGGAAAACAAGTTAAGAGTAGCTTTCATTCTAAAAATGTTGTTTCCACAAACCATCCTCTTGAGCTACTTCATATTGATCTTTTTGGTCCTATTAAAACTCCTAGCCTTAGTGGAAAAAGGTACGGATTTGTAATTGTTGATGACTTTTCACGTTTTACTTGGGTCTTAATTTTAAAACATAAAAATGATGCCTTTGAGGCTTTTCATTATTTTTGTAAAAAGATCCAAAATGAAAAGGGATAAAAATTTATCTCCGTAAGAAGTGACCATGGAGGTGAATTTGAAAATGAATCTTTCAAAAATCTTTTTGATGAAAATGGTATTTCTCACAATTTTTCTTGCCCAAGAACTCCTCAACAAAATGGAGTTGTTGAGAGGAAAAATAGAACTTTGCAAGAAATGGCTAGAACTATCTTGAATGAAGCCAACATTGAAAAATATTTTTTTGCTGAAGCAATTAATACCGCTTGTTATGTTTTAAATCGTGTATCCATTAGAAAGATTTTAAACAAAACTCCATATGAACTATGGAAAGGAAGAAAACCAAACATCTCATATTTTCATATATTTAGGTGTTATTGTTACATCCTAAATAATAAAGAAAATTTGGGAAAGTTTGATTCAAAATCTGACAAAGGATTGTTTTTAGGATACTCCACTTCGTCTAAAGGTTATAGAATATATAATCTTAGGACTCAAACTGTGGAGGAATCCATGCATGTTATTTTTGATGAGTTTGATGACTTGTGCTTAGAAAAAATTGATAAATCTGAGGAAGATGAACCTTCATCCTCCAACGCACCCAGTCCAAACGAAGAGGATGAATCTGATCCATCCTCTCAGCAACCTCCACAAGGATGGAAGACAATCACTTATCATCCTCCAGATCTGATTATTGGAGACACGGCTGATGGTGTAAGAACCAGACAGTCTCTTCGAGGAAATGCAGCTACCATGGCCATGATTTCACAAATTGAACCCAAAAATATTGATCAAGCTATTTGTGACAAATCATGGGTTGAAGCCATGATGGAAGAACTCTCACAGTTTGAAAGAAACAAGGTATGGAACCTTGTACCTCTTCCACTTGAAAAATCCATCATTGGAACAAAATGGATTTTCAGAAACAAACTGAATGAGGATGGAGAGGTAATAAGAAACAAAGCAAGGCTAGTTGCTCAAGGCTACAATCAACAAGAGGGAATTGACTACGATGAAACATTTGCACCGGTTGCTAGACTTGAAGCTATACGAATCCTCCTAGCATATGCCACCCATAAAGGTATCAAACTATACCAAACGGATGTCAAAAGTGCTTTTTTAAATGGTTTTCTAAATGAGGAGGTATATGTTAAACAACCTTCTGGATTTGTGGATGAAAAGAAGCCCAATCATGTTTATAAACTCTCAAAAGCTCTTTACGGTTTAAAGCAAGCTCCTCGAGCTTGGTATGAGAGGTTAAGCTCATTTTTAAGAGACAATGGTTTCTTAAGAGGACAGATAGATACAACACTTTTCAAGAAAACTATTGAAAAGGATTTATTAATTGTGCAAATTTATGTTGATGATATAATCTTTGGGTCTACAAACAAAAAGATGTGTGAAGATTTTGCCAACCTCATGCAAAGTAAATTCGAAATGAGCATGATGGGAGAATTAAAATTTTTTCTTGGATTACAAATCAAGCAATTGAAAAACGGCATCTTCATCTCACAAGAAAAATACACTAAAGATTTTCTCAACAAATACAACATGAGTTCAGCTAAGAGTATGGGAACTCCTATGCACCCATCCTCCATGCTTCACAAAGATGATGAAGGAGCTCCAATTTCTGAGAAAGAATATAGAGGGATGATTGGATCCTTATTATACTTGACAGCAAGTAGACTGGACATAGTCTTTGCTGTAGGTCTTTGTGCAAGATTTCAATCATCTCCCACAGAATCTCATCTTACTGCAGTTAAGAGGATCTTAAGATATCTTGTTGGAACAATCAATTTGGGAATATGGTATGAAAAATGTTCAAATCTTGACCTCATAGCTTATTGTGATGTTGACTATGCGGGAGACAAAGTTGAAAGGAAGAGCACAAGTGGAGGTTGCCAATTTCTTGGTAAATCTCTAATAAGTTGGTCATGCAAAAAACAATGTACCATTGCTCTATCAACTACAGAGGCTGAATATGTATCAGCTGCACAATGTTGCTCCCAACTATTGTGGATCAAGAACCAGCTAGAGGATTATTCTCTAAGGTACGCAAATATTCCCATCCTCTGTGATAATACAAGTGCTATAAATCTTTCTAAAAATCCAATTCAACACTCTAGATCTAAGCACATTGAAATCAAACACCACTTTATAAGAGATCATGTTCAAAAAGGTGATATAGAACTGATTTTCATTGACACTGAAAATCAATTGGCAGATATTTTTACCAAACCTCTCCAGGAGGATCAGTTTAAAAATATTTTGGAAAAACTCTCCATCATTGATTTTTTAAAAATTAATTGATTAATTGTTTTATCCATTGTATCATTTCTATTTTTTTAATATTTTATTGTTTTGTTTGTTCTATTATTTTTTAAATGTTTGTATGTGAAAGATCAAATCTGATTTTAAAAAGAAAGTAGGCCTAGAGTTTAGAGGATGGAAAGAACCCAGAGGACACAGAGTCCATTTTGGTGTTTCTGCCATTTAATTGCCTTAGACCTTGCGTGCACGCGCTTCCTTTCTCATTGGGTCGTCCATGTGGCGCCGTCCCCATGATTCACGTTAGCATTTAATGCTACAACGGCTGAAACTGTCGTTTCCAACACGCGTGCTTCACACGCCCACTTGCACGCCTTGTCTCATCAATCAATGTTACATCCTCCCAGGCAAACTGCATCATTATTTTTTTTAACCCTCCATCTCTCTCCAACGTTTTTTTTCCCTTTTATCTTCCATCAGCATCCTCCATAAAATTATCTTCCTCACTCTCCTCATTGTTCTTCATCTCATTTCCTCTAAACCCAGAATTAGTTTTCTCTTTCAAAAAAAATTATGGCAAGAACTAAGTTTGTTGCTAAAAGAAAAATCGTCTCTCAAGAATATGAAGATGTTGAAGATCATTACTCCAGTACGGAGTCTGATCACCTTGAGGAAAACACCTCTAACACCACTCAAAATCAAGCATCATTATCAAATATTGAACCCTCTGTCACTACCTCTCTCCCCTCCATTTCACCCAAACCATCCAAACATTCATCCTCCACTCAATCCTCTGCTCCAACCAGACGATCCTCCAGAATCCTTTCTGGAGTTCTCTCATCTAGAAAATCTGTTCATCAAGACTCTACTATTCACCTTGTGGAATCAGAAGACTCAGATCAAACGCTTTCAACTGAACCAACCCCTTGTTCACCACCAATTAAAACTCCTACTAAAATCTCCACTTCGAAAAAATCCAAATCCTCATCAAAAAGAACAAAGTCCTCACCCTCACAAAAATCTAGTCAAAATTCGCTTTTTGATTCTGTTGCCCAAGAAACAAATTACTTATCTAAATGGGTCAACAAATCTGTGGTAAATGGCAAACTTATTGATCTAGCTGACTTGAAGGAAGGAGGTTTTAATGTTCAAGAGATTTTTGATCAAATGGGCTGGACCTCATTTCTCAAGATCAATGAGCCCCAATATCCTCGATTGGTAAGGGCATTCTATGCTGCTTCAAACTGGTCTAAGGGAATCTCTGGATTCACTATCATTCTGAAAGGTGTCCTCATGGAAATCACTCCAACCTCCTTGTGTCAAATCCTTGATATTCGTGATGAAGGAGCTTATTTCTTTTCTGAAAATTGGTACTTTGAGTGCCGGATCACTCGCTCCTCTGTTTTGGCAAACATTTTTATCCAACCCTCTAAACCCCACGTGGCTTCAAACCTCCTCCCACTGTGTCGCATTCTAAACAATATTTGTGTCCACTGCATTGTTCCACGCGCTGGCAGTTTTGAAAAAGTGACTGAATTGGATGTTCTTCTCATTCATCATTTGATCACTGGCTCCTCTCTTCATTTGAGAAATATCATTTTAACTTCATGTTAAATGCAGCTATTTTGGGTAGGTCAGCACCTTATGGTATGATCTTAACCAAGCTTTTCAAGTTTTTCAAGGTTTCTTTGGATGATGAACCTTCTCTGCAGTTTAATAATACATTCTCCATGAAGAATGTTAAACAGATGCGTCTTCAGCCATCTACAACACCCACTGACTCGACCACCACAAAGAAAAGGAAAACAAGAAGTTCCTCCTCTACTGCTGCTCCACCCGAACAACCATTAGACCAACCTCCTTCTGAGGATACTCCCTCTCCACCTTAAGAGCCCATTGTGGAAACTGCACCCACTCTTTCTCCGCTTCATTCCGCTACTGTTCCTTCTCCACCAAAATCCCCTCCGCTGCCATCTCATTCAGATATGCCTATTGAAGATTCACCACCACAATCTGTTAATGATCCTCCTCATGAGGATGCTGTAAAAATTGGTCTTCGTGCACTCATCGAAGACGGTGAAGAACTTTACTTTGATCTCAATCTTACATATCATCATTTCTCACCTGAGACTTTGCATGAGGAATTTCCTCCTGATTTGCAAGAAGATATTCTGATACCTCCTACTTCTGCTCCTCTTTCAACTCATGTTGATGCCATTGTTCCTGAATAACCCCAACCTCTACCTGAGGTTCCTGTTGGGTTCTGTTCTCTTGATTCATTTTTAGCACCAACAAAGGATCAACCTTTTAAGGACAATGTTGGGAGTTCGCAGAATAAGAGCTCCAGCGTTAACAATCAGCCCAAAGACTCTGGCCCTGACCAACGTACTAAGGAACGGAAGCTAAATAAGCATATGAGGCTCCTGAAGACCATCCGGAAGGATCAACAGAAACTGATTCGTCGTTTCGACCTCCTTCAGAACTCGTTTGCACAATTTGGACTTATTCTTGAATGGGTTACCAAACATATGGTTAATACGGCTGCTCCTGATGTTCCTCTTCCTGAGCTCCCTGCCATGCCTTCGTTTGCTGTTCCTGTTTCCTCCCCTTCGTCCTCCTTTGATGAGCCGTCCTCTTCCGAGTAGCCACCTCACTCCTATACTTTTTGTTGCTACCATAATTCTAGGGGAGAACGATTATGATGTCCTGCTGATGTTTTGCTGATTATGATATGTTTTGATGTTTTTGTTGCTTTGCTGATTAAATGTTTTGATGTTTTAAAATGACTATGCATGTTTAACGTTTATGCCATTACAACATTACTGGTTTGAAATATCATTATGGACTTTCTTTATTCTGTTAGATTCATATTTGTGGCATACATTCAGGGGGAGTAATATTTTATTAAAACTTAAAATTTTTTAAACAAAAGATTACTCACTTAATTCAGGGGGAGCATAAACATTAAATCTCATCATGTTTTCATATTTAAAAATCATAATCTAAAGAATTTTGTCATCATCAAAAAGGGGGAGATTGTTGAGACAAAATCTCTCAAATGATTTTAATGATAACAAAATTATTTAAAGATTATGATTGTGGTTAATACTAATCTGTGCTTTTGAGTGAATCATTATAAGAAAACAGGTTAATTTTCAATTAGATCAAAAGGGAGAAAAATCTGGGTTTATTCATTAAGTGTTCAAGCTGGAGGATAGGACAGAACCTTGAGAGGATGGGTCTTCAAGATGAAATTTCCATCCTCGCGGGAATAATGATTTTAATTCATCAAAAGAGGTCAAACCAGCATGAATAAATAATTATATAAAGCATTTGATCAAAAGAAATCACAAGGCCAACTGTACAAGGTACGAGGATGGCTTATAGCTTGGGTTTTCAAGAAGTGACATGTTGCAAACTACTTTCCTATGTGCAAAGGCTAATGGACAGACCTATATATCATTCTTATATGATTGGAAAAATAAAGCAAAGTCAATCTACAAAAAGGCAACTACAAACAAATTTAAAATAGAAGTCACAAGTCTTGAAGAATGAGAAAAGAAAAAGACAACACAAGACCAAGGTCCAATGCTAGTCTATTTCCAGGCTGAGGATGGACTGCATATGTCCAAGGACAGCTGGATGGCATTTTCGTAAATATGATGAAAGACCATGGTTTGTTTTGAATTGATTTCAAACGGTCACAAAAGCTTGTCACATGGAAAGAACATCACAAGACCTCTATAAAAGGCAGCAAGCTATTCATCATCAACACACCACAACATTGCAAAAAAAAAAAAGATCAAAATCTTAAGTCTATCATAAGCAATAGTCATCCTCTCTTTACACTTTCTACATTCATACACTAGATCTTTGAAATATCCTTTTAGAAAGTGTTTAAGTAAAGAGAAAGAAATCATACCCTTATCACTCTGTAATTTTCAAGTAAGTTGTACTTGAAAATATTTGAAAACTCAGTTGTAAGCTTGGTGAAGCTTGAAAATACACAAAGTGTAATCATCCTCGGTGAGAGGTTGATCTGATTGTTTTTTAGTGAAATCTCACAAGGGTGTGAGGACTGGACGTAGTCATCATTGGGTGAACCAGTATAAAAGTTGTGTGTCTATCTCTTTATATTTTCCTTGCATTTATTCTGCTTATATTTAAAAAGTTTAAAAATCTATTTTCCAGTTCCAATCCTCTCTGAGAGGACAGAAACTCAAAAATTCTTGAAACCATTTTTAAACACCAAAATCCCTATTCAACCCCCCTTCTAGTGATATTTAGCTCCATCAACATTCATTATTTCTGATTTTGATTTGAAAAATAATAAAATATGATTTGAAAGTAAGTAACTTTTAAATGAACATTTATGTATTTTTTTTTTGTTGACAAAACATGTTATGTATTTTAAAATAGTCATTTTCACTAGTGTGTTCTATACTATAGTAGTATGTAGTTATTTGATTAACTTATTATATTTAAGAATGATGCGTTAATTTTTTACTATTAATTTCTATATTACTATAAATGGTAATACAATAAAGTACTTTAAAACTACATACTAAAGTAAATTATAGAGTCGTCGGATTAATTGTGTGTTTGGAAACACGTCACGTTAAGTCACCTCTCTAAATTCTAGTTTTGACCAATCGTGTGATGTCATAGCAAAAATTTGAAAAGTATTATTGACTGCAACACTATATTTTGTAACTTCGTATTATTTATGACAAGATTGCTTCACAATGCGACAAATGGAAGTGTATCGCAATTCCTAACGAGCAATAAATATGATTGTTGTACAAATAATAACATTTATCATGAATAAACACTCACTTTAGTCCCCTAACGTTGTTTGCAGTATCACACTAGTCCTTGAAAGAAAATAAAGCATTTTAAAATCCTTGAAATATACTTTTTTTAGTCTTGCAACCTCTGCCGTAAAACTGGTAATTTTAATGTGGTATCATATTTTTTGCCCTTCATATGTTTATGTGGCAACTTGTCTTCACCTACATTATTATATCCACAGTAGCAAAGACAAAAATGATATTTAATTAAAACATATTTATTTTCTCATTGTCTTTAAAATTTAAAAAACCTCAACTCTTATTTGCTTATGATCAAATTTGTGCAAAATCAATTTTGTGAAAGATGCCAAGGTTTTCATACTCTTCAACCTAATTTCTATCGTCATAAAACAGAAGATGTATCTCTGCAGAAAAAAATTTTCTATTAAATACCTTAACGACAAGATAACAAATATATACCAAAAACATCTTAGAATAAGTAATCAGAATTCAAACAAAATACCAACTAAAGAGGAATACATATATACATGGAAGTTACTTGACGTCAAGAGTGAAATATGACATAAAATATTCCAATAAACAAGTAAAAAAGATATACAATCTAATGTGGATTTGAGATGCTTTCACACGAGATGAAAATCTAACCAAGTGATTTCTTGAAATAAAGTGGTAATAAAACAAAAAGAAAGAAACAAACATGAGTTAGATGAAGAAGATGGAGAAGACACCACAACCAATGACGATTGATAAGTCAATGAAGAATCACCACAATGGTAAGAAAATCATTGATAAGATTCAAGCAAGTTCTAATCCAAGAACTCAAAGAGGAGACATATCTCACGCACCATTCTCATGAGAGAAATTCTAATTTATTTCAAACTTATCAAAAATGGAGACTCTTACGAGCTATTTAATGAACGATTTACCCTATTCCTAAAATGGGTCAAAAGACAATTCTCTAGATCCATATTGGACTTACACCACATAACTAAAATATTACAATTCAGATAAAACTAAAAACTATTATCAAGCCTTGACTTAAATATTCTTTGTTTTTCCTCTCTAATTAGCTCATTTTATGTCCTTATCATTCCTTCATTCTTAGAAGAAATCCGACCTCGAATTTAATTCAATCATAACCTACAAGAAGAAAAACACAAGTCAAAGACATGAAGAACAATGTTAACGCTACCTCTGGGATCAAATGCAAATTGTGAAAAATCACCAAATGTGCCAAGTAGGTGAAGCCCAACTCCACTTTTTGCATTCAACAACCCAACATATTCATTTGCAATATAAGGAGTTTTCAAGATAGAGATAAAATTATACCTCTTGTAATTGACATTAACTACCAATGTTACCTTCCTTAGATTGTAATTGGTGACAGACAATAAGTTACTTTGTATTTCCAAAGGCTTTAAAGCAAGTTGAGCCTCACGGACATTCCTTTCATCATAAACAATTGAAGGTTTTTTTTTTTAAAAAAACAAGACAAGTCCATTAAACAAATTAGGAGTATCATATGGAAGTTTAAAAGATTTGTCAATAACAGAAAGAGTAAGGAGAGGTGTAGCAGTGCAACTATCAACTAATTTCACATGCAAACATTTACCCTTGATAGAAAATCTCAAAATACTAACTTTATTTTTAACACAAGAGTAAGTGTTCAAGTTAGCAAACAAATGTTTCTTAATAATTCCAACACATTCTTCAAATTTTTTGTCATGAACCAAATTTACTTTAGAAAGCACAACAATACATTTATCAAGAAAACCATTCAAGTCTTGGCTCATAATTCTCGAATCAAGTTTAGAAGAATAGTATGGATTAAACACTTGATGCATCATGGTTTCAACTTTCAAATGAGACTTACGGAAATAACACAAGTTACACATTTCAACGTGAATATTTGCAAACCTATCAAGCATAGGAGGAAGAAACTATCAAACAATTTAAGAGAAACTTGAATTAAAGTAGTAGAAGAATTAAAGTTGCTAGGATTCAAACCAAGATTTTCCTTGCAAACATCCTTTTGAGAAACCTTTAACTAACCACCTTTAACTTCAATGGATTGTGGACATTCCTCTTTTGGATACCTATCTTCACGCTTTTGAACATAAGAATCAACAAAGTTAGGCAAATAGTTAGACTCAATTTCTTGCACTTTGTCTCTCAAATTTTGTTCTATTTCATCTTTCTTTTCTTTAATTTTCACTTTCTCTCTCAAGGCTAACTTATTTTTTTCCTCTTCCTCTTTTTTTTCTTTGATTTTCTCTTTCTCTCTCAAGGCTAACTTTTTTTTTTCCTCTTCCTCTTTCTTTTCATTGATTTTTTCTTTCTCTCTCAAGGCTAGTTTCTCTACTTTTCTTGCCTCTTTTGCATATCCATTTTCATAAAGATATTTCACATACTCTGAATCCAATACAAATCTCTAATATATCTTTCATACGATATATTTTCCATTTTTTCTCGACCCTCCTTTCTATATTCTTTGTGTCTTTTGTCTTTTGCATACCTCATATCATCCCTCTTAAACTCCCTAAGCCTCCTTACTTTTTCTCTATTTCTCCTTTCATACATCATTTCCTCTTCACCATAATCTCTATATCTTCTTTCATTTTATCTATTTCTCCTTTCATACATCTTTTCCTCCTCATCATAATCTTTACATCGTCTTTCTTTTCATCTAAATCTTCTCTCATACCTCATTTCCTTCTCATCACAACTTCTATATCTTCTTTCTTTCTCAACTTCAAACCTATCTTTATTTTGAGAAGATCTTCCATGACGAGATCTCCTATCTCTTTGATTCACAAACTCTTCTCTCAAGACATTCATTTGAGTATTCAATTTTTTTGTAAAGTGACCCATAAGATAAATGATTCTATGAGAAATGGGGTTTAGTTCACTTCCACTCATGATTTGAAAAACAACAAATCAACGAGTACCACAATAATCAAATAAATAACAAGAGCAAGTTAAAAAGATAAAAATAAAGCCCTCACTACTCACTAAGTGTTTACACTCGAGAAATGTATCGCTCGTGTATATCACTCAATGATGGTTTTTTTTCAATGATGTGCACTCTTGTCTTTTTTCACTCAAACTCCTCTTTCAAGTTCTTAAAAAGAACTCAAACAAGAATCCAAATCAAAGAATCGAAACACAATGTAACAAGTCCACAAAAGCTATCAAACACAAGAGTTTCAAGAAGGAAAACTCTAAGAAAAAACTAAGAGAATTTAAAATGACAAATAGGAAAAACTAAGTAAATGAAGACGCACTCAAGTAGATTATCAAAGAAATAAAAAAGGTTAGAATTAAATGACTAAGTGATCCAAATATGTGGGAAATAATGTATCAACATCAAACTTGCAATGCCTAAAAGAGGTAACAAGAATACAAAAATGTTTGATGTTTGACCGTGGACAATTCTAGATTTTTTTTTTTTTTGCAAAATGCCTTTTTTTTCATTAAGTGCTTCTGTGCAGAATCACTTTTTCCCAAAACTTATCTTTTCAGATTTTTCTCTGCATATTTTAATTTCTTTCATTTTTCTAATTGATTTGGGCTTTTGAATTTTCAGAATCGGATATGTATGGAAGAAATAACATCAAACATAAATTTGCAAGTGAAATTTTAGATCAAACAATTGTAAGTGAAGAAAATGATAAAACTAAACTCAAATTTTTTTCTTCTTGAAAACAGCAATTCAGGACTCGAAACACCAAAATAACAGCAAATAATCACCCAAATAAACCTTCATACATATATTATGACACTTATAAACAACAAACAACTCAAGATTGAACAAGATTTTGAATAAAATGTAACAAATTGAAACTAAAATTTCAAATATATCAAGAACACAAAACACTAAAATAGAAATTAATAACAAAAATTACTACTTGGGGACAAGCTCTGAATTATTCAAGATGAGACTATTACAATAGACTCGTACTTACACCACTTAGCTAAAATTATTACAATTCAAATTAAATACAAATAAAACTAAAAACAATTATCAAGTTTTGACTTTGAAATATTATTTATTTTTCCTCTTAATTGGCTCATCACAATCTCAGCAGCAATTTTCATAACAAGGGAGTAGAGAGAATGATTTTCCTTGTAAAAGCAAAAACATTTGGTTTCCTTACAAAGTTAATTGCACAGGAACTTAAGAAGAAGGTTACACAACCATTTAACATCAACATAAAAATATTATAAATGAATATTTGGGGTGGAATGAAAACAAAACAGAGAATGCAGCAATTCCAAAGTCACATTCAAATATACACATTCCCTTCACTAAATAAGTCACGTCTTCAAGACACTTCAATAAATCTGAAGCATTTCCTGTATAACTCACTAGTCACTACACATACCACTTGATTTTGGGTTCATTTCTTGACTTGAAGAATATATGACAAAAAAATGTTCTCACCTCCCACCACATTCACTCCCAGTGTTCCAATCTTGCCTCTCATCATAACCTCGTTTCTTCTATTCTTGTCTCAATATAGTGAAACAACCATAGAAATAACGGTTAGAGTTTCTTCGATTTGAAAGACATTGAAAAAAATATGTTTCAATTAACTCCCATTTTGGTCCTTGTCAAAGTAAATATAATATTTCAATTATTTCCAAGAACTAAAGTGACTCTTTAGTCCATTTATCAATAGTCCATTTATCAATTATCCCTTCTCTCTCTAATTGAAGTGAAAACATTTCAATTTATAAATAATTTTTGTTAATCATAATTAATTTTTTGTAAATTAGTATAACCTTTTATGATTGATAAAAAAGTATAATCTTTTATCAAAATAAGTATTCAATAAAAAAAAAGAATTATTTTGGAGAATTCAAATTCAAATCTTGACCGAAACAATTGTTGGACGAACTTTATTTATCTCTAAGTAGAATTTCAAATTACCAAAATTCATTCTTCTAGGAGCCAAGAGAATTTAAAAAAAGTGAGATATTGCAAAATAAAAACAATTATCCTATTTTACAATAATCTTTTGTTTGATGCACCAATTAGATGTGATAACCTAATCAATTTTTTTAAACCTATTCTGATTCATATTTTCTCATCCTTAATTTAATTTTAAGATAGATTAAAATAATTCGTTTTCAAACAAAAGTTAACAAATATTTTCTCATTTTTGTCCTTTCTTCTCTCCACCGTTTTCTTATCTATCCCAAAGTACTGTTTTTCCTTTTTTCATGTTTGCTCTACTTTCCTTTGATTTTCTTATTGTGTTGATGAAATAATTTTCTGATTTTATGATTGTTTTCTGTTGTTGATATTGGGTTAATTTTATGATAGTTGACGTTAGGTTGATTCCCTTTTTTCATATATGATGTTTTTGATTGTTTTGTTATTTTTTTTATTCTATAACAATATAAAAAATCGGCTAATGGACTTTGTTTATTTTATCCCAAATGTTTTCAGAGATGGTTGGACTTTGTTCAGTAATTTTTATGATAGTGAGTCATTCTTCGATGTGATTTTATGAAAATTATAACATTAGAAATTGACTAATGGATAGAGATGGATTAAAGGGGAATTTGAGAGTTTAATCAATCGAGATTATGCTATGATAGTGAGTCATCATTCGATTGTGATGGATAGAGAAATCACAATTTTTTCAAGTATATAAAATTACTTCATATATTATTTACATTTTTGTGATAGTGAATCATT
This sequence comes from Cicer yamashitae, assembly GCA_037974755.1. Taxonomy (NCBI): domain Eukaryota; kingdom Viridiplantae; phylum Streptophyta; class Magnoliopsida; order Fabales; family Fabaceae; genus Cicer; species Cicer yamashitae. The sequence continues at coordinate 39,782,632 of JBBPBQ010020324.1, read as the reverse complement.
ATTTAATTGTAGAGCCGTCAAAATGGGCTAGCCCGAATGGGTCGGCCCGCCCAGCCCGCTAAAACATAGGGCTTGGGCCTAAAAATTTCAGCCTGAATTTTTTCAGGGCTTTTGAGCCCGGTCCGAATAAACCCGTTACCCATTAGGGTTAGCCCGTATGGGTACCGGGTAGCCCGCAACCCGCATAATCAATTTTAAAAAAATAAAAAGAGTAAAATTGGTCTTAAAAAAAAGGCTCGAACAAACAAAAATTAAATTGGCCCGAACTATTTAGCACTCTATTTAAATTTGATTTGAGTTTTTCATTTGTGCCATGCTAGACAAATCTAAGTTGTTTTTGGCAATTTGAACTTATTTTAATTTTGTGTGTTGTTTGGTTAATGTGTTGTCTTGGATAATGTGTTGTTTGAATCGAGTTTGTGTTAATTGGAAAATCCGAATTTCGAACTTAGTTTATGTGTTATTTTATTGTGTATTTTTAATGATCTAGAATATCATATAAGTTGTTTTTAAATAGGCATGTAGAACTAAGTTGTTTTGAAATGGGCATGAAGAAATTTCGAACTAAGTTGTTTTTAAATGGGCATGAAGAAATTTTTTTAATTAAAAGAGTCGTAAGAAAATTAAAAATATAATAAAAAAATTAAAAAAAAAAAATGCGGGCTACCCGCCCAGCCCGCAGCCCGTCTAGGGCCGGGCTCGGGTAGTATTTTAACAGCCCATATTATAAAAGGGCTTTTTAGCCCGGTCCGAAGAAGCCCGCAACCCGTTAGGGCCGGCCCTAAATGGGTCGGGTAGCCCGTTTTGACAGGTCTATTTAATTGTGATGGATAGAAAAATCACAATATTTTCTATATAAAATTTATTCATAAATTATTTATATTTTTTATATAAAAAAATATGAATATTATTTTGACAGAAAATAAATTAAATAGGTTATAAGGACAAATTTATTATTTTATCAAAATATAAATCATATCATTTGGTTATCTGCTGTGTATCAAACGCTCAATATAATAAACTAATCTTATCAAATTTGTTATCACGTGCATATCAAAATATGATAACTCTTTATTCTGTCCATGTACTATGATGTCTCTATCCTTATCCTATATTCAATCTCGTCAATCAAACGGGACATTAAAATTTATAGTTAAGTATTTTAAGAGACTAATTTAATAAATTTCTAATTTCAATTTAAAATAGAAAATCACTAAATGTACGTAGAATTTGCTTATGTTCGAGAGGTGAAAAAGTATGTTGCTGTCATTTGAATTTCTCCGTCGCTATTTGGCTTCCAAACACAACAAATTCAGTATATGTGCCTCAGCCATAACTCTCTGCCTCAAAACGTGCGTTTCCTTAGGTACCCCAGAATTTGGAAGAGGGGTTCACGTTGATTCCATCAAACTCAATTTAAACTCTAACTGTTTCGTAGGTTCTTCTCTCATTCGTTTATACTCACAATATGGGAAAATAAAAGATGCACATAAGGTGTTCGATGAAATTACTGACAAAGATATTGTTGCATATACTTCCATCATCACTGCATATGCTCACTCTGGTGATTCCTCTGCATATGCTGCTTTCACAATTGCTTCCACAATGCAGCAACAAGGGCTGATACCTAATAGAGTAACATTAGTGGGCTTGATGCATGCATCGGCAAAATCGGGAGCGTTGCAAGAGGGTCGTGCGATTCATGGTTATGCTGTTAGGAGAGGAATTGGTTTGTGTGATGATGTTTTTGAGACTATCCTTTTGGATATGTATTGTAAATGTGGTGGTATAGGGATAGCTGCGTCGGTTTTTAAAAAGATGGATGCTTTAAGTACGAAAAATGTTGGTTCTTGGAACACTTAGTTATCTGCGTTTCTTCGTAGTGGAAAGGATTTAGAAGCTTTTGAACTTTTTCGTCGAATGATGTGTAGAAATGTTTTGCCTGATTTGTTAACATTGGCTAATGCTATTCTGTGATGTTCCGTATTGAATTATTTACATCGAGGGATGAGTATCCATGGATACATGATTAGGATGGGAGTGGAACTAGATCTTGTGGCTTCCACTGCTTTGGTTGATCTATACTGTAAACTTGATGTAACCAAAGCTAGGAAACTGTTTCAAAGATTGGCAAATAAGGATGCTGTTGTATATAATGTTATGATGATCGGTTATCTAGAAGATGACTTTGCTGTGGAGGCGGTATATGTTTTCCGTGAAATGAACAAAATGGATGTTAGTCTAAATGTGGCTTTGTTTCTAAATTTGATTTCTGCAGTATCGAAATTGAGCGACATTAGATTAGCCAGGTCTATCCAGGGTTATGTATTGAGGCATATGCACATCACGCATGTGGAAATTGAAAATCAAATGATTCATGCTTATTCAAAATGTGGGTATGTAGTGGATGCAAGGGAAGTCTTCAATAGGATGAGAACAAGGGACTTGGTTTCATGGACTTCGATGATAATGGGTTACGTTTATGACGGCCACATTGATGAAGCCATTATTTTGTTTTGTTTGCTGCAAAGAGAAAATCTAAAGATTGATTCTATTACTCTAATTGGTCTCCTTCAGGCATTATCCCGGGTTGGATGTCTAAATTTTGTTAAAGAAGTTCACTGTTTCAGTTACCGATTTTTCCATGGCAGAGAGTTGTCTGTAAATAATTCTCTGATTACCACGTATGCTAAGTGCGGAAAACTGTGTACGGCTAGGTACATATTTCAGCAAATGGCAGAACGGTGTCTCACATCATGGAATGATAGGTGCGTATGCAATGCATGGAGACTATACAGAGGTGTTAATTGATCATATGAAATTTGAAAAAATTAGACCTGATGAAGTGACTTTCACATCATTACTCACTGCCTGCAGCCACTCAGGATTGGTAGAAGAAGGTCTACAAACTTTCGGGATAATGATGAAGGAATATGCAATAGTTCCAGGTGAAGTTCATTATAATTTTATAGTAGATTTATTAAGCAGAGCCGGTCGACTTACGAAGGCATACAATGTTGTCAAAAGCATGCCGTCGACGCATAGTTCTGCTGCATTGTCTGCTTTGCTTTCTGCTTGCCGACTAAACGGGGATACAGAGGTCGGGGAGGCCATAGCGAAACAGATATTAAAATCGGAACCACATAGTTCAGGTGCTTATGCTTTGGTATCAAATATATGTGCAGAAGGGGGGAAGATGGAATGAAGTAGCCGAAATAAGGGCCGTGACAAAGAATACAGAATTGAGAAGAACTCCAGGATATAGTCTGATACAGATAGACAGGCAACATATGAGATGTGAATGAGCCCTTAACAAAATTATTGTTCAAATCATTTTAGTGATTGTTTGGATCCGCAGTTGAACAGTACAAACTCGCGTTCCAATGCACGTGACTGTGGAAGCTACAACTTCCAGCATCGACATCATTGCATGTCCATATGTTTGCCGCCGTGGTTCTGAACACGCTATTATTCATATTCTCAAATCATCCGAGTTTCCTGAACATTTGATCCTATCTCTCAGATTTTCCTTTTATCATTTTGAAGTCTGTGTGATGAGTATTTCATTCCTTTTCCATCTTATTTTTAGCTCAGTTAGCAGATGTTTTTACAAAGTCATTGCGAGGTTCTAGAATTAGTTATATATGTAACAAGCTGGGTGCATTTGATTTATATGCTCCAGCTTGAGGGGGAGTGTTAAAATATTATATTAGTATGTAAATACAATAGATAAGCTGTAAGTATTCCTGTCTGTTAGTTTTCCTGTCTATTAGTATTCTTGTCATTATGTTTGTTTAATACACATAGTTTATATCAAGAACTTCCGTTGTGTGGTTGTAACACACGGGTTATTCAACATGTCTCTCAATATTTTTCTTCCTATTTAACAAGTTTGAACTAGGGGAGTTCTAATTTATAATGAACAAAATCACTTATTTCAACTGTTATTTAGACTTGTGCAAGTAACCAACAGTCAAGAAAATTGGTGTTACCCTCCATTTACTCATTTATTTTTTTTATTTTAATTTTGTAACATCTATTAAATTGCAGCTAGCATTTACCTGTGACGTACATCTCAAGTTATTTGAATATAAATGCAGCATTTCGAGATTCTTTGAGTTTGGCAAAAATGAAAAGTTGATTAAATATACAGTTCTTTTTTTCCTTGAGGCATTAAATGATATCTAGATACAATTAAGCTCCATTCATGATTTCCCTTGTCTACTTTTATTGATATCAGTTTAAAGAATATTTTTTCTAATAAACTCAATTTTTGAGAAACTCTGGAGCTTATAGGTTTCCATAAATCACCTGTAAACTAATGGACGGTTTTCATCAAAGGCATAGCTAAATAAGTCAACGTTTCTACTACTGTTGTTATGCTTTATGAGCTTTTTGATGAGTTATAGAGATTGATTGTATATGATACTATAAAATATCTGAAAGTTGTTTAAACATGGTCTTCTGACTTTACTTTTGACACAGGTAGGCAGTGATCCAAGAATTAGTTTGCCCCTACCATCCCCCCTTCACGTGGAAGCGTTCTTGGCTTGGAGTGTGGACAGAAACTAGCTCAACCTCACCTTGTGCTAAGTTTAAATTTGATAAACAGAAAATGGCAAAGCCAAGATTAAACTCTTTATCATTTGTTAAAGGAGAGCAAGAGACTGTGATACCATGTCTAGTAATGAAATTCATTTATTTAACAGTTTGTTATTCATAAATGATTAGTAAGCAGTTTTGGTATGGGATTTAATTCATTGTTTCCATGGTCTAAACACACAAAGCTATAGAATAGGAATCATACAATCTCAGTATTTCCAACACTATCCAATTGCTTAATTGATGGAATCGGTGTAATCTGTAAAATAGGTTTCTAGTTAAAGTGAGAGGAAAATAACTTTGTAGGATGTACAATCTTAGTGCCTGAGTTTTCAAATTTTAGCAGATAAACTTTTACGTACAAAAAAATAATAAACTGCAGACACAATTTGCTTCTCATATATGATAAGCACAACATACAACAAAGCACAAAAGCAGGTCTTTATTGACTAGAATGAACATACTGTCTTTCACAATTTACATAAATAGGAAGCAAATGCTTTTTGGCTATTGTTCAAATTGCAGTATGACTGATAAGTTATAGTAGCTACCACATCCAACCAAGTGAGGTCTAAATTCAATTGAGAACAGGTTTAAGTAATAAGTAACTATTCATATCTATGTCACATATGTAGGTTCAAACTGTAACATTAGCCATAACAGAGAAGCTTAGATGTTGGGCATAGGGTTAGCTTTTCAAATTAGAATTTGTCAAAAACCGTGAAACTGTTAGTATTATAAAAGTACCTACCTGAGATATGGAATCTCTACTAATGGTATCTTAATATTACAGGAAGTATTGGTGCCTTTTCCCAAACAGCACCAATGTTGAATGGAAGGAGGAAATTTTCATTTGAGCTTGTACCTTCTGTAGAATACCCAATAGCATTAAATCGAATGATTGTCGGAACATTGATTTGATACACGGAATAGTTTAGTTACTCTAAACAGCTTGTTATAGTTTACTGATGATTAGAATGAGCAAAGAGGTAAATCATTGACTATTGCATGACCAATGCTAGTCCTACCATATGTAACAAACAATTCACATACTAGCCACATAATAAATAAATAAATTTGAAGAATCATAAGGTATAGAGTGATAATTGAATATAAACCCTAATCAGGTGTGATCCAACCAACCACCACCCAAATCCTAATTGCAATCATGAATGAATATATCATATTTCCATCATCAGGATAAATATAAAAAGAGAAACAGAGTTACAACTATGTTTTCAATCGCATCGCTTTAGCTCCCAATGGTGGAATTGCGGTGCAGACTGGGTATATGTCGCAACAAATTATGAGGTTAGGGAACAACAAATCGCGCAGTGAATATCTGCTGCGACACAATTCTTTGGTGTGTTGCCTTTTGCAGGGGCTGCTATCGCAGTTGCAATTCGCGTTGGAATCACATCCTCACAGGTGCTTCAAGAGAGGGGAAGGAAAAATCTAAAAATAAATTAGATGGAAAAGGAAAAAACATTGGGGGGATTTCTCACTGTTACTGGCGGCGTAGGATGACCAACTCCACCTGCGTTTTTCGGGCAGTTGAAAAAAGATTTCTTAAAAATATGAATTTCTGTTTATAGACGAAAACATGGATGTGGTATTCATCTAAGAGTTAAATATGTTTTTAGTTTCTATAAAATATCCTCTTATTAAGTTTAATCCCTACATTTGACGATATTGGTGAAAATTTTCATCTATTTTTGTAGGGACCAAACTTGATATAAATGTATTTGATAGGGACTAAAAATATATTTAACCATTGATTTAATAAATAGGATGAAATATGTAAAGACATGCAACAACCTTACTCATCAAATATGATTTTAGAAAAATCTACAGCAATTAATTGATATACTAGTAACTAGTAAGAAAGAAGGAAATTGAGAATTATAGAGACAAAAGGAAAGTAAGACAAATTTTGAACAATCAAATACCTAGTAACTAATTATAGCTTTCTCTGTTTTAGATTAAGGCATATACATTCCAAATTGAGAATTCAACTACAGTTATGTTAAAAGTATGAATTGTCAAATACTTACAATATAAAATAAAACATTCGAGCCTTTATCTGATTCTCGCACGCAAATATCGGTATATGTTCATTAGTTCATACAAAAATGCTTAAATCCAGATAATAAAATACTTTAATTAATAATTTTGCAGCAATTGAGAAACTACATTGTTAAGGTTGCTAATGTTAAGACAAACTCTCACATTAAGTTTTGATGAAAATAAACAAAGGTTAATTAAGAATGTTAATTATGATTCTAAATGTTATGTTAATTTAATCTGTGCTCTTGAGTGTTTTTATTCAAAGATAGGAACCAAGCAAAGCAAAGAAATCAGATGAAAAACCAAACAGAACATTCTTAACCATAAGTTGTACAAAACGGAGAATGTTCTGCAGAATCAAGATTGATTGTCACAGCCACTTGACCAATATGTCTCCACTATTTTAACAGAGTTTCTTCCTCTAATCTTTATACTAAGTTCATCAGTACATGACAAGGAATAAGTGAGAATCATTCTTGTTTAAAGAGGCTTTCGAATCACTAAGTTAAAACATCATGAATCAAAGCAAGTCAAAACGGATTGTAACTTTCTCCAGTATGAAACTGTCAAGAAAGTTGAAACAAGACTGAACCTCAAGATTGATCATCAATCCCCAGATTGTTCAGAACACTAACAGACCAGATTGATCATCAATATTTGTTTCAGATCATCAATCTCCGTTTCTGAAAAAATCAATCTCCGTTTCTGCAGAATCAGTTTTCTTATTTCTGCATAAGTTGTTCATTACTTTCCAAACTGTTTTGGACAAGATCAAGTCTCCCAGTCGAAGATATATTATCAACAAACATATCCTAAGCTTAAGGGATCATTAAATGCGCAGGAAATTTGATCAAACTTGAATGAAACAGCCCAGTCAAGCAAGGCCCAAAATTGTTCACATGGCCGGATTATTTTTATTCATTTATATTGGCTTTGGTCAAAATTAACAGAGCACTACCAACAGCTCTTTCTGACCATAATTAAATGCTCAAATCGCCTATAAAAGGAAGGCAAATACTCAGTAAAATTTAGAACTTCAAGTGCCAAGAATACTCATCAAATCACATACACTTGCATTCTTGAAAGTCTGTCATTCACGAAAAGAATCAGTATTAAACTACCATACACATTCAGTTTATTTTACTATGTCCTTAATCCTGAATCTATTCTCAAACAAGAGTTGAGCATAATCAGATACAACCAATCTTCTTAATCATCATTGTGTAAACTCATAACTATAAGGATTGTTTATAGTTTGAGTATGATTAAATAGTGAATTGTAAAATCCTATCAAAGCTGTTAGGTGACTTGATTGAATCCTTTCTGGGTGGAAAGGAATTGAAGTTACAGATCAAAGTTGATCTTTAACTGTGTAAGCAAAAGATTGTTCTCCATTTTCTTTTTGAACACTTAGTGAAAATCTCACAGTTGTGAGAACTGGATGTAGCCCGAGTTGGGTGAACCAGGATATATTATCATGTGGTATCTCTTCCTTATCTCTATTTACATTCAGTCATTTTTTGTTAATCAAACTAAATAGAGAAACTAAAAACTGTGATTTTAACTAATCACAAACGTTTTCCGTTTTGTTTCCAGAACCAAGAACGTTCTTTGTTTTCTGTTTTCATAACCAAGATCATTCTTGAGTTGTTTTCTGAAGCTTTTTAACAGGAAATTTTAAATAGGCAAGATTACAATTCAAACCCCCTTCCTTGTAACTTGACATTGCTACTTCAATTGGTATCAGAGCAAGGTCTCTAAAGAAACATTTTAACCAAGTGCTAGAGAAAAAGATCTAGAAGGAAAAATGTCAAAAGCAAAATACATTGTTGAAGGAGGATCTTCAAACAGGCCAACATATTTTGATGGAACTGATTACTACTTCTGGAAAAACAAGATGCAGCTATTTTTAAAATCTCAAGACACAGGAATGTGGCGCATCATTACAGATGGAGATTTCATACCAAGAGTTGATCAAAATGATTCAAACTCTACTAAAAAGAATGAAATCGACTGGACACCTGAAGACAAAATTAAGGTACTCCTAAACTCTAAAGCTCCATTATTCTTATCGTGTGCTTTGAGCAGGGAAGAAAGCGAAAGAGTTGATGAATGCATAACTGCCAAAGAAGTCTGGGACACACTGCAAACTCATCATGAAGGAACAAGCCATGTCAAAGAAACAAGAATAGACATCGGCATAAGGAAATTTGAGCTGTTCGAAATGAATGAAGGAGAAACCATTGGCGAAATGTATTCAAGGTTCACAACTATAGTAAATGAGATGCGTTCGTTGGGAAAGGCCTACTCAGTACATGACAGAGTAAGAAAGATCATGAGATGTCTTCCAGTCATATGGAGACCAATGGTGATAGCTATAAGCCGAGCCAAAAATCTTGAAGTGCTTGCATTAGAAGAACTAATTGGAACCTTAAGAGCACATGAGGTATTACTTCAAGAAGATAAACTTGCCAAGAAAGGAAAAGCAATAGCCTTAAAAGCATCCCAAGAAAGCATACCATTACAAATAGAAGAAGAAACAGAAGAAGCTGGACAAGAAAATGCTGATGAAGAGATTGCTCTTCTCACCAGAAGAATTCAGATAATGATGAGAAGAAGAGACCAGATCAAAAAAGGATTTCCAAACAAAAGAGAAAAATCCCAAAACAGAAATAGACAAAAGTCAAATCACATGTTTTGGATGTAATAAGTTGAGACATTACAAATCCGAGTGTCCCTTGAACAAAAAAAACACCAAACAGATTTCCTTTCAAAAAGAAATCAATGATGGCTACATGGGATAACTCAGATGAGTCTGATGAAGAAGAAGATGAAGAAGCCAACATATGCTTAATGGCAAAAACTGAAGAAAATGAGGTAACAAATTTTGAACCTTGTCTTTTATGTGAACAAATGGAGAAAGAACTAAATGATTCAAACTTTCTCATTCAAAAGTGTAGTTCGTTAAAAGAAAAATTTTATAAAGAAAAAGAAGAGAAAGAGAAAACTCAGGCTCTGAATGGTAAGCTGAAAGAGATCATTCAAAACCTAAAAGAATCTCAGACCAAATATTTTTGCACTGAAAAACAAGAAAGTCAAGAACATTCTGCACTTCAAAAGGAGAACGTTCTCCTTAAAGCTGAAACTGAACTTTTTAAAAATGATCTGTTAAACTTCATTAAAGCTACTGAAACTTTTTAAAATATCATGGGATCTCAAGTAGGAATATTTGATAAAGCTGGTCTTGGTTTTAATCAAACTCAGAAAACCAAAATGTATGAAAACTTTTTTATTCTAGAAAGAAAAGAAAGTAAATGCATAATCAAATGTTCATATTGCAGCAAGATTGGACACCTTGAATTTACATGTTATTTTAAGAAAAGAGATGAGAAAATCAAGAACATACAAAAGGGAAAACAATCTGGAACAAAAACAAATTTTTTTCAAAAAAAGGGAGAACGTTCTCCAGCTAGTGCAGCAAAAGGAGAATGTTCTGGAAATTCATCAAAACCAGTTAAAACTCAGTCTTCGAAACTGTTTCAAAAACAAGTGATCAAATGTTCCTCCTGTTCTAAGATTGGACACTCTGAATCAACATGCCATATTGAGAGAGAATCAAAATATAAAACTAATCATCAAGGACCCAAGACAAAATGGGTACCTAAAGTTAATGAAACAAAAAATGCAGGTTGGATTTCAAAGTGTCAAGAAAAAGCCATGGTTCTTGGACAGTGGCTGTTCAAGACATATAACAGGTGATAAAAACTGCGTCATGTCCTTCGTCAAGAAAGATGGAGGATCAGTCACTTTTGGAAATGACAATCAAGCTTGAATTAAAGGTAAATGAACAATTGGTAAGAAAAACTCTGCTTAAATAACTGATGTTCAATATGTTGAAAGTCTGAAACATAATCTCTTAAGCATAAGTCAACTATGTGACAATGGCTTTGAAGTTATTTTCAAACCCAACCTATGTGAAATCATAAAAACAAAATCTGGAGAAGTATTGTTTTCTGGAATCAGGAAGAAGAATCTTTATGTTTTATATCTTGAAGAATTGCCTGATGAATCCTGCTTCATATCAATCGATAAAGATAAATGGATTTGGCATAAATGGGTAGGGCATGTCAGCATGAAAACCATTTCAAAAATTTCAAAATTAGAACTTGTTAGAGGTTTACCAAAACTGAATTTTGAAAAAGATAAAGTATGTGAAGCATAGGTTAAGGGAAAGCAAGTCAAAAGTAGCTTTCACTCAAAAGAATTCATTTCCACAAACAGAACTCTCGAATTGCTTCACATAGATTTGTTTGGCCCTGTTAAAACAACAAGTTTAGGAGGAATGAAGTATTGTTTTGTTATTGTTGATGATTTCTCACGATACACTTGGGTATTATTTTTAAAACAAAAAGATGATGCTTTTGATGCTTTTAAAATCTTTTGTAAAATGGTACAAAATGAAAAAGAGTCCAGCATCATTTCCATAAGAAGTGATCATGAAGGAGAATTCATAAATGCCTCTTTTAAAACCTTTCTTGAAGAACTTGTCATTTCTTATAATTTATCTTGTGCAAGGACTCCTCAACAAAATGGAGTTGTTGAAAGAAAAAATAGAACCTTACAAGAAATGGCAAGAACAATCTTGGAAGAGTCTAATGTTGAAAAATATTTTTGGGTTGAAGCTTCAATACATCATGTTATATTTTAAACCGCGTATCCATAAGAAAAATCATAAACAAAACACTATATGAAATCTGGAAAAACAGAAGGCCAAACATATCTTATTTTCACATTTTTGGTTGTTACTATTATATTTTAAATAACAAAGATGTTCTTGGAAAATTTGATGCAAAATCAGACAAAGCTGTTTTCTTGGGTTATTCAACCGATTCTAAAGGGTATAGAGTGTTTAATCTGAGAACTAAAGTTGTAGAAATCAGCATGCATATACTATTTGATGAGTTTCATGATTTAGCATTAGAAAAAACAAATGAGGAAGAAGAAGAACAACCAGAGAAATAGCAGCAAATTGATATGCAGAAAACGAAGATTGATAAACAATCTCCGTATCATTCTCCACCTAAAAGCTGGAGAACGATAGAGGATCATCCTCAAACCCAAATCATTGGAGATACAACTGATGGAATCAGAACCAGAAAATTATTCAAGAATGATGAAAACAACATGGCAATGATATCTCAAGTGGAACCAAAATCAATTAAAGAAGCCATAGGTGATCAATCTTGGATTGAAGCCATGAAGGAAGAACTGCTGCAGTTCGATAAAAATGAAGTCTGGACCTTGGTACCCAATCCTCAAGATCAAACAATCATTGTTACACACTGAGTTTTCAGAAACAAATTAAATGAAGAAGGTAAAGTAGTAAGGAATAAAACAAGATTGGTTGCTCAAGGATATAACCAACAAGAAGGTATAGATTACGACGAAACCTTTGCCCCTGTTGCAAGGTTAGAAGCTATTCGTATACTTCTTGCATATGCATCTCATAAGCTTGTTAAGTTATTTCAGATGGATGTTAAAAGTGTATTTTTAAACGGTTTTCTAAATGAACAAGTTTATGTAAAGCAACCTCCCGGTTTTGAAAATCAATAAAAACCAAATCATGTTTTCAAACTTACCAAAGCTCTATATGGTTTAAAACAAGCACCAAGAGCTTGGTATGAAAGGTTGAGTTTTTTCTTAATCAAAAATGGTTTTTACAGAGGAAAAATCGACACTACACTATTTAAGAAAATTGATAAAAATGATTTACTCATTGTACAAGTGTATGTCGATGATATTATCTTTGGATCAACTAATGAAAAGATGTGCAATGGTTTTTCAAAACTCACCAAAGTGAATTTGAAATGAGCATGATGGGAGAATTAAGGTACTTTCTTGGCTTGCAAATCAAACAACATGAAAATGGTATTTTTATTTGTCAAGAAAAATACATTAAAGATTTGTTAACCAAGTACAAAATGAATGAAGCAAAAATCATGTCTACTCCTAGGCATCCATCCTCTTCATTAGACAAAGATGAACATGGAAAATCAATTTCTGAAAAAGAATATAGAGGAATGATTGGTTCCTTGCTATATTTAACTGCTAGTAGACCAGATATTGTATTCGCAGTAGGATTATGTGCTAGATTTCAATCTGCACCAAAAGAATCTCATTTAACAGCTGTGAAACGAATTTTTAGATATCTTGTTGGAACTACTAATCTTGGCCTTTGGTATAGAAAAGGTTCTCATTTTGATCTTGTAGCATATTGCGACACTAATTATGTTGGAGATAAAATTGAAAGAAAAAGCACCAGTGGAGCATGTTAGTTTCTAGGAGAAGCATTGATAAGCTGGTCTTGCAGGAAACAAAATAATATAGTCTTATCAACCACCGAAGCTGAATACGTATCAGCGGCAAACTGCTGCTCACATGTTCTTTGGATTAAAAATCAACTTGAAGACTTCTCTGTAAGTTACTCAAGCATTCCAATTTACTGTGATAATACTAGTGCAATCAATTTATCTAAAAATTCCATTCAGCATTCTCGATCAAAACACATTGAAATAAAACATCATTTTATTCGAGATCATGTTAACAAGAAAGATATTGAATTGATCTTTGTTGATACTCAAAATCAACTTGCTGACATTTTTACAAAGCCTCAAGTTGAGGAAAGTTTCAATTCAATCAAAGAAAAACTAAAAATTATGAAAAATCCTGAAAATTCGCGTTAAAACTGCTTCTACAGAAAACGGAGAACGTTTATTAATCTTCGTTTTTCCAAGCATCTTTCTCCGTTTTTCAACTAACATTCTCCCCTGAGTCGTCACTCTCCTCTTGCGCAGAAAAGGCATGTCTTGGCATTTAATGCATGTGTCTTCCTGTCTTCAAAAGTCACTTTGACAAGCTGTCATTTTGTTTCCCGCCCCCAAACGTCTTTCACTTCCCTAGGTTCAAATCATCATTGCTCTTTTTCTTAAAAAATAGCAAAAACGTGTTGCAGTTATCAAACCTTTCAGTTTCAGAAAATCTTCATCTTCCTCAAACATCATCTTCCAAAAACAATGGCTCGAACCAAACAATCCGCGCGCCAAAATGCATGCACAGATACACCATCACCATCATCTTCACCGTCAACATCCTTCAGTCGTTCACCATCTCCTCCATCCAGACCAACTCCTCCAAAACACTCGTCTGATACTTCTTTTTCAGACTATCTCTCATCCTCCCCTGAGACTAACCCTAACTCCTCTTTTCCTGAACCCTTGTCCACCGTTCTTCCCCCTCTTTACTCTTGTCCTCCTACTAATATTGCTCAAGTTCCCCCACACTTGTGCAAACCTTTCATAAATCCACCAGCACCAAAGAAATTCGTCAATCCCCCAGCACCAAAAAGACGATCAATGAGAGTCTTGGCAGGAATTGGGACTTCAAGAACCCCAATCACCAAACCTGCTTACTTCATCATTTCAGACTCTGATTCAGATGAATCATCTGATACCCCTCCTCACATAATCCCAACACAACCTGTCACTCCATCAAAATCTCCATTCTCGTCTGAACCATCTCACTCAACCCCTCCAAATCAATAACGGAGATTGATTAATGAACTTTTCTCTTCTCCCAAACCCAACCATCCCATAACTCGTCCCCTTAAAACAAAAACCACCATTACAATATCTCAATTTCTGGCAAGGAAAAAATTAAAAATTCCCCAGAGATTCAAAACCACTGCTCCTAAACAGCAATTCAGACAAGCTCCATCTTCCTCTCCAGAACGTTCTCCAAGTCAAGAACGTTCCCCACCCCGTGAACTTTCACCCACCAAAACCAAGAACGTTCTCTTATCAAAGAATGTTCTCCTGTCCCTCCCACATCTCCTGTTCCTCAAAAAACCCATTCACCTACTCACGAACGTTCTCCTATCCAAGAACGTTCTCCTGTCCCTTAGAAGTCTCCCACTCAAGAACGTTCCCCTATCCAAGAACACTCTCCTGTCCCTCAGAAGTCTCCTACTCAAGAATATTCCCCTGTAAAAGAACGTTCTCCCTCTCATACTTCCCCTTCTTCACAACCTACAAAACGACCTCTCTCACCTGAACGCTCTTCCTCTCCCTCTTCTAACTCCTCATCAAACTCTGATTCATCCACATAACCTTCTCCACCCTCCAAGAAAGCAAAATCTCAATCCACTCCTCTAATCCCTCCCACAGCCACCAAACTATTTAAAGCCAAATGGGCTCAGCGTCCCATTGGCATTGGACGAGTCTTTGTCTTTGAAAACCTTGTAGTAGATGGCAATGTTGTCCAATATTTCACTGATGCTTTAGGATGGACTGAATTTCTGCAAACATCTGAGCACTACTTTCCAGATGTTGTCAGGGCTTTCTACTGTCAGGCCCAAACATTCCCTGATAAATCACTTCTGATTTCCATCATTAAGGGAATCTAGATAAGGCTGACTCCTGACATTCTGGCATCAATCTTGGACCTCCCTACTGAAGGTTCTGCTGTTTTTGGGAGCACATGGTATGCAACTCTAAACCTAAAACAAACTGATGTTTTGTCTAAGCTGTTTCAGGAAAACTCCACTCGATATCTCTCCACATACCTCAAACCCCTCCCTAAAATCTTTAACAGTATAAGGCAGCACACTCTTATTCCCCATTGTGGAAGCCATGTGTATGTTTCTAACAACGATGCGTTGATCATTTATCATCTCGTCAACTGTCAACGCCTCAATCTACCTCATCTCATCCTCCATCACATGATTGCCGCTGCAACAAAAGACTACAAGAAAAATACCGTCCCTTACGATATGATCTTAACCAAAGTCTTTAACCATTTTAAAATCCCTCTTTCCAATGAAAAATCCCTCCTAAAACTATCCAAATTCTCCACCAAAAATATTTCTCATATGAAAATCACAATCACATAAAAGCTTGCCCCTACGCCATCAAAACACCCTGCCCCCAAAACAACTAAATAGTCTGCCCCCATCACCTCTTCTTTCCTAACCCCTCTCAAAAGAAAGCGCTCTGCAAGAAGAAGAGTTGCAGCCCTAGCCTCAGCCTTCCCATCTCCAAATAGAGCAGTTGAGCCTGCTCAAGAACGTTCTCCTGCAAACCGAGAACGTTCTCCTGACCTTCCTCCAGAATTTCCAACTTTCTCTGTTTTCCCACAACCATCTACATTATCCTCCACTGACTTTATATCTTTCTCCCAATACTTCCATTCTCCACCCGATCCCATGACCACACTACTACCCCATCAAAATGTCTCAGCCATGTCCCCTGCCTATATTTCCCCCCAGACAACCACTTCTTCCATATTTGGAATTAGTCAATTTTTGACTTCTCCCGCTACTCCCAGTCCTTCCATCAACCAAACTTCCTCCTCCCATCCTAACCCTCAGCCTCTACCTGTCTCACTCCCTACCACCTCTGCTCCATCATGCAGTGCTGCTCCTGTCCCGCCTCCTATCATGACTCCACCAAAGGAACCAACAAACTCGGAGCTTATGGCAACCCTACAACTTCTTCTGGCCCGACAGACTCAACAAGATTTAGAGTCTACCATGCTACAATCTTGGATAACAGAACAGCTTTCTCCAAAGCTTGGTGTGCCTCCTCCTCCTGTTCAGCCTGCTCCTGCTCCTGAACCGATTCCTGATCCTTCCAAGTCTGCATCTTCAGAAGGATCTTCTCCTTCTTTAGCTAAATAGGAATCTTTTTCTTTTTCCTTTTTGTATGACAAAGGGCAAGAATTAATTTTCGTTTTTATATTTTGATACTTAAGAAGTCCTTTTTGCAATCAGGCACTTCAATCGTGTACTTCACAAATGTTTTATTCAATGAAATGTTCATTATGCTGAAAATCTGATTGCATTATCTTTTTACTATATAAAAACATCTATTGCATAAATTGAGGGGGAGCTTCTAAGCTCTTCAAAATTAAAATTAAAATTAGAATTAAAATCTAAACTAACATGTTTGTCATCATCAAAAAGGGGGAGATTGTTAAGACAAACTCTCAAATTAAGTTTTGATGAAAATAAACAAAGGTTAATTAAGAATGTTAATTATGATTCTAAATGTTATGTTAATTTAATCTGTGCTCTTGAGTATTTTTATTCAAAGATAGGAACCAAGCAAAGCAAAGCAATCAGATGAAAAACTAAATAGAACATTCTTGACCAGAAGCTGTACAAAACGGAGAATGTTCTGCAGAATCAAGATTGATTGTCACAACCACTTGACCAATCATTCTCCACTATTTTAACAGAGTTTCTGCCTCAAATCTTTATACTAAGTTCATCAGTACATGGCAAGGAACAAGTAGGAATCATTCTTGTTTAAAGAGCCTTTCGAATCACTAAGTTAAAGCAAGTCAAAACGGATTGTAACGTTCTCCAATCTAAAACTGTCAAGAAAGTTGAAACAAGACTGAACCTCAAGATTGATTATCAATCCCCAGATTATTTAGAACACTAACAGACTAGATTGATCATCAATCTTTGTTTCAGATCGTCAATCTCCGTTTCTGAAAAAATCAATCTCCGTTTCTGCAGAATCAGTTTTCTTATTTCTGCAAAAGTTGTTCATTACTTTCCAAATTGTTTTGGACAAGATCAAGTATCCAGATCAAAGATATATTATCAACAAACATATCCGAAGCTTAAGGGATCATTAAACGCGCAGGAAATCTGATCAAACTTCAATGAAACAGCCCAGTCAAGCAAGGCCCTAAACTGTTCACATGACTGGATTATTTTTATTCATTTATATTGGTTTTGGTCAAAAGTAACAGAGCACTACCAACAGATCTTTTTGACCATTATTAAATGCTCTAAACGTCTATAAAAGGAAGGCTAATACTCAGCAAAACTCAGAACTTCAAGTGCTAAGAATACTCATCAAATCACATACACTTGCATTCTTGAAAGTCTGTCATTCACGAAAAGAATCAGTCTAAAACTACCATACACATTCAGTTTATTTTATTGAGTCCTAATCTATTCTCAAACAAGAGTTGAGCATAATCAGATTCAACCAATCTTCTTAAATCATTATTGTGTAAACTCATAACTATAAGGATTGTTCATAGTTTGAGTATGATTAAAGAGTGAATTGTAAAATCCTATCAAAGCTGTTAGGTGACTTGATTGAATCCTTTCTGGGTGGAAAGGAATTGAAGTTACAGATCAAGGTTGATCTTTAACTGTGTAAGCAAAAGATTGTTCTCCATTTTCTTTTTGAACTCTTAGTGAAAATCTCACAATTGTGAAGACTGGACGTTGCCCGAGTTGGGTGAACAAG
Organism: Cicer yamashitae; assembly: GCA_037974755.1. Lineage (NCBI taxonomy): Eukaryota > Viridiplantae > Streptophyta > Magnoliopsida > Fabales > Fabaceae > Cicer > Cicer yamashitae. The sequence continues at coordinate 39,764,636 of JBBPBQ010020324.1, read as the reverse complement.
GATATATTATCGTGTGGTATCTCTTCCTTATCTCTATTTACATTCCGTCATTTTTTGTTAATCAAACTAAATAGAGAAACTAAAAACTGTGATTTTAACTAATCAAGAACGTTCTCCGTTTTATTTCCAGAACCAAGAACGTTCTCCGTTTTATTTCCAGAACCAAGAACGTTCTCCGTTTTCTGTTTTCATAACCAAGATCATTCTTGAGTTGTTTTCTTAAACTTTTTAACAGAAAATTTTAAATAGGAAAGATTACAATTCAAACCCCATTCCTTGTAACTTGACATTACTACTTCAGTTGGAATCAAAGCAAGGTCTCTAAAGAAACACTTTAACCAAGTGCTAGAGAAAAAGATCTAGAAGGAAAAATGTCAAAAGCAAAATACAGGAAGTAACTATTGACTGAAATGAACATACTGTCTTTCATAATTTACATAAATAGGAAGTATATGTTTTTTGGCTACTGTTCAAACTGCAGTATGACTGATAAGTTATAGTAGCTACCACATCCAACCAAGTGAGGTCTAAATTCAATTGAGAACAGGTTTAAGTAATAAGTAACTATTCATATCTATGTCACATATGTAGGTTCAAACTGTAACATTAGCCATAACAGATAAGCTTAGATGTTGGGGACAAGGTTAGCTTTTAAAATTAGAATTTGTCAAAAACCGTGAAACTGTTAGTATTATAAAAGTACCTACCTCAGATATGGAATCTATAGTAATGGTATCTTAATATTACAAGAAGTATTGGTGCCTTTTCCGAAATAGCACCAGTGTTGAATGGAAGGAGAAAATTTTCATTTGAGGTTGTACCTTCTGTAAAATACCCAATAACATTAAATCGAATGATTTTCAGAACATTGATTTGATACATGAAATAGTTTAGTTACTCTAAACCACTTGCTATAGTTTACAGATGATTAGAATGAGCAAAGAGGTAAATCATTGACTATTGCATGACCAATGCTAGTCCTACCATATGTAACAAACAATTCTCATACTAGCCACATAATAAATAAATAAATAAATTTGAAGAATCATAAGGTATAGAGTGATATTTGAATATAAACCCTAATCAGTTGTGATCCAACCAACCACCACCGAAATCCTAATCGCAATCATGAATATATATCATATCTCCATCATCTGGATAAATATAAAAAGAGAAACAGAGTTACTACTATGTTTTCAATCGCATCGCTTTAGCCCCCAATGGTGGAATTGCGGTGTAGACTAGATATATGTCGCAACACATTCTGAGGTTCGGGAACAGTAAATCGCGTAGTGGATATCTGCTGCGACACAATTCTTTGGTGTGTTGCCTTTTGCAGGGGCAGCTATCGCAGTTGCAATTCCTGTTGGAATCACATCCTCACAAGTGCTACAAGAGAGGGGAAGGAAAAATGTTTCATGACTAAAAGTGAACATAATCAATTGCTTCCAACCTTCACCAATACCCAAATAATATGTGACAAATGAACGTTGAAACGTCGCTTAGCATAACATATACAAATACAATTTCAAATTTTCAAGTGCATATGAAATATCTTACTCTACTGCCATTACATCACCGGGGTATTACATGTTTAGTCTAAGCATTTTCCGACAGAAAGAGAAGAACATGTTATCATACACTTTTAAACTCTGATTTCCAGCTTCAATGACATGAGACTCCCCATTCCACAGCTGCTTCGGCTCCCTCGTTGCACTGCTTTATACACCAAGAATGATTCAGTGCCAGTGTAACTATATGCTAATGTCTTCCCAACTGAGGTTGGCAGAGAGAATGCTAGCTGAGCAGGTTCAAACTCCATTCCCATGCAGAAATTTTTCCTGAAATAAATTTAGGGGCAGAAAAGAAAATGAATCAACATGCCAGAAATCGATTGAAGAATAATTTATCAATTAACACTAATTCCTTTTAACACACTATTATTCATATTCTCAGATCATTCGAGTTAATTTATCAATTAACACGCTATTATTCATTTTCTCAGATCATCCGAGTTTCTTGAACATTTGATCCTATCTCTCAGATTTTCCTTTTATCATTTTGAAATTTGTGTGATGAGTATTTCATTCCTTTTCCATCTTATTTTTAGCTCAGTTGGCAGATGTTTTTACAAAGTCATTGCGAGGTTCTAGAATTAGTTATATATGTAACAAGCTGGGTGCATTTGATTTATATGCTCCAGCTTGAGGGGGACTGTTAAAATATTATATTAGTATGTAAATAAAATAGATAAGCTGTAAGTATTCATGTCTGTAAGTTTTCCTGTCTATTAGTATTCCTGTCATTATGTTTGTTTAATACACATAGTCTATATAAAAAACTTCCGTTGTGTAGTTGAAACACACGGGCAGTTGAAAAAAGATTTCTTAAAAATATGAATTTCTGTTTATAGACGAAAACATGGATGTGGTATTCATCTAAGAGTTAAATATGTTTTTAGTTTCTATAAAATATCCTCTTATTAAGTTTAATCCCTACATTTGACGATATTGGTGAAAATTTTCATCTATTTTTGTAGGGACCAACCATGATATAAATGTATTTGATAGGGACTAAAAATATATTTAACCATTGATTTAATAAATAGGATGAAATAGGTAAAGAAATGCAACAACCTTACTCATCAAATATGATTTTAGAAAAATCTACAGCAATCAATTGATATACTAGTAACTAGTAAGAAAGAAGGAAATTGAGAATTATAGAGACAGAAGGAATGTAAGACAAATTTTGAACAATCAAATACCTAGTAACTAATTATAGCTTCCTCTGTTTCAGATTAAGGCATATACTTTCCAAATTGAGAATTCAACTACAGTTATGTTAAAAGTATGAATTGTCAAATACTTACAATGTAAAATAAAACATTCGAGCCTTTATCTGATTCTCGCACGCAAATATCGGTATATGTTCATTAGTTCATACAAAAATGTTTAAATCCAGATAATAAAATACTTTAATTAATAATTTTGCAGCAATTGAGAAACTACGCTGTTAAGGTTGCTAAGTCAACAATCGGAGGAACAGTTAATGAACCTGTTTAAACTAGAAATTTGAAACAAGCTAATGAACCCCAATCACTAATTCAAGCAATTTAAACTCATCCTCCATTGTTTTGAATTGAAATGTTAACGCATTTTCATTTATTGAAGAAATTGAATTTTAAAATGAACCCTAATCACTTGAAATCCTAATTGCAATCATGAATAATAAACTATTTCCAACATGAAGAAAAGGGGGAAACTGTTTTCAATCGCATACGACAAAGTTTACAAAAGAAAGAGACCTGGATGACTTAATGAATGAATTTGCCGGCGACGACCAACTCCAGCTGCGTTTTCCGGGAAGTTCAGTTCAATGCGACTCCAACTTCGATAGAAAGTAGCGCCGGTTGCATTTTGAAGTTTACCCGCTAAAATGTGTGTGTGTTTTTTTTAATAATTAAAATGTGTTTTTTATATACATGTAAAAAACTTTTATTTAATTTTTGTCTAGTGACCGATAGATCTCTGGATTAAGAAAGAAGTGAATTGGGCTTGGATTATAGTCACTTACCTATTTTTTTTAAATCTCAAATATTTTTTGAAAAATTTGCAAATATAAAAAAAAGATAAAATCATTGAAAAATTAAAAGAAAAATTATATATGTTTAGTTATTGAACAACCACGACATTTAATATTAAATCATAATATCACATTAGACATTTTTCAATATAGAGTATCAATGGTTAAATATTTTCTTTTATAAAACTAAACATAGCATCAAAATAATGAATAGTCTCATTTCAGGTTTAAATATCCAATTACTCATGAATAATGCAAATATTTTTGTTTTAGTTTCTAATATTATACTGTTAGTTTTTTTAATAGTTGAGTAATTAGTTGTTTAAAGTTTACATATGCAATTAGTCCATACAAAATAAAAAAATCATCAGCCTTAGTTCATATCCAATTGCTGTAAAATAGGTTTCTAGTTAAAGTGAGAGGAAAATAACTTTGTAGGATGTACCAGTGCTTGAGTTTTCAAATTTTAGTAGATAAACTTTTACGTACAAAAATAATAATAAATTGCAGACACAATTTGCTTCTCATATATGATAACCACAACATACAACAAAGCACAAAAGGTCTACATTTTTTTAAATATTGATCTTTCCCTCTACACTCTCTCACATAGCCCATTTTCTAAAATATAAAGTTAGTGTTTAAAAATTTTGAAAAAAAAGATTCAGAAATACGATATTTTTTTGTCTAAAAATAAAGCAGTATAAGACGATAAAAGTAGTTTTCTAGATTAAAGTGTCACTTTGTTAAATATCAGGAATCACCCAATAGCAATTCATGAGGAAAAGCAAGGATAGTTTTGTGACATATAATGCGGTCAACTTTTGTAAATTATATTAATAATTAATAATCAAAATAGGATAAAGGGAAAACTATTTTTTGCGACAAAGTAAGCAAGCCTTATCCAATGAGTTTGTAGCGAACACATGGTTTGGCTTAGTAGTTAAGTAACACCAAGTTAATCCATTTTTAGCTCCCAGCATACTTAGTAAAAGGTCAAAGGGTTTGACTCACAATTCTTATTCTAGTGCAACGGGATTGATTCACATTGAGACTAATGTTTCGTGAAATAAAAGTGAACATAATCAATTGCTTCCAACCTTCACCAATACCCAAATAATATGTGACAAATGAACGTTGAAACGTCGCTTAGCATTACATATTCAAATGCAATTTCAAATTTTCAAGTGCATATGAAATATCTTACTCTACTGCCATTACATCACCGGGGTATTACATGTTTAGTATAAGCATTTTCCGACAGAAAGAGAAGATAATGTTATCTTACACTTTTAAACTCTGATTTCCAGCTTCAATGACATGAGACTCCCCATTCCACAGCTGCTTCGGCTCCCTCGTTGCACTGCTTTATACACCAAGAATGATTCAGTGCCAGTGTAACTATATGCTAATGCCTTCCAAACTGAGGTTGGCAGAGAGAATGCTAGCTGAGCAGGTTCAAACTCCATTCCCATGCAGAAATTTTTCCTAAAATAAATTTAGGGGCAGAAAAGAAAATGAATCAACATGCCAGAAATCCATTGAAGAATAATTTATCAATTAACACTAATTCAACTCAGTATTAAATGCTTAAAAGATGTAACCATGTGGTTAATGAGTTTCAGTGAATGGCGAATCGCTCGGGAAAACTTAAGTTCGAATCCTGACCGGAACAATCCCTGGTCAGACTTTTACTTACCTTACGGCCAAACTCCAGAATCCATATTACCAGGACCCGTTTCCTTGAGAACCGGAGGGTTAAGACAAAAAATCCTCCATTATTTGTGTACTAGTTGAATCTATTTGATGTTATTGACTCTCACTCTAATCTATGCACTATTCAGATATTGCAGCGTCCTCTAATTGCATGATTTAGTTTTGCATGAGAAACACGACTGAAGCAAGTTTAATTTACCTCACAGCATCCAGCAATTGGGTAGCAATGTGTTTTCTTCTGTTGGAGGGAGTGACCCAAATGGCTCTAATGCCACAAACAGAAGCAACGAGTTCATTTTCACAAAAGATTGCTCTACCATCCATCACCTCAGAATCACTGACATTCACAACTCTTTTTTCGACTTTCCTTTGAAAAACAATATTCCCAAACAAGAGAGTGATTGGACACGACTTTGTTTTCCTTTTGTTTGCACTACCAGAATGCCCAGCAATTGAGCAATACACAGCTCTGGATGCTTCTTTGATTGGTTCTGCAACCACACACCCAACAATCCTTTGGAGAGAAACGAACAAATAGACCTGTGTATGTAATATGATGCCAATCAATAGTACATAAAACAACCTAACATAATATTTTCATATATTAAAAACAGCATCAAGAGTATAAATAAATAAATAAAAAAGTAATTTCAGAAAAGAGGTAGAAACAAATGTTTCTTGCTTAAAATAACTAGAATTTAACATTTGCATCTTAATTTTATTTATATAAGAAGCTCTCTCATTTGATATCTCTATAAATATCTACAAGTTTAAAAGCATTTTCAAATAAATGAACAATCATAAACTTGTATTGATTAAGAAACTTATATAACTTAGAAGCTAATCTAAACTGCAGCATAATCAAAATATAAATTGCATGTAAGTTTTTTGAGGTAAACGAGAACATTATCCACCTTACAGTGTTGATGACCTATCCATCCACTTCCCAACTCAATTTCCATCATCTTTACAACTTCTTCAGCCTGTCAGAAAAACTATTTAACAAAACTTGTTGGACACTGCAAAACCCATAAAATCATAAGAAAAAGGGGGTTAAAAGGAATAAATAACCTTGTTTCTGTGAGAAGATGGGTCAGTCCCCAATACCAAAACAATTTGACCACCTTTGTGAGAGGACAAAACCCTTTCATTGGTCCAACCCTACAGAAAAACAGAATCCAAATCAACAATAGGAATAACAAGAAATGGACATCGAAATCAAATAATAGAGAATAGAAAAGGGGAAGTTACTCTGAATTGGATTCCTTGCGTGTAACGTTTGTGAAATTGTGTGTGGGATTTCTCGACTTCTACATTGCCGGGAGTGAACTCAACACCACAAGTGGAACACGCACGCAACAAGAAATCGGATTGGCCAAAATCCAAATGGAACTGCGCATAGCTCCTCTTTTTGTTCTTCACCACCGGTTTTCTAATTATGGTGGAAGGCGAAGCAGGGTTCTTAAGGGTTTGGTGGTAAGTGTTTAAAATATGGTGTTGTTTGTTTTCTCAATCCCAGTTAGACAAATCATTGTGGTGGTTGTCGTCGTAGGTAAGGGATGTGGGTGTGGGAGTGGAATTGGAGGGACATTTGAAAAAATTGCTGATCTTTAATTGCATCTGTAGTACAATATTTTGTATGTGGCGTAATGTTAGGATCCTTTGTTTGTGCAAGAAAGAATTCCTAGGGTAATGGTGTAAAAAATCATATTGAAATGAATAAAGATGGTAAATAAAAGGATGATTTCTTATTCATGTAATGAAGTTGAAAGAGAAGATACAAGAGATTAACAATGAAGATGATAACCTTCCACTCAAGGCTACCCCAAAGAAGCCCTCTCCTTTCTCACTAGAGGATTCTCTCGTTTCCAACTTAATTCTTCAAAAGTTCTCTTGCTCCTCTACCAATTTAGGACTATTTAAAGACTTTATAAGAATAACCAAAATAACAACTCCGAACAACCACCTAACTAACTCATCGACTTATTTAACTACTCCAATTATCCTTATTTTATATCCTAACACCTATCCAAGAGTTTGGGTTAGAGGATTTGACCTATTTAACTTCAATTTATATTTATTATTATTCATATAAAAATCTACATATAAATATTAAACTCATAAAATTTTAATATATGTAATCCAAGTTAATGGCATATCAAGAGTATCACAAAATCCTCAAAGCCAATGTGATGTTATGAAAATCATAACATTAGAAATTGGCTAATGGTTTGAGAGGGATTAAAGGGGAATTTTTAGAGATTTGATCAATCGAGATTCTGTTGTGATAGTGAGTCATCATTCGATTATGATGGATAGAGAAATCACAATTTTTTCAAATATATAAAATTACTTCATATATTATTTATATTTTTATGATAGTGAGTCATTTTTTAATTGTGATGGATAGAAAAATCAAAATTTTTTCTATATAAAAATAGTTCATAAATTATTTACATTTTTTATAAAAAAATATATGAATCTTATTTTGAAAGAAAATAAATTTAATAGATTATTAAGACAAATTTGTTATTTTATCAAAATATAAATAATATTATTTGATTATCTGTTGTGTATCAAAAGCTGAATATAATAAACTACTCTTATCAAATTTGTTTTTTTGTTATCATGTTGATATCAAAATATGATAACTTTTTATTTTGTCCATATTCTATAATGTCTCTATCCTTATCTTGTATTCTATCTTGTCAATCAAACGAGTCCTTAGCATTTAAGAGACAATTTAATAAATTTCTTAATTTCAATTTAAAATAGAAAATCACCAAATGTATGTAGAATTTGCTTATGTTCGAGAGGTGAAAAAGTACGTTGCTGTCATTTGAATTTCTCCGTCGCTACTTGGCTTCCAAACACAACAAATTCAGTATATGTGCCTCAGCCATAACTCTCTGCCTAAAATCGTGCGTTTCCTTAGGTACCCCAGAATTTGGAAGAGGGGTTCACGTTGATTCCATCAAACTCAATTTAAACTCTAACTGTTTCGTAGGTTCTTCTCTCATTCGTTTATACTCACAATATGGGAAAATAAAAGATGCACATAAGGTGTTTGATGAAATTACTGACAAAGATATTGTTGCATATACTTCCATCATCACTGCATATGCTCACTCTGGTGATTCCTCTGCATATGCTCACTCTGCTGACAAAGAAATGCAACAACCTTACTCATCAAATATGATTTTAGAAAAATCTACAGCAATCAATTGATATACTAGTAACTAGTAAGAAAGAAGGAAATTGAGAATTATAGAGACAGAAGGAATGTAAGACAAATTTTGAACAATCAATTACCTAGTAACTAATTATAGTTTCCTCTATTTCAGATTAAGGCATATACATTCCAAATTGAGAATTCAACTACAGTTATGTTAAAAGTATGAATTGTCAAATACTTACAATATAAAATAAAACATTCGAGCCTTTATCTGATTCTCGCACGCAAATATTGGTATATGTTCATTAGTTCATACAAAAATGTTTAAATCCAGATAATAAAATACTTTAATTAATAATTTTGCAGCAATTGAGAAACTACACTGTTAAGGTTGCTAAGTCAACAATTGGAGGAACAGTTGATGAACCTATTTAAACTAGAAATTTGAAACAAGCTAATGAACCCCAATCACTAATTCAAGCAATTTAAACTCATCCTCCATTGTTTTGAATTGAAATGTTAACGCATTTTCATTTATTGAAGAAATTGAATTTTAAAATGAACCCTAATCACTTCAAATCCTAATTGCAATCATGAATAATAAACTATTTCCAACATGACGAAAAGGGGGAAACTGTTTTCAATCGCATACAACAAAGTTTACAAAAGAAAGAGACCTGGATGACTTAATGAATGAATTTGCCGGCGACGACCAACTTCGGCTGCGTTTTCCGGGAAGTTCAGTTCAATGCGACTCCAACTTCGATACAAAGTAGCGCCTGTTGCATTTTACTGTTAGTTTTTTTAATAGTTGAGTAATTAGTTGTTTAAAGTTTACATATGCAATTAGTCCATACAAAATAAAAAAATCATCAGCCTTAGTCCATATCCAATTGCTGTAAAATAGGTTTCTAGTTAAAGTGAGAGGAAAATAACGTTGTAGGATGTACCAGTGCTTGAGTTTTCAAATTTTAGTAGATAAACTTTTACGTAAAAAAAAATAATAAACTGCAGACACAATTTGCTTCTCATATATAACTTAAAAGCTAATCTAAACTGCAGCATAATCAAAATATAAATTGCATGTAAGTTTTTTGAGGTAAACGAGAACATTATCCACCTTACAGTGTTGATGACCTATCCATCCACTTCCCAACTCAATTTCCATCATCTTTACAACTTCTTCAGCCTGTTAGAAAAACAATTTCACAAAACTTGTTCGACGCTGCAAAACCCATAAAATCATAAGAAAAAGGGGGTTAAAAGGAATACATAACCTTGTTTCTGTGAGAAGATGGGTCAGTCCCCAATACCAAAACAATTTGACCACCTTTGTGAGAAGAGATAACCCTTTCATTGGTCCAACCCTACAGAAAAACAGAATCCAAATCAACAATAGGAATAACAAGAAATGGACATCGGAATCAAATAATAGAGAATAGAAAAGGGGAAGTTACTCTGAATTGGATTCCTTGCGTGTAACGTTTATGAAATTGTGTGTGGGATTTCTCGTCTTCTACATTGCCGGGAGCGAACTCAACACCACAAGTGGAACTCGCACGCAACAAGAAATCGGATTGGCCAAAATCCAAATGGAACTGCGCATAGCTCCTCTTTTTGTTCTTCACCACCGGTTTTCTGATTCTGGTGGAAGGTGAAGCAACCGGTTTAGGATTCTTACGGGTTCGGTGGTAAGTGTTTAAAATATGGTGTTGTTTGTTTTCCCAGTCCCAGTTAGACAAATCATTGTCGTGGTTGTCGTCGTAGGTGAGGGATGTGGGTGTGGGAGTGGAATTGGAGGGACATTTGAAAAAATTGTTGATCTTTAATTGCATCTGTAATACAATATTTTGTAAGCGGCGTATTGTTAGGATCCTTTGTTTGTGCAAGAAAGAATTCCTAGGGTAATGGTGTAAAAAAACATATTCAAATGAACAAAGATGGTAAATAAAATGATGATTTCTTATTCATGTAATGAAGTTGAAAGAGAAGATACAAGAGATTAACAATGAAGATGATAAACTTCCACTCAAGGCTACCCCAAAGAAGCCCTCTCCTTTCTCACCGGAGGATTCTCTGGTTTCCAACTTAATTCTTCAAAAGTTCTCTTGCTCCTCTACCAATTTAGGACTATTTAAAGACTTTATAAGAATAACCAAAATAACAACTCTGAACAACCACCTAACTAACTCATCGACTTATTTAACTACTCCAATTATCCTTATTCTATATCCTAACACCTATCCAAGAGTTTGGGTTAGAGGATTTGACCTATTTAACTTCAATTAATATTTATTATCATTCATATAAAAATCTACATATAAATATTAAACTCATAAAATTTTAATATATGTAATCCAAGTTAATGGCATAGCAAGAGTATCACAAAATCCCCAAAGCCAAAGAAAGTAGATTGATCTTGGTTCCACACTCTACGATTCTTAAATACTCTAATTGTGTATATGTAGGAGAATGTATATATATACTCCAGTACATAATCAGAAATCAGCAAAATCAGCACAAACATTCTAACAAACACCTTGTATGCAACAAAAATCAGCACAAACATTCTAACAAACACCTTGTATGCAACAAAAATCAGCAAAATCAGCACTAACATCTAAATTGAAAATCAGCACTAACTCCAAACAAAAATCAGCACATGAAATTCAAGAAATTAGTTCATATATATATATAGTTCATATAGGTGGAAATAGAATTTAATACAAATGATGGTTGTGGTGTGGTGTGTATAACTCTATGCAGTATTGTTTGAATTTTGGCATATCTTATGCCTTATTATTAATACATATATCTTTGCCTTTTAAAAAAAAATTAAACTAACGATAAAACTTTACCATATATATGTTCCATTGTGCATCACAAATGCTTACTAGAATATACTAAGGAGGATCTCACCCACCCCCTTATAAAAACACAGGGTTTTACCGGATGCTACAATCTGGTAGTGAAATTGAAACAGAGAAAAAAAAAACGTACGAGCAACAATCGGTTGAAATGAGGAAGCAACAATGCGTGTGGGCAAATTGAGTGAAGTCTGGGAGGAGATTTTGAGGCCGCTTAACTGAGAATTGAGGAACCCTAATTCTGAAATCAGAAAATCGAAATGAATTAAGATAGATTGAGCACAACATAAGAAAGCAAATTGAAATTGAAATTTTGAGAAGAAGTTAGTTACGGAGTTAGGGTGAAGAAGGTCTGTGAGTGTTGGTTCCTGCGGTTGAGCGCACGGTAGCGAAGGGGAAGGCGGTTCCAAGTGATTTTGTACAACCCGCCATTTCTCTATTCTTTTTTCACTCAACGAATGAATCAATGAATGATTTCTTATCCAATCTAATCTTATTAGCCTCTTCTCACTTCACACTCCCACTGCCGTTCAAATTATAATTTAAATTTAAATTATTATATCCTAAAAATAAAATTATAGGACTATACTTTTTTATAAAATAAATTTTATCTAATTCCCTCCATTTTAATCAATTAAAAATGCAAAGTGCAGTACAAACATGGTGAACAAATTGTGTCAGGTATTTTCCATCACAATATTCTAGAATTAACTAAGAGCAAATCCTACAAAACACATAATTGACATTTATGCTTAGATTGTTCGAAGACAATTTGACATAAATAAATTAATATCATAATCCTGATATTAGTTTATCAATATTTTTCACACAAGTAGGTAATTGACAAAATAAATGTGGGAATCTATGGTTTTTTTTCATCTAAATTATACATAACTTTTTTTTGACTTCTACAAGTTTATTTTTATTCTGCAATTTTATTTTGACTTTTATTGTTTTCAATATTGTCTAATCTAACTATTTGTTTAGAAGTCACTTAATATTTAAAGAGCATGTTCCATATTTGTGTTAGTCTCATAAGCCACTTCAAGGTTGTTAAATTCGAGTGGTAAGTTGGTAACTCGTAAATTCATCCGATTCCACGAGTCCAACTCATATGAGTCGACTCGATTGTGGAATTGAAATATGATAAACTCGTAAGTGGTAACGAATTTACACGAGGTAGCTCGTTTCAATTTCGGCGAAATCGGTTGAAATCGGACGAGTTTACAAGAGTTTGAGAGTTCAACTTTTAAAGTCTAATTGACTGGATTTAGTTATTGGCCCAACTTTTAGAATCTGTACTTAATGTTTTTATGTTTTGGTGGGATAATTAACCTATTTTTGTACAAATTTAAAGTAATTGAAAATGACACTTTATTATGGTGATTTAGTATTTTTTTGCTATTAAAATTTTATAATTTTCATGAATTTATAATCATATATAAATATCTATTTACGTATAAATTATTTTTAATATTATTTTAATATGAAGTAAACTTGTACTATTTTACGAGTCGAATTTATCTATGCAAAACGAATTTACTTAGCTTTTGACTTTAACAATCTTATTTTACTCAATATAGTATGGTAAAAAAAACACAAAAATTGTTCCAAGCTAGCCTAACCTTTAGAGTTGTTTTATCAAACACAGTAGGTGCAACTTTGACCCAAGATAAACTTCAACACAAATCAAAAAACATAGAGGCCAAGCAACACAATAATAACAATATTATCACTAGAGATTTGATTATACAAAAGAGAAAGAAATAAGACAAGAACATGTAATGGTGGTTTTGAAGATGGACGTGATTGTGTTTGAAGAATCTGCTGTTTAAATCTTTAATTAAGAGTTCGTAAAAATATATTTATTAATGAAAATAAATTTTATATGGAGTCCTGCAATATAGTTTCGTAACATTAGTGATTTTTGATTTTGATTTGATAAATGGTAAAATATGATTTAGAAGTAAGTAGACTTTTAAATGAACATTTATGTATTTTAAAATAGTCATTTTTGCTATTATGTTTTATATTTATAGTAGTATGTAGTTATTCGATTAATTTATTTATTTTATTGAAAAATTTAGGTTAAAGAGATAATGTCCCAATTTAAAGTAGATAATATCTTAAAGTTTATTGAACACTTACAAAAGTATTAACATTTTAAAATAGTCATTTTTAATATTATGTTTTATAATTATAGTAGTATGTAGTTATTCGATTAACTTAATTAATTTTTTTAATAAAAAATTTAGAATAAAGGAATAGTGTCTCAATTCATGATACAGAAGACTTTATAATTTTTTGAACATTTACAAAAATATTAATATTTTCCTCCCTCCAATTTTATTAATGAAAATAAATTTTATATAGAGCCTGATATATTGTGCGAAGATGGTACATACGAAGTTTGAAGAGAATGGAATAAAACTAAAGGGAAAATGATAAAAATAAAAAATAAACAATGGATAAAATGACAATAAGAAATTTAAAACAGTTCAATTTGTTGGATTCGTGTAAATGAGTGTCGTAACATTCATCATTTCTAATTTTGATTTGAAAAATAATAAAATATGATTTGAAAGTAAGTAACTTTTAAATGAACATTTATGTTTTTTTTTTTTGACAAAACATGTTATGTATTTTAAAATAGTCATTTTCACTGGTATGTTCTATACTATAGTAGTATGTACTTATTTGATTGACTTATTATATTTAAGAATGATGCGTTAATTTTTTTACTATTAATTTCTATATTACTATAAATGGTAATACAATAAAGTACTTTAAAACTACATGCTAAAGTACATCATAGAGTCGTCGGATTAATTGTGTGTTTGGAAACACGTCACGACAAGTCACCTCTCTAAATTCTAGTTTTGACCAATCGTGTGATGTCATAGCAAAAAATTTGAAAAGTATTATTGACTGCAACGCTATATTTTGTAACTTCGTATTATTTATGACAAGATTGCTTCAGAATGCGACAAATGGAAGTGTATCGCAATTCCTAACGAGCAATAAATATGATTTTTGTACAAATAATAACATTTATCATGAATAAACACTCACTTTAGTCTCCTAACGTTGTGTGCAGTATCACACTAGTCCTTGAAAGAAAATAAAGCATTTTAAAATCCTTGAAATATACTTTTGCTAGTCTTGCAACCTCTGTCGTAAAACTCGTTTTCTATTTTATGTTAATTTTAATGTGGTATCATATTTTTTGCCCTTCATATGTTTATGTGGCATGACAACTTGTCTTCACCTACATTATTATATCCACAGTAGCAAAGACAAAAATGATATATAATTAAAACATATTTATTTTCTCATTGTCTTTAAAATTTAAAGAACCACATCTCTTATTTGCTTATGATCAAATTTGTGCAAAATCAATTTTGTGAAAGATGCCAAGGTTTTCCTACTCTTCAACCTAATTTTTATCGTCATAAAATAGAAGATGTATCTCTGCAGAAAAAAAATTAGCTATTAAATACCTTAACGACAAGAAAACAAATATATACCAAAAACATCTTAGAATAAGTAATCAGAATTCAAACAAAATACCAACTAAAGAGGAATACAGATATACATGGAAGTTACTTGACGTCAAGAGTAAAATATGACATAAAATATTCCAATAAACAAGTAAAAAAGATATACAATCTAATGTGGATTTGAGATGCTTTCACACGAGATGAAAATCTAACCAAGTGATTTCTTGAAATAAAGTGGTAATAAAACAAAAAGAAAGAAACAAACATAAGTTAGATGAAGAAGATGGAGAATACGCCACAACCAATGACGATTGATAAGTTAATGAAGAATCACCACAATGGTAAGAAAATCATTGATAAGATTCAAGCAAATTCTAATCCAAGAACTCAAATAGGAGACATATCTCACTCACCGTTCTCATGAGAGAAATTCTAATTTATTTCAAACTTATCCAGAATGGAGACTCTTACCAACTATTTAATGAACGATTTACCCTATTTCTAAAATGGGTCAAAAGACAATTCTCTAGATCCATATTGGGCTTACACCACATAACTAAAATATTACAATTTAGATAAAACTAAAAACTATTATCAAGCCTTGACTTAAATATTCTTTGTTTTTTCTCTTAATTAGCTCATTTTATGTCCTTATCATTCCTTCATTCTTAGAAGAAATCCGACCTCGAATTTAATTCAATCATAACCTACAAGAAGAAAAACACAAGTCAAAAACATGAAGAACAATGTTAACGCTACCCCTGGGATCAAATGAAAATTGTGAAAAATCACCAAACGTGCCAAGTAGGTGAGGCCCAACTCCACTTTTTGCATTCAACAACCCAACATATTCATTTGCAATATAAGGAGTTTTCAAGATAGAGATAAAATTATACCTCTTGTAATTGACATTAACTACCAATGTTACCTTCCTCAGATTGTAATTGGTGACAAACAATAAGTTACTTTGTATTTCTAAAGGCTTCAAAGCAAGTTGAGCCTCACAGACATTCCTTTCATCATAAACAATTAAAGGTTTTTTTTGAAACAAGACAAGTCCATCAAACAAATTAGGAGTATCATATGGAAGTTTAAGAGATTTGTCAATAACAGAAAGAGTAAGGAGAGGTGTAGCAGTGCAACTATCAACTAATTTTACATACAAACATTTACCCTTAATAGAAAATCTCAAAATACTAACTTTATTTTTAACACAAGAGTAAGTGTTCAAGTTAGCAAACTAATGTTTCTTAATAATCCCAACACATTCTTCAAATTTTTTGTCATGAACCAAATTTACTTTAGAAAGCACAACAATACATTTATCAAGAAAACCATTCAAGTCTTGGCTCATAATTCTCGAATCAAGTTTAGAAGAATAGTATGGATTAAACACTTCATGCATCATGGTTTCAACTTTCAAATGAGACTTATGGAAATAACACACTTCAAGGTTGTTAAATTCGAGTGGTAAGTTGGTAACACGTAAATTCATCCGATTCCACGAGTCCAACTCATATGAGTCGACTCGATTGTGGAATCGAAATATGATAAACTCGTAAGTGGTAACGAGTTTACACGAGGTAGCTCGTTTCAATTTCGGTGGAATCGGTTGAACTCAGACGAGTTTACAAGAGTTTGAGAGTTCAACTTTTAAAGTCTAATTGACTGGATTTAGTTATTGACCCAACTTTTAGAATCTATATTTAATGTTTTTATGTTTTGGTGGGATAATTAACCTATTTTGGTACAAATTTAAAGTAATTGAAAATGACACTTTATTATGGTGATTTTGTATTTTTTTGCTATTAAAATTTTATAATTTTCATGAATTTATAATCATATATAAGTATATATTTACGTATAAATTATTTTTAATATTATTTTAATATGAAGTAAACTCGTACCATTTTACGAGTTGAATTTATCCATGCAAAACGAATTTACTTAGCTCTTGACTTTAACAATCTTATTTTACTCATTATAGTATGCTAAAAAAAACACAAAAATTGTTCCAAGCTAGCCTATTCTTTAGAGTTGTTTTATGAAACACAGTAGGTGCAACTTAGACCCAAGATAAACTTGAACACAAATCAAAAAACATAGAGGCCAAGCAACACAATAATAACAATATTATCACTAGAGATTTGATTATACAAAAGAGAAAGAAATAAGACAAGAACATGTAATGGTGGTTTTGAAGATGGACGTGATTGTGTTTGAAGAATCTGCTGTTTAAATCTTTAATTAAGAGTTTGTACAAATATATTTGTTAATGAAAATAAATTTTATATAGAGTCCTGCAATATAGTTTCGTAACATTAGTGATTTCTGATTTTGATTTGATAAATGGTAAAATATGATTTAGAAGAAAGTAGACTTTTAAATGAACATTTATGTGTTTTAAAATAGTCATTTTTGTTATTATGTTTTATATTTATAGTAGTATGTAGTTATTCGATTAATTTATTTATTTTATTGAAAATTTTTGATTAAGGAGATAATGTCCCAATTCAAAGTAGAGAATATATTAAATTTTATTGAACACTTACAAAAGTATTAACATTTTAAAATAGTCATTTTTTACTATTATGTTTTATAACTATAGTATGTAGTTATTCGATTAACTTAATTAATTTTTTTGATAAAAAATTTATAATAAAGGAATAATGTCTCAATTCATGACACAGAAGACTTTATAATTTATTGAACATTAACAAAAATATTAACATTTTTCCAACTTGATTTTCGAAACCCATTTGCCATAGTTGATTTCCCAACTTGAAACAAATTGGTCACATATGTATCATAGAAATAGGTGGCCTTCTCAAATGGAGATTTCTTGTTAAAAAAATGAAGCTTTCAAAATTTTTCCTTCAGATCAATCAACCTCTACTTTTTGTTTTGTTTATGGATAAAAATGCATCTCAAATTCTTTTGTAAGTACAGATGTGCACCTAAGAGGAGGAGGGGGGGGGGGGGGGGGGGGTGAATTAAGTGTTTAGGAGTATTTCTTGTTTTCAGCGAAGTAGCAATCGATTTTTGCGCTTACGGATAGTAAAAGATAAAGTAAATGACAGTAATGTAAAGAACACAACAATATTATCCTGGTTTCCCTTATACCCAAGGGTACATCCAGTCTTCTTGCACACCACAAGAGATTTCTCCATTATTGTTAGAAAATGTACAAGTCCCACCCTAGGACCTCTGCTACAAACTTCTAATAAAACCTCTAAGATAGCACCCCACTATCTTAGATAAGACTACTCAAAGAAAGTACTACTTTCTTTTTACAAACACTGTAATTTGGTAAGGATATAAGAATAAGAAAGAGAGGTATAATGATAACAATCCAATATTGCTTCAAGTACTTTGAGAACCTTTGTCAAGGATATGAAAATGAAATGCAAGTACTTGAATTATGAAAAATGACTTTGAGAAAAATAGAAAAGTTGTTCAAAGTCGTTCAAGGTTTTTTCGTGGGATTGTCCGTCAATGAATCTGAAGTTATGGTGTATTTATAGTCCATAAACATCTCTTCAGATTCGTGGCCATTGATCCAAGAGGTTTGAGGAACAATTGCAATGATCTAGAACCATTTCAGATCTGAAAAATTGCATTGCTTCTAGTTGTATTCGAATACAGGATGTATGTATTCGAATACACCTCTTTGTAACGTTCAAATTTATTCAAATTTAACACTGTGTAGTCGAATACACATGTATGTAGTTGAATACAGATTGATCAATTTTGCCACTGACTTGTTGGTTGTATTCGAATACATCAGGATGTATTCGAATACAGATGAGAGGCTTTTGCTACTGACTTAGCAATTTTCATCTGTATTCGAATACACTTATGTTGTATTCGAATACACCTTTGTATTTTGTCAAAAATATTAATTTTAACACTTTGTAAATGTAATTTTGACTTTTTGAAAATACTTTTTATGCATATGTTAAAGATGAAAAGTTCTCATGTACTTGATCTTGTGATTGTATCATTTACCTTTACATTTAAACA
This sequence comes from Cicer yamashitae, assembly GCA_037974755.1. Taxonomy (NCBI): domain Eukaryota; kingdom Viridiplantae; phylum Streptophyta; class Magnoliopsida; order Fabales; family Fabaceae; genus Cicer; species Cicer yamashitae. The sequence goes on along the minus strand of JBBPBQ010020324.1, from coordinate 39,745,770 downwards.
TCTAGTATGTTTGAATTAAAGTTTATCAATAAGATATTTTGGACTTCTTCTTTTTGAGCTTGTTGTCTTGATCATCATCATCGTTGGTCTTTTGTCTTCATTAAAAACATGTATTTTACATTCTCCCCCTTTTTGATTATGACAAAACTTTTGTTGTTTGGAGAGACTGTATCATCGGAAAATTACTCCCCCATAATTTATGCGTACTCCCCGTTGAACTTGAATGTTTGTGATCATTTTGGAAAAAGATGGAAGACCTACAAACAGTTTTAAAAACAACAAAATATCCAACTATTCTCCCCCTTTTGACATGATCAAAAAGAAGGAAAATATCGACAATATTTAAAGTAGAATCCAAGTAATTTTAAGATATAAAAGAGAAGGTTCGAATATGAAATAATACCCAAAATCATGTTCAAGTATTATCACGAAAACATATTGAAAAGGAAAATTAACGAAAGCATCATAAATGCTTGTTAAACAAGCTTCATCAAAAACTAATCCTAGTATACGAACTACATTTTCAAGTTTTTATTTAAAAATGAATTTTTTCACAGAAAATACAACATGTAAGGCACATATTCATATATTAATAAAAGATATATATCAAAGAATCAATTCTAGCAATTTATCAATTGAAAAAGCTTTATATATGGACGAAAACCCGAACTTGTATTCGACTACACTTGTTGTATTCGAATAAAAGTGTTTCGGGGAATGTGTATTCGATTACACTCATACTGTATTCGAATACAGGATATTCTGCAAACGTGTATTTGATTACATATTCTATGTATTCGGCTACAGTTTTGAATTTTTGCAACAAAAACGATTTTTTCACGAGGAATACACCAAGTAATGCATATATTCACATATTTAAAAACAAATAACCACATTTAAGAACAAAGAAACATTAATGACTTAATTCTAACAATTTATTAAGAGAAAAATTTTTAAATCTTGAAGGGTGATGACAAAGTACCTTTCTTTACCCACACGTAATGCCCTTTTGGAATACTAATGTTTCTCACATGACAGGCATTAGGTGTGTGACCATGAAGACCACAATAGGAACAAGTAGGAGTAAATTTATTTTTAATAGCATATGTATGAAATTTATTTTGAGTAATTTTCTCCTTATAAGAATGAACTTTTTGTAAAATTGTAATTTTTTCTTGATTGGATTGAGTACTAGCTTTGACAAGAATGGTCTTATTCAAGCTTGGTTTGTCAAATTTAGAGGATCCAAGACCACTTTTATCGTTTGAGTATCTTTGCATGTTTAGAACATTCTCCAATCCCATTTGTCCTTTTTCATATCGTTCAATTACTCTATTTAATTGAACAATCTTGAATGAAAGGGAATCACATTTATTGCATGTAAAATTCTGCTTTGATTTTTCAGCATCCTTTTCCATAATGTCAACTTTTTCTTGAAGACTTGAGATTTGTCTCTTTTGTGTTGACACTAGTTTAAACAGATTTTTACATTCAATAAGGAGTTCCTTTATGGCGTTTTGAGCATCATTGTATTCTATAATTAATTCACTATTAGTTTTATTATAATGAAAAGAGTTTATGTTACTAACCTCTTCGTCATCTGATTGATGCGATGCCATTAGTGCAACATTAGCACATTCCTCACTTTCTGTTTCTGATGATGAACTTACTTCGTTATCTTCTCAAGCTATGTATGCTTTCTTGAAGTCTTTCCTTTTACCGACATGTTTCTTGATAGGTTTGGACAGTCTGCTTTGATATGTACTTGTTTCCCGCATTCAAAACAAGTGAAGTTTTGGTTTGAAGTAGAGCTATCTTTCTTTTTGAAATTCTTCTTTTTGAAATTTCTGTCATTTTTAAGAAATTTACCAAATTTCTCAACAAGGGAAGTAATGTTTTCGTCTTCATCAGAATTATCATCTGTGATTTGTTCCTTTGATTCGGTCTTTAGAGCAATGTTTTTGTTCTTCTTTTCTAGAGTTTCATTTTGCTCCAATCTTCCAAGTTCAATTTCGTGTTCTTGGAGTTTGCCAAATAATGCAGAAAGTGACATCTTGGATAAACTTTTCTTTTCTGATATTACTGTCACCTTTGGTTGCCAAGCCCTTGTTAGTGATCTTAATACTTTCAGATTTAGTTCATCGTTGGAGAAAATCTTTCCAAGAGCCGTCAAGTGATTTGTTAAGTGGGAAAATCTTTTCTGCATGTCTAAGATAGATTCTCTGGGATGCATACAGAATAACTCATATTCTTGAGAAAGTGTATTAAGTTTAGATCTTTTTACCTCTACGGTGCCTTCATGGGTTACTTCCAATGTGTCCCATATTTCTTTGGCTGTTTTACAGTGAGATACGCGGAAAAATTCATCCATTCCTAGTGCTGATTGTAGAATGTTTTTAGCCTTTTTATCGAACAACACTTTTCTTTTATCGTCATCGGTCCAGGAATTCTTTATCTTAATTTCTTCTTTGTTATTGATGACTGTTGTTGGAATGTAAGGACCATTTTCAACAGCATCCCATATATCGTCTCCTTGTGCTTCAAGATACGCTTGCATATGTATCTTCCAAAAATCATAATGCTCACCAACAAAGCATGGTGGTTTGTTACTGCTGCCACCGTCTCTGAAAACAGGTTGTGCGGAAGCCATGAGTTATTGATCAGGGAGTAAGTTACCTTGAACCTGCTCTGATGCCAATTGTAAGTACATATGTGCACCTAAGATGGGGGTGAATTAGGTATTTAGGAGTATTTCTTGTTTTCAGCGAATTAACAATCGATTTTTGCGCTTACGGATAGTAAAAGATAAAGTAAATGGCAGTAATGTAAAGAACACAACAATATTATCCTGGTTTCCCTTATACCCAAGGGTACATCCAGTCCTCTTGCACACCACAAGAGATTTCTCCACTATTGTTAGAAAATGTACAAGTCCCACCCTAAGACCTCTGCTACAAGCTTCTGACAAAACCTCTAAGATAGCACCCCACTATCTTAGATAAGACTACTCAAAGAAAGTACTACTTTCTTTTTACAAACACTGTAATTTGGTAAGGATATAAGAATAAGAAAGAGATGTATAATGATAACAATCCAATATTGCTTCAAGTACTTTGAGAACCTTTGTCAAGGATATGAAAATGAAATGCAAGTACTTGAATTATGAAAAATGACTTTGAGAAAAATAGAAAAGTTGTTCAAAGTCGTTCAAGGTTTTGTCGTGGGATTGTCCGTCAATGAATATGAAGTTATGGTGTATTTATAGTCCATAAACATCTCTTCAGATTCATGGCCATTGATCCAAGAGGTTTGAGGAACAATTGCAATGATCTAGAACCATTTCAGATCTGAAAAATTGCATTGCTTCTAGTTGTATTCGAATACAGGATGTATGTATTCGAATACACCTCTTTGTAACGTTCAAATTTATTCAAATTTAACACTGTGTAGTCGAATACACATGTATGTAGTCGAATACAGATTGATCAATTTTGCCACTGACTTGTTGGTTGTATTCGAATACATCAGGATGTAGTCGAATACAGATGAGAGGCTTTTGCTACTAACTTAGCAATTTTCATCTGTATTTGAATACACTTGTGTTGTATTCGAATACACCTTTGTATTTTGTCAAAAATATTAATTTTAACACTTTGTAAATGTAATTTTGACTTTTTGAAAATACTTTTTATGCATATGTTAAAGATGAAAAGTTCTCATGTACTTGATCTTGTGATTGTATCATTTACCTTTACATTTAAACATCTAGTATGTTTGAATTAAAGTTTATCAATAAGATATTTTGGACTTCTTCTTTTTGAGCTTGTTGTCTTGATCATCGTCATCATTGGTCTTTTGTCTTCATCAAAAACATGTATTTTACAATTCGATTAACTTAATTAATTTTTTTGATAAAAAATTTAGAATAAAGGAATAATGTCTCAATTCATGACAAAGAAGACTTTATAATTTATTGAACATTTACAAAAATATTAACATTTTTCCAACTTGATTTTCGAAACCCATTTTCCATAGTTGATTTCCCAACTTGAAACAAATTGGTCACATATGTATCATAGAAATAGATGGCCTTCTCAAATGGAGATTTCTTGTTAAAAAAATGAAGCTTTCCAAATTTTTCCTTCAGATCAATCAACCTCTACTTTTTGTTTTGTTTATGGATAAAAATGCATCCCAAATTCTTTTGTTTTAAATAACTAATAACAGGTTAACATTATAAATAAACTATAGCCTTCAAACGAGATGTGTTGAAGATTATACACACAAAAAAGACGGTGATGAAGAGAGGGGAAAGTTAAGAAACGGATGTTGTGTGCGAGAAAGAGATAAACAATAATCAGCTGTATTTTTTTTTTATGAATTAATCATTTAATCCAAGTGTTCATTTGATTTATGGTTGATATTTATCCCTCTCATTTCTCATAATAAAAATTACTGTCATCCCTATATATATATATATTTGATTTTGAACTATAGTTAAATTATAATTTTGTTAACTTTTAGTAATTTAATTATTATATATATATATATATATATTAGTTTTTCTTATACTTAAATATATTATAATAAAATAAAAGTGAAATATGATGCGATTTAAAATTAAATTCTTTAAAATGTAATTTTAAATCTAAAAAAAATATTAATTTAAAAATATTAATATGTAATAATTTTTTAAATAGACTAATAGACTTTTATAAATATTTGAGGTAGGCCTAAAAAAAGTTTGTGACATGCTACCAGCTAGACTTTAAGCATTTAATTTTTTGACAGATAAACTGAGACATTATAAAATCTATTTCGACTTAATCTATTCTTATCCTTGTTAGGAAGATTCTAAACACACATATTTTTATGTATGTGAGATTATTTTTTAATAATTACGCGTGTGAGATTTTAGCGGTAGTTAGCATGTTAGAAATCAGGATCAACATGAAAATTGTTTTATCGAAATTTATAATTCATTCTTACTACTTACATTTTGTGATTTTTATTGCCAATATTATTAGTTTGTTACCATGGAAGTGAAGGTATGTTTGTAAAGCTTTCATGCTTTGTTGGGTTTGAATCATTCTTCTTCACGTTTAATATTTGTGCAGCTTCCAAACTTACACCGATAAATGGGTCTAATAAATTAAGATTACATTTTTTAAAATTTTTCTAGACTATTTCATTCCAATACATCTTATATCACCAATCTAAACATACTCTTAAGCTTATAATGTTCCAATATTATTAACTATTCATTTACTTTAAACTCCGTGAGACAAATTCTGACATACAATATATGAGGACGAAAAATGACGTTGATATTCTCAGACTCAGATGCAATCAGCTACGATTTTTTTTTTTTTAAATAGTCAATGTTAGTAATAATATGTTAATTTTGTTAGAGGAAGAAGTTGAGCATGTGACCTCCTTATCACTCTAACTCCCCCATACCACCGACCACCTATGACTCCTTGAATCAGCAACAATTACTTCATGGTTAATTTTTCTTCTTGTGAAAATTATGTATAAAAACATTCTGTAAGGGAGTATCTATTGTCATTGCTGTTCAAATTATCAATTTAATTAAACTAGAAGAAGAAGGACATTTAGAACTTCTATCTATCTTAAGAAAAGTTTTTCCCTTATACATATTCTATTTTTCTGATCCGTACAAGAGCTAGATATCTTTACTAGTCAGTTATATATAAAACTCACCAACTTTTATGTTCTTTATATATATATATATATATATATATATATATATATATATATATATATATATATATATATATATATATATATTACTTTGAAAATGATAAAGATTAATAATGCACACAATGATGAGCCCAACCCTGTAAATGAGGTCTTTCCCAAACCACCTTGCTTGTAAAGAATAAACTACAAAGAACAAAAAAATAAAAGTAATGAAGAAACAATACACCCAATTTCCTAGGCCTAATCATGATCATCACACCATTCTCTTCATCAATGAAAAAAAATATAAACATGAGGCTATGTATGTAGCATCGACATTTTCATATTGAAGGGGGTCTCTAATTTCCAACATGTTCAGTGTCCAATACCGATACGTGTTGGTGTTTGATATCATTCAATTACTTTAATTTTTTCATATTATTATTATTATTACTATTATTATCATGATCGTGGTGTCGTGTCTGGTGTTCGTCTCTATGTGAATGTGAACCTCAATGTTTTCATTTGTTAAAACTTAAAAGGACATGTCTTTAATGCCTGTCTGTCATATAAACATATATAGTTCATAGGGTCCTTTGTCCATACTAGTCAGTTTCAGACAGTTCAAAATCTCAAGCTCTTTAACTTTAGAAAAGCAAAAAACACATGGAAAGCCGTTTGAGGTTGAAAATGTATTCCTAAAAGCTAAACAGGAAGCAGTTTAGGAACAAACTATAATGATAATAAGTAGTTAACTTGCAACTGATTCATTTATATTGTTAGAAAAGAATTAAACCAAATCATCATACATGCCATAGTTTAACAACAATTTAATATGGTGAGACCAGTGATGAGCTACTTATCAATTATGAACTCACCGAAAGTGAACATTATTTGGTCACATCATCCTCTTAGATTATTAAGCATTCATGACCAAAGTTATTAAGCATTGCATTCATATATTATATATATAATTATATATGTTCAATTACTTTTAGGATATGCTTATTAAGCAGACATATGACCCAAAATGAGGCTTATGCACTAAGCAACACCATGTTAGTGGTTGTTCAAAGCAAGTATGAAACACTCTGGCAATGACACAAAAATAAGCTGTCTTCAAATGTCTAAATCTAGGAGCATGTGAGTATCATCATCAATAGTCATGGTATGGTAATGGTATAACATTAACTTTTCTTGCATATTTTGAATTTGGAGTACTTTACTTTAATATATCACGATCTATTAGAAGCAAATCAATTGTGTCATAGTCTAACATTGTTTATATTTCAGGATTTGGAAATTTGAGTATGGGCAATGAAATGGGTAATAACAACACTTCTGCTGTCAAAGGTACATATTTTGTTATCGAAATCATGAAAAGAATTTGTTTTTTTTTTTTGTCTTAACTCTCATGTTCTCAGGTCAAAGGGTCCTAGTAATCTAAAATATTTTGGCTGAGAGGTAAGTAAAGTCTGACCAAGGATTATTGTAGCCAAGGTTTAAATTCGGGTTCTCCTGAACGATTTGTTTTTCGCTGAAGTTCATGAGCAACTTGAGTCTGATGACTTGGTTTCAAGAAAAATTTGTTTAAGTAGAGTTGAATTTTTCCTTTTTTTTTTAAATTTTATTTGTCATTTTGTAGAGGAAGATAACATAAGTGAAGCTGATAAAAAGAATCTCCTAGAGGATACCAGGGAACAAGCAAATGACATATCACAAGATGTTTATGAAGATTGTGTCAAAGAAGAAAATCAGAATATACCAATATCTTTAGCCAAAGATGTTATGGAAAAAGATTCAAACACTTCTAGTGATATAACAATTGAACTTGGAAAAGATATAGCACAAGAAGATGGTCATGAAGATTATTCAAAAGAAAAAATTCAAACCGTTTTAATAGATGAAGCCAATGATGCTGATGAGAAAGCTGCATGGTTTGATTCTAAAAACAACACAACAAACATGCTTGAAAGTGATTCATTGGATGAAGAAACTTATGCAAGTGACATAAATATGGAAAATGAAATGCATAAAAAAGCTGAAGAGGAAGATGTTACAGGAATGGCTTCTGAAGATGCAACAACTGAACTTGGAAAAGTTTCACAGCAAGAAGAAAGTCGCGGAGACGATGCGAAAGATGAAACTCAAATGATTCCAGAAGATGAGGCCAAAGATGTTGAAGAGAAAGATAGAGGACTCATTTCACACAACATAGAAAGCAAGCTTGAAAATGATTCATTGGAAGGTGTTACTCATGAAAGGGACATGAATATGGAGAATCAAATGCATCAAACTGATGAAGCTGAAGATGTTGAGGAGAAAGCTACAAGAAGTTCACTTGAAAGTGATTTATTGAAAGGCAAAGATGATCAGGAAGTAGCTGCAGGGTTGGATTATGATGATAAAAAAAGTGAACTTGAAGTTGAAGATAAATCTCAGGAAGAGAAACAAGATGAAAACATGATAATTCCTTTTACCAATGGCATAGATGATCAAGGAAACTGTTGGAAAAAACTGTGTGAATTTAAAAAAAATATTTTGTTGAAGTCCCACATTGGAAAGAATTTGTTTTTGTAAATTCAAGTGGAAAGAAACATGTTTTTTAAAATTCAAGTCCCACATTGGAAAGAAATTTTTTTTGAACTCCCACATTGAAAAACTCTCCTATTTTGAGTATGCTAAAGTCCCACATTGATTAGAAATCATATGTGAGTTTGCTTCCATCACTATATAATGAGTTTCAAACTATTGTGAAAAGCACACCAAAGTTGGATGTTTTTCACAACTTTCTCTTTTCTCTCTCTTTTATTCTACTTGCCTAATTTGTGAGCCACTTCTCCCCTTTCCGGTTTTAGATTGGTTGTTATGCCGCAGTCCCTTGGGTTTTAGAGCGGTTGTTATGCCGCAGTCCCTTCGGTTTTTAGAGTGGTTGTTATGCTGCAGTCCCTTCGTTTTTAGAGCGGTCGTTGTGCTGCAGTCCCTTCGTTTTTAGAGCGGTCGTTATGCCGCAGTCCCTTCGTTTTTAGAGTGGTCGTTATGCCGCAGTCCTTTCGTTTATAGAGCGGTTTTTATGCCGTAGTCCCTTCGTTTTTAGAGCGGTCGTTATGCCGCAGTCCCTTCGTTTTTAGAACGGTTGTTATGCTGTAGTTTTTTCGTTTTTAGAGCGGTTGTTATGCCGTAGTCCTTTTGATTTATGAGTGGTCATAGTACCATATTGCAAATGACTTTAATCGTCATATTGAGTGACTTTAATCGCCATATTGAGAGTGTAATTTTAGAACGGTTTTCTACGGTGCAGTGGAACTCCGATACAGTGAATCTGAGCTGTTTTATCCTAGGGACTTTGTGGTTGATAGTCTGCCTTGCACAACTTGGATAGTGCCGCGAAACGTCTTAAAGAGAGCGACCTAGTCCGCGACTCAACCCAGTAATATCTTCGGTGACATAAATTGTGATTTTAAACAGTTTTTTGAAACTCAAAAATAACAATTTTAAGACGTTTCTTTCTGCCATGTCAACCGAAGAAATTACTGGATTTGGATTTGGTTCTGTTGCCTCTGATTTCAACAAATTGTTTCAATTTGAAGCAAACAGAAAAGGATAAGAAAGCTAGAGAATTAACCCATGAGAGAAAAATGATAAGAATTATATTCTTAATAGACTTGCTGATGATCTGTATAACTACTATAGTTCCAGCAAAATTGCTACAGATGTTTGAGATGCTCTGAATAAGTATGTCGTGAGCTGCTACTCAGAGTATCATATAACAGATGACAAATCCGTGGAGGCTGAAGATAACTCATGAGATCATCTATTAAGGTACGTCACTCATGACATATTTAATTTAAATGTTGAAATTTAATATGTCTCTTTTTGTTTGAATGTTGAAATCAATAAAATGTCTCCTGCTTACATGTTCCATGTTGTATGATTTTAATTTTTGACATGCTAGACTATGTGATGTGAACATATTTGATTTCAAACTTAAGTAACTTAGGTTTAATTCCAAAGTTATCTATGAATGATTTTGAAAAATGTGATTTTTGTAGTTAAACTAAAAAAAAAAAAAAAAGAGTTCACATAAATGTGTAGTAAGAGAATCTCAGTCTTTAGATTTATTACACTTTGATATATGTGAATTTGATGGGACGTTAACAAGAAATGAAAAACGTTATTTCATTACTTTTATTGATGATTGTTGTGACTATACTTTTGTATATCAAATGAAAAATAAAAGTGAAACGCTTGACATGTTAAGGAGCTTTGTAACTGAAATTGAAAATCAATTTAGTAGAAAGATTAAGAGGTTATAAGTATGATTCTAGTTTGGTTAATGAATTTTATAAATTGTTTGGAATTATACTTGGAACAATTGCACCATAATTGCTTGAAGTGAATGGTAATGTTGTAAGAAAGAGTAGAACTCTTATTGAACTAGTTGTTGCTAGTATGCTTAACTCTAGTGCTGCATCTCATTGGTGTGTGAAAAATATATTGTTTATTTGCTATGTTTTGAATAGAGTTCCTAAATCTAAAAACAAAACATTTCCTTATGAGATAGTGAAGAAAAGACAAATGAACTTGTCTTATTTTCAAACTTGGGGTTGTCTAGCTTGTGTCAGAATCCCCGATCCCAAGCGAATTAAACTCGCCAGTAGAGTCAATGAATGTGTATTCATTGGGTATGCAATAAAGAACAAAGCGTATAGGTTTTATGACCTAAATGCAAAAGTGATCGTAAAGTCAAATGAGGTTGACTTCTATGAAAATAAATTCCCTTTCAAATCGAGAAATAGTGGGGGCAGTGAACCTAGTCAAGTTCCTGTGACAAGAAGCCCTGAAAGCAACAAACAAGGCGAAATAGAAACTCGAAGGAGTAAAAGTTGCTAAAAATTATGGACCGAATATGCGGCCTATACTTTAGAAGAGGATCATGCAAATCTTAAAGAAGCTCTGTCATCATTGGATACAGATCTATGGCAAGAAGCTATAAACGATGAAATAGATTCTCTAGAGTCTAACAAGACCTGGAATTTGGTGGACTTGCCTCCTGGTTGCAAACCTATAGGTTGTAAATGGATTTTGAAAAAGAAACTAAAACCCGATGGATCTATTGATAAGTACAAGGCACGCATTGTAGCCAAAGGTTTTAGACAAAGAGAAAATATAGATTTCTTCGACACTTTTTCACCAGTCACTAGAATAACATCCATTAGGGTGCTCATATCACTTGCGGTTATTCATAATCTGGTGATACACCAGATGGATGTTAAAACAGTTTTGTTTTTTGTTTTTTTTTAAATGGTGACCTGGAAGAAGAAATCTATATGGAACAACCTGAAGATTTTGTAACACATGGACAAGAAGACAAGGTCTGTAAGTTAGATAAGTCTCTGTATGGTCTTAAACAAGCTCCTAAGAAATGACATGAAAAGTTTGATAAGTTGATTATATCGAATGAGTTTAAGTGAATGAAAGTGACAAATGTATTTACTACAAATTTGAAAATGACATTTGCACTATCATATGTCTCTATGTAGACACTTACTCATATTTGATTCAAACATTCATGTTGTAAATATTGTGAAATCATTGTTGTGTAACATTTTTTATATGAAAGACCTCAGAGAAACGAATGTAATCCTTGAAATCAAGATTACTAGGTTAGAAAATTGAATTTCTTTGGATCAATCTCACTATGTTGAAACAATCCTAAAGAAATATAAATACTTTGACTGTAAACCTGCTTGCACACCATATGATCTAAGTGTGAAACTTTTCAAGAACATTGGTTAAGGTGTTAGACAAACTGAATATGCGGGCATCACTGGCAACCTCAGGTATGTCATTGATTGTACTAGACCCGACCTTGCCTACCTCGTAGGACTGTTGTGCAGGTTTACTAGTAGACCTAGTATGGAGCATTGACACGCTATCGAAAGATTCATGAGATACCTAAAAAGGACCATGAATCTTGGATTACATTATCGAAGATTTCCTACTGTCATTGAAAGATACAGTGTTATTGATTGGAACATCTTATCAAATGACTCCAAAGCAACCAGTTGCTATATTTTAGTATAGCTAGTGGTGTTGTATCTTGGAAATCGAAGAACAGACGATATTGGCTCAGTCCACTATCGAGTCTGAAATGATAGCACTAGCTACTACTAGTGAACAAGCGAGCTGGTTAAGTTGCTTGCTAGTTGAGATCCCTTTCTGGGAAAAACCTATGACAGATGTGTTGATCCACTGCGATAGTACCGCAGCTATTGCAAAGATTGAGAATCGTTATTACAACGATAAGAGACGACAAATTCGTCGTAAGCACAATGCTGTTAGAGATTTACTTTCTAAAGGAGTTGTTATAGTGGATCATGAATGCACTGATGAGAATCTAGCAGATCCTTTAACGAAAGGGTTAGCTAGCAAGAAAGTCCTAAATACATCCAAAAGGATGTCACTAATGCCTATAGAGTCACTCATGATGGTAACCCGACCTAAAAGACTGGAGAACCCAAGAATTAGGTTCAATGGGTAATAACAAGTTGTGAAGTGATATGAGATAAACATGCTATTATAAATCAAAGAAGCATGATTCCTGAAGCGATAATAGGATGAGGTAATAGAAACTCTTAATGAGATCTATACTCTATGTGGAGGGGGTACCTAGCTACAGGAGTACTCTTGATAGACTCACCTATGTGAATGTGGAAGTGGGGCCGCTTCCTATGGAATTTTGAGGCAGAATTCCTAGAGCGTTCACTATACTGGGATAGATGTGCAGGACCATTAATGCACGGACTTTTTAGAATACACCAATTGAAAAGGTTGTGTGTGGGTTTGATGTCAGAGATAGAGTTCAAGACTACGAGTTACTCTTGTTGAATCTAAATCTTACTTACTATGCAAAGGTTCAAGTTAAGAGACACATTTGTTTATGCATGATCTTATAGAAGCGTTCGACGCTATTTCAGAAACACTTTTTAAAATTCAAGTGGGGGATTGTTGGAACATATTGTGTGAATTTTAAAAAATATTTTGTTGAAGTCCCACATTGGAAAGAATTTGTTTTTGTAAATTCAAGTGGAAAGAAACATGTTTTTTAAAATTCAAGTCCCACATTGGAAAGAAATTTTTTTTGAACTCCCACATTGGAAAACTCTCCTATTTTGAGTATGCTAAAGTCCCACATTGATAAGAAATCATATGTGAGTTTGCTTCCATCACTATATAATGAGTTTCAAACTATTGTGAAAAGCACACCAAAGTTGGATGCTTTTCCCAACTTTCTCTATTCTCTCTCTTTTATTCTGCTCGCCTAATTTTCGAGCCACTTCTCCCCTTTCCGGTTTTAGAGCGGTTGTTATGCCGCAGTCCCTTCGGTTTTAGAGCAGTTGTTATGCCGCAGTCCCTTCAGTTTTTAGAGCGGTCGTTATGCCGCAGTCCCTTCGTTTTTAGAGCGGTCGTTATGTCGTCCCTTCGTTTATAGAGCGGTTTTTATGCCGTAGTCCCTTCGTTTTTAGAGCGGTTGTTATGCCGTAGTTCCTTCGTTTTTACAGCGGTTGTTATGCCATAGTCCTTTTGATATATGAGTGGTCAAAGTACCATATTGCGAATGACTTTAATCGTCATATTGAGTGGCTTTAACCGCCATATTGAGGGTGTAATTCTAGAACGGTTTTCTACGGTGCAGTGGAACTCCGATACAGTGAATCTGGACTGTTTTATCCTGGGGACTTCGTGGTTGATAGTCTGTCTTGCACAACTTGGGCAGTACCGCGAAACGTCTTAAAGAGAGCGACCTAATCCGCGACTCAACCCAGTAATATCTTCGGTGGCATAAATTGTGATTTTAAACAGTTTTTCGAAACTCAAAAATAACAGAAACACTACCATCTTGGCTTTTTATGATCCATTGAATTTGAGAAATTCTTTTGTTGGTGAAGGTTTGTAACTTTTTTTCCTTGGTAGAATTTTTTTCTTCATATTTATTGTCATTTTTCAAAGTTCAATACAATATTAACTATGTTTTGTCAATAAAACCCTTAACAATTTAGTGTGCAAAGAGAGAAATAAAGGGAGTGAGGTGATAAATAATTAAAGGTATTATAAAAAAAAAGACAAATAATTTCATCCAAAGTCAAGAAATTTATTACTTAATAAGTTTAAAATGACAAGTAAATAGGAACGGAGAGAGTAACTAACAGTAACTTAGAAATATATTCTAAAAATTATTTATGATTTTGTTCTGTAGGGGAAGAAATGAATGGAGTCATACAACTTGAAAAGTCTCCACACGCTCAATCAGTTGAAGGTGAAAATTGTGAGAGCTTATCAAGTTCTTCATTGGAAGGTAGTGAAGAATGTGTGAAGCAAGAAGACTCATGCTTAAGAAAAAATTCATCTCTAACATATAATCATTATCTTAATGATGAGTCATCAATCAAACCAGGTTAGGACACTTTATTGTCCCTTTTTATAAACACCTTTTGTTTTTTCACGTATATTAAAAAAAGTAGATAGTAGTATACTTAGTGTATTTATTTTGTACGTTGATGTTCCTAAAATACCCTTTGTATATAAATGTGTCCAACTTTGACTTTTGTCTTCCAAGATAAATTAGTAATATTAGAAGAAATAGGAGAAACTTATGATTGAAAAACTACCATTGACTTATATAGTAACTGAAACTGAAAACCAACATTTGAGCAGAATTATATAAGTGATAACAAATTGGAATACTAAAGTAAACACCAATATTTGACAAAGAAATTACCACCTAATATGAAATCTTAACAATTAGAATAATGTGAACTAACAACACAGTTAGTTAGTTGGTAATCTTATAGAAGTTGATTGAATTTCGTGCAAAGAGGTCTTTTGCAACTTCCACAGCCTCTGTAACAGTGAGATCACCATCGATGCATGAATCACGCAGAACAACAAAAACAACTTCGCGAGCCTTCTTAGCACCTACGGAAACAAGAGATATTTACATATCATCCACTAACGAACGAAGTACTGATATTGACTCAAGAATTAAAATATGATGTATTTATATATAAGTAAAATGTTTTGATCCAACTTAATACAAACAGCTAGGCATAATATTTATTAGATAATCCTTGCTCTAATGATTTTTATGATCTAAGCAAGGTATAAAATTCATATCTCAGAACAAAAGAACTTCAATAAAATCTTCAGATTTAGGTAATATAATTGATGTTAACCAACCTAAGTAGAAGAGTTCAGGAAATGCATAGGCATCAGTACTGAACATCACCTGCAATAGAATGCAAAGTTTAGTATATTATGATACATGAAATGCCATGGCCAAAAGTTAAAAGAAAAAACTTCTAGAATTAAGTTATAAAAATTGGAAAATATACAATCCTTGCTTTGGATATAAATGTTGTAAACTAAAACTTCTTATATTAATTCCTCATACCATATGAATTTTTTCTTTTAATTCTCATTGCAAGTTTAGTATATATGAAATTTCTATACTTAGTAAACTTTTATAAAATGGTTATATTGTCACCTTATTTAATGGAGCTTGCTCTAAAAGATCTTTCACTGAAGAAATCATTCCATGTACACTAAGCTTTGGAATAGCCAAACCAAAATCAAGGTAAACCTGAACGAGAAGATTGGGTTACTTGCAATCCAAGTCAACATGTAATTCAAATTCAAATCTACTAATACAAATCACTTAGTTGTAAAGTGTTTACTTGGGAGTAAAGAGAAGCTAGATATGATGCTTCCTTTGAGAATGGATATGATGTATGTAACAGAACAATCCTGCACTTTGCAAATTTCTTGTCCTCAAGAACATTGTGGAGATAAAGAGGATTTGACATTCTTAGATTCAAACCTCTATCCCCAAAGCTATTAATAAAAAGAAAAAGTTTAGTATCTTATGTTAAAGTAATAAGTATAATCAAGCAAATTGAATAACTAGAGTGTGACCTGAATAGCCTGATAATAGGTGATCTAACGAGTTTTGGATAGATTCTGATACTATATTTTAATTTAAGTTGGATTTAACCCAACCTCACCAAATAAATTAGTAAGATGAAAAATGTCTCCTACTTTTTTTGGCTTTAAACTTTTAGTTCCCAAGAGAAAGGGACCTAATAATTCGGAGTTAGGCTGAGAGATAGGTAAAGTCTGGACAATGATGTTACAACCATGATTCAAACTCAGATTCTCCTGATTGAACCGAAACTTATTAACCACTTGGTAAGGTGCCTCCCACTTATTAACGCATTTTCAAACTATATCACATCCAATTAGAGACTCTCTTAACACTTTTTCAATCCTATTGAACACTTACCAACTCAAATTATTTCAATTAAACACAGCTGATTTTTTTTTTAGAAATCAATAAAGTAACAGTATCAAGCAATTGCAAACCATCAATTACCCTGTGTGTATCTGCATAGGCAAATCATGGGACTGAGCAAATTCCAAACTTAGCAAGAAGATGTAATCAACCAAGTTTTTGTTTGCTACCAAGACAGGCTTCCAAACTGAATTATAAAAATTAATGATGATGAGTAATATTAATATCATGAAACATATATTAAAACCAATTTTCATTCTCTAATACTCACCAGCTAAAACCTGCTGCAGAGCCTCCTCAGCTTCCTTTTTAGTCACATTTGTATTGATTTCCAGGCCAAAGTAGTATGCTGCTATGCTTTTCAAACCAATTATCTCACCAGCAACTGTAACACTACTCATGCTAAGGAATCCAATTAAAACATTAAACTTTTTTTCTTCTTCAAAACGTAAGAACTTATTTTTTGTGTAAAAGTTCGGTCAAAAGATAAATAAAGTCTGACTAAGTATTATTCCAGTCAGAATTATGTGTGTGTAGAGTGAGAGAGAGAGAAAAAAAAGTTTTGAAGGAAATGATTCCAACTTGGAGAGAAATGCACTAGTGAATGAATCTAGTGTCCATAAAGATCCATCTGGCAAACCCTTCAAGAATTAACTATAAATATTAGACAATATAAATAAAAAAGTGGCATGGCATGCATACCATGGTTTGTTATACAATGTATATAGAAAAGAGAGAAAATAACATTATTATATTATTCAATTGTTGAATATTATTATATTATACTAATAATCAGACATTCAAAATTTTATATAAATAAAAAATTTGTATTTATAGAGAAATCAAACATATGAATGAACTCACTTCATTAAATATTTTTTCTGCAAGACGTTCGACTCTAACGAGTCTATTGATATGAGGATTAAAAGTGTTATGCCATTCAGTATCAAGTTTTTTTTGTCTAATTCTATTCCATCATAAAAGATTACTGCTGAGATTCTTGCAGCTTTGAAGCATGTTGAGCTAATGGATTCTAATCCAGAGATTCTTCTGTATTCTTCAACACTTTCCAAAGTTGACTCACATCCATACAATTCAGCTACATCTCTTAGATTTCTCTGACATCACATAATAAGCAGTTAGAATTATTAGATAATTACAGATAACTATCTAATAATGCGGAATATTTTTCCCCCACCTGTGCAGATAAATGGCCAAACAAAAAATACAATTCCAAGAGCAATAATAATTGGCAGAAAGTTAAATATGAGGCAAACTGTCACGACCCGAAAACTAAACGCAGTGACCGGCGCACAAGCTATACTCCTAGCCTAGCAAACCTACTTACTGACTTAAAAATAAAGCAACTAAATCGTTCTCAATAACCATTTCAAAAGTATATATAATTTTTCACGAAATTTCGACAGGGTATCCTCTGTAACTTCAACATTCCCAAATTTATAAAATCCCTGTTTAAACTTCAAATTCAGCCAAATTCAAATAGCATAATCTAAACATTCAGTACATCACCCAAAAGACTTTCTAGACTCAAAATAGCTGCAAAATACATTACGACTCAACAGATTTTACAAAAAAATGTCCTCGATCAAAGAGGCCTACCAAAAAAAATTATGATCGAGACTTGAATCTACCCACAGCTTGCTACTCAGCTGCCTGTGAATCTGGAAAAAAAAATAAACAACATGAAGGAGTAAGTCACAAAGACTTAGTGAGGAGACAACAATCACCATCAATTAGAAGGGAAACACAAAAAGACACGAATAACTGTTTTACAACCTTGAAACGATTATATTATCCACATAATAAAATTATTAAATTTATAGTTTACTCAGATAGAAATATTAAAAGTCCAATTATTAGTGAAGCGAAATCAAAATGAATAACATTAAAATCATCATAGAAAATCAAACAAGTAAAAATACTAACTATTGAGAACCAAGAGGCGACTTCATCTCATTGATAGTCCTTTCCTCCTAAGGGTGGCCTTTCCTTTAGGGGTGGCTCCATCTAACGGATAGCTCTCTCCTCTCAATCCCGCAATGCATTATCACGGATCAATTAGGGAGCTTACATCTCGTTGATAGCCCTCTCCTCCTACGGATGACATTTCTCATAGGGGCGGCTCCATCTAACGGATAACTCTCCTAATCAAAACGAGGTAACTAGGTGCATCTACCGCCGTTAACGATTTCACAACTATAACAACGATTTTCCAAACACGTAAAAAAAGTTATATTCAACTGTATAACAATTCAATATTTAAATACTTTATAACTCATAAATAAATCAAACAATACCATATTATATAACAAAGACCATTAAAATAAATAAATGACGAAATCCTGATAAATTTCAAAGGTTGTATTCCCCAAATTTTTAACTAAACACTTTAACATAGAAAACGAGTAAAATAATAATTATAGCATTATAAAAAAATAAATTATAGCATTATAGCATTATAACCGAGAGGGAGAGAAGAAAGGAAAGTGAGATGGAAGAGAAATAGAAAGTGGGGTTGGTTTTGATTATTTAATAATATTAATATTATTATTAAATAATTATTTATTTATAAAAGTGAAACGAGGGCATTTCACACACACAATTTTAACGTGAAAAACTTCCCTCAAATTGAGAGAATAAAAACCACGGGACGTAGTCCAGTAAAAACTTCCAATATAATAATTAATGGGTACACCAGAGTCTTCCTAATAACAATAGGAATATCAATCACTCTTCCTAATAACAATAGGGAATATCAATCACTCTTCTTAATAACAATAGAGAATATCAATCACTCTTCCTAATAATAATAGGGAATATCAATCAACAACAACCTTATAACAACCTTCCACTAAAGTGGGTATGCCAAAGTAACTCTTAGAGAAAGTAAAACTACTCATTCGGGATTACTGAAATTCCTTTCCTTTTCTCTCGCTGTCGTGCATGCGTGCGGTTACTGTTGTTGTTTTGGTTTTCTGCATTCGGGATTTGATATCACTTTCCTTCCTTTCATTTTCCTGTACATGGGTCAAGCCCAATAAACCATATATATATATATATATATATATTCTTTTACTTTTATTTCAATAATAATAATAATAGTGATAAAATTGGTGGGTTCCACTTGGGGAGTGAGCCCACCCAACAAATCTCCCCCTCACGACTCAAGTAGGAAGGTACTGCTCAACCATGCAAACCTTATTTCTACAGTATATCATCTTCGACACATGCAAGGTCTTTGTCATCATATCTGAGCCATTTTCATTGGTATGAATCTTTTCAATTGTAAATTACTTCATTTCCAATGCATCCCGTATCCAATGATACCGTACCTCAATATGCTTCGACTTTTCATGAAAAGTCGGATTCTTGCTAAGATGGATAGCACTCTGACTATCGCAGAATAACACAAACTTGTCTTGCTTGAGGCCTAACTCATGTAGGAATTTCTTCATCCACAAGAGTTCTTTGGAAGCTTCAGTTGTTGCAATGTACTCAGCTTCAGTAGTGGATAAAGCAACACACTTTTGTAATCTTGATTGTCAAGACACAACTCCCCCTGCAAATGTTGTCATATAACCAGAAGTAGATTTTCTAGAATCAAGATCACCTGCCATATATGCATTTGTGTAGCCATCCAACACAGGTTCACCACCTCCATAGCATAAACACACTTTGGAAGGCCTCTGAGGTATTTGAGAATCCACTTCACGGCTTACCAATGATCTTTACCCGGATTAGAGAGAAACCGACTAACAACTCCAACTGCATGAGCAATATCTGGCCTTGTGCATACCATACCATACATCAAACTACCAACTGTGGATGCATAAGGAACCTTCTTCATCTCTTCTTTGTCTTTCTCACTTGTAGGACATTGATCAGAATTCAATTTAAAATGAGTAGCAAGTGGAGTAGTAATAAGTTTACAATTGCTCATGTTAAACCTCTCTAACACTTTCTCAATGTAATTGTACTGAGACAACCACAATTTATTATTCTTTCTATCACGAGTAATTCTCATGCCCAGAATTTGTATTGCAGGACCTAAGTCTTTCATTGCAAAAGACTTGCTCAAATCTTTCTTTAAAGATTAAACCTTTTTTGTGTCATGACCAACAATCGACATGTCATCCACATATAACAAGAGAATAATATAATCACCATCAGAGAATTTCTTGACAAACACACAATGGTCAGAAGTAGTTTTACCGTGCCCATGTTTTTCCATGAAAGAATCAAATTTCTTATACCATTGTCGGGGTGCTTGCTTGAGCCCATACAAGCTTTTCTTCAATTTACACACAAGCTGCTCTTTACCTTTGACTTTGAAACCCTCTGGTTGCTCCATATAGATCTCTTCCTCCAAATCACCATGAAGGAATGCAGTTTTCACATCAAGTTGTTCAACTTCTAGGTTCAAGATAGCTGCTAACCCAAGCACAACTCGCATAAAGGACATCTTCACCACAGGTGAAAAAATTTCATCAAAGTCAATACCTTTTATCTGATTAAAACCTTTCACAACCAATCTTGTTTTGTATCTTGGTTGAGAACTATTCTCTTCTGCCTTTATCTTGTATACCCATTTGTTCTTGAGTGCTTTTCTGCCATTAGGCAACTTAACCAAATCAAATGTGTGATTCTCATGCAAGGAATTCATCTCTTCTTGCATGGTCTTCAACCACTTTTCTTTATCAACATTTGTAATAGCTTCTTGATAGTACTCTGGCTCTCCACTATCAGTGATCATCACATACTCGTATGGAGGATATCTTTGAGAAGGTTGATGTTCACTAGTAGATCTTCTCAACTCAAACTCGTCTGGTGGCTCAACTGGTACCTGCTCATCATGGTGAGGCACATGATCATCAGTTACATTCTCATTATCTGTCTGTATATCTCCCCCATCATTAGAAGTTTCTGCAGGGGGGCTTAGGCGCAACATCAATGTAACTTCTGAAATTTGGTTTCTATTTTTCAGCTTTATCAAAATCTTCAATAGTTTGGTCTTCAAGAAATATCACATCTCGGCTTCTGATAATTTTCTTGTCAACCGAATCCCACAATCTATAACCAAATTCTTCATCATCATAACCGACGAATATACACTGTTTGGATTTACTATCAAGTTTGGACCTCTCATCTCTTGGAACGTGAACAAAACATTTGCAGCCAAACACTTTCAAATGATGGTAAGAGACATTTTTCCCTGTCCACACTCTATTTGGAACATCACCATCAAGTGGAATAGAGGGAGAAAGATTGATCAAATCCACTACAGTTTTCATTGCTTCACCCCAAAAAGATTTCGATAATTTTGCATGAGAGAGCATACATCTGATTCTGTCATTAATCGTACGATTCATTCTCTTTGCAACACCATTATGCTGAGGTGTCTTTGGAACTGTTTTCTCAAACCTGATTCCATGTTCTCTATAATACTCTTCAAACAAACCTCTGTATTCACCACCGTTATCTGATCGAACACATTTCAATTTCCTTCCCTTTTCTCTTTCAAAACTTGCATGAAAATGCTTGAAGACTCCAAGTACCTGGTCTTTAGATTTCAAAGGAAAGGCTCACACTTTTCTAGAGTGGTCGTCAATAAAAGTAACAAAATACGATGAACCACCAAGAGATTTACTATCCATCATACAAACATCAGTATGAACTAAATCAAGAATATTTTGCCTCCTATGAGGACCAGTATTATGAAAGAAACTCTATATTTTTTTCCAACAAAACAATGAGTGCAAGTTTTTAGAGACGTACCTTTCACAGGAAGAAAATTTTTATTCGCAAGTATATTGAGTCCTTTCTCACTCAAGTAACCAAGGCGCATATGCCATAAATCAAAAGAGACGTCTTCAATTGCATTCACTTCTTCCTTGCATAGCTTCGTAGGCATCCTATAGAGAGAAGTGGAACTTTGCTCCTTTGCAACCACTAGG
This sequence comes from Cicer yamashitae, assembly GCA_037974755.1. Taxonomy (NCBI): domain Eukaryota; kingdom Viridiplantae; phylum Streptophyta; class Magnoliopsida; order Fabales; family Fabaceae; genus Cicer; species Cicer yamashitae. The sequence goes on along the minus strand of JBBPBQ010020324.1, from coordinate 39,723,741 downwards.
GATCCTTTGGTGATTTTACATATACCACTACCACCAAAGTAAGTGTGATAACCCTCAATATCCAAGGCTTTCACCGAAATCAAATTGAGACGAATATCAGGAACATGTCTAACATTCTTCAGCTGAAGCTTGCAACCAATCCCAATTTCAACCCAAACATTTCCCATACCAATAATTTTACATACTCCTTGATCTCCCATTTTTACCATGCCAAAATCACCAACACTGTAAGATGAGAAGAAATCACGCCTAGGAGTAACATGATATGAGGCACCCGAATCAATAATCCAAGTTGAATCCTGACATGCAAGGTTTATGGAATTATCATCACAAACAATTTAGACATTACTAACAGATGCAACTGTTGTTGTATCTTTATCATTTTTCTTCTCTTTGTCTTCATCTCTTTCCCTTGATTGATCTCTCTTAATGAACCTGCAATTTCTTTTTATGTGACCTGCTTTGCCACAATGATAGCATATCACTTCTTTTCTAGTCATCGACCTGCTTCTTGACTTGCTATGACTTTTAGAGTTGTCGCGTCTATGGAAGTTTCTAGATTGACTTCTCCCCCGTGACTCTGTAACTAGTGCTTCTGACTTTGAGGAAGAACCAATCAAACCACGTTCCTTTCTTCCAGCTTCTTCATTCAACATACTCTCTTTAACTGTTGACATTTTCAGCTTTCCACTTGGAGCTGAATTAATCAATGTCACAACAAGGACTTCCCAATTATCAGGCAATGAACTCAACAATAACAACGCTTGCAATTCATCATCTAATTTAATTTCAGCGATTGTCAACTGATTCACTGTATTCTGAAAAATACTCATATGCTCTGCCATTGAATCCCTATCTTTGTATTTCATATTCACCAGCTTCCGAATCAAGGATGCTTTATTTTGCACATTCTTTCGTTCATACAACTCTTTTAATTTTTTCCACATCTTGTTAGCATCTATTTCAGTTTCAACATGTGGATATACACTCAGATCTAACCAGTGTCTAATCAACGCCACAACCTTTCTGTTCATCTTCTTCCAATTAGCATCAGATTTATCTGTGGGTTTAGCAGTGTCACCCTCAATAGGATCATACAAATCTTTACTGTATAGCATGTCTTCCATGAGAGTCTTCCAAAGTGTGTAATTAGAAGAGTTGAGTTTAATCATATTCGGACTTTTATTTTCCTCCTCCATTTAAATGCACAACTCAAATCAACCGAGCTCTAGATACCACTTTGTTGGGAAAAACTAGAGATAATTATCTCAATAATGCGGAATATTTTTTCCCCACCTGTGCAGATAAATGGCCAAACAAAAAATACAATTTCAAGAGCAATAATAATTGACAGAAAGTTAAATATGAGACAAACACAATTTTAACGTGGAAAACTTGCCTCAAATTGAGAGAATAAAAACCACAGGACCTAGTCCAGTAAAAACTTCCACTATAATAATTAATGGGTACACCAGAGTCTTCCTAATAACAATAGGGAATATCAATCAACAACAACCTTATAACAATCTTCCACTAAAGTGAGTATGCCAAAGTAACTCTCAGAGAAAGTAAAACTACTCAACTGTTACCACCACCGAAACTGAATTCATTTCCTTTTCTCTGGCTGTCGTGCGTACGTGTTGTTAATGTTGTTGTTTTGATTTTTTTGCATTCGGGATTTGAGATCACATTCCTTCCTTTTATTTTCCTTTACATGGGTCAAGCCCAATAAATCATATTTTCTTTTTCTTTTATTTCAATAATAATAATAATAATAATAATAATAATAATAATAATAATAATAAAAAAAAAAAAATTAGTGGGTTACATTTAGGGAATAAACCACCCAATAGTGTTGAAACAACAACATCACCATGAGCTAGTGAAAAGGCATGTATAAAACCAAAGTTTGAATCAACTGCAAGTAAGTTGTGAGCATGACCATCCACAAGTTCCATCTCCTCAATTGTTTTTCTCAATTCACTCAAATCCATTCTCTTTCTCTCGGTCTTTGTGTGTCTCAATACTTGTGTTTTAGAGTCACACATCAATAAACATCAATTATATATATATATATATATATATATATATATATATATATATATATATATATATATATATAAATAAAAGCTCTTAACTCAAGAATTAATATATAAATAACATTACATAATATATATTAAATACATTGTACTTGTCCATACCAGCTTCGGTGAGTCATGTATAAATAATGCATTCGGTCCAATTTTGAATTTTGCAACAAAAAAGGAATATATATATATATTTGGTCCATGTTCTCCAGAATTATTCTTTTTATCCGATTTTAATTAACCTTATTCGCACTATCTAATTTGGACAAAATTTATATCATTAGATTGGTCGATACAAAAATATTAAAGAAAAATAAAAAAATATATATAAGTTAATATTTACATCTTCAAATTTATTCTTAATAAATTTCGTTTGGATTAATTTATCTGAAGTGGGATAAAAATAGAAAAAATTGAAAATTAGGCGCTTTAAAGAATGTAAGGAGAGTGGAAGGAGAAACTCAACATAAAAATTTAGTTGTTCACGTTTGTTCAAGTATGCGTAAGAATATATTTGACTGGTTTGTTATAGATTTTTAAAAAGTGATTCTAATTTTAGGTTTTTAAAAATAATTATTAGGATAATTTACTTAAAAATAGAATAATTTATTTCGGACTCATTTATATTATATACTAAAAAATGTAATTTTAACATCTAATAATTTAATAATTTATTATTTGAAATTTTGACATTTAAAAAACTCAATTTTAGAAAAATGTATCTCTTAAAAATAATTTTTATTTTTATGAGAAACTTCTAAAAATAATTTATTTCTAATTAATAATGTTGCGAATAAATCAAATGATTCAGAATTTCAAGAATCACTAAGTGTACATCATGATGAAGTTGTCAAATTTATTTCAAAAGATTCACTTCAAGTCAATGATTCACTCTGAAAGAAACTTTACCAGATGGTGATTCTGATGTTTCAGAAAAAGATATGGAATCACAAGAAATTTTTTTATGTGAAAACAGCAATGAAAATTTACTTAATGAAGAAAACAAATTGAGCAGAAGTGAATCAACAAATGAAAGCAGTGATAAAGTTGAAGAACTTAAAGTCACTGAGAGTGAGAATGGATTTCTCTTTGATGCTTATGTCAACAACTCCATCAATGTTTCAGCTGAAAACAGTGATGCTCTACAAGAAAAATATTCTGTGGTTCATGAAGTTGAAGCAGGTTTGTAACTTTTTTCCTTTCAAAATTTTGTTCCTACTTATCTATCTTTTCTAAAGTTCAATACGACATTAATTGTTGTTTTGTCAATAATACGAGAGAAATAAGGACACCGAGATAATAAAGAGTTAAAACGTGTTATAAGAAAAAGAAATTTTATTAGTATATGTAAATAATCTTAAAACGGTAACTAAATAGAAATTTCGAAACATAGTTTAAAAATTATTTATGATTCTACTACATGGGAATAAATATTTGTTAGAGAATGATGGCTTCAAGACTCTAGAAAGAGATTGAATACAAATGCGCAAGAAATTGCTAACATTAAAAAATGTTTCAAACAGTTTATCTACAACTAGTTAATTGATTGAACTATGATTGAAACTTTCTTCAATCATACTTCATTAATTCAATAAATCAAAATAAAAATGCCAACTAAAAGTAGAAAAGTTGCATAAGTAAAATTCATATCTCAAACACAATTAAAAGTCAACCAAATTGTAAGAAATTTTTTTTATCACAAAACAAGTTTTCTACAACCAATAAATTATTCAAGATCCTATTAGCAGAGAAGAGATAAGAAGAAAACATTAATTTTGTCGTTACATTACATGTAGTGTACATCCGGTCTCCATACAAAAATATGAGATTTTCTTCCTTTTATAATTGATATGAATGATTACAAGATCCTTATGAATTATAATATAAATAATCCACTCCTTTAAGAACCACTCAAAAATCAGAAACTTGAAGAACACACACTTCAACTTGAATCTAAAGCCTTCAATTGAAGAACAACACTTCACATTGAAGTCATTTAGTAAAACCCTAGATTGAGACTTGGAATAAATAACACCTATGCTAAGTCTAGTTTTGACATATATCAAAACACTATATAACCAAACTAAAGAGACATGCATTCCTAATGATTGGAGTTATATTACAACCTAAAAAGTCTCCATATTTTGAATCAGTTGAAGGTGAAAACCTTGAGAGCTTGCCAAATTCTTCATTGGAAGGCAATGAAGAATGTGTGAAGCAAGAAGACTCATGCTTAAGAAAAAATTCATCTGTAACATATAATCATTACCTTAATGATGAGTCTTCAATCAAACAAGGTTAGGACACAATATCTATTAACATTTTCATTAGTCTTATCCATATTTACTTGAAAGATTCAAAATTGTCAAAGATGAAAACTTAAGCTTTCTTCATTGTCTTGGTTTACATTGTATCAGATGAAGAAGAAACATCGAATTCTGCTAACACATCAAATGATTCAGAATTTCAAGAATTACCAAGTGTAAATCATGATGAAGTTGTCAATGTGTTTCTCTCTGAACATTCACTTCAAGTCAATGAACCGCTCCTGAAAGATACTTTACCAGAAGCAGTTTCTCATTTTCAGCAGATTAATCATGATGTTTCAGAAAAAGATAAGGAATCACAAGAAAAAATTTTATGTGAAAACAACAATGAAAATCTATTGACCAATGTCAACTATACTACTACTGAGGATTCCTTAAACTCTAACCATGAAGAAAATTTTAAGGTACTTAATGAAGAAAACAAATTGAGTGAATCAACAAATGAAAGCAGTGATCAAGTTGAAGAATCTAAAGTCACTGAGAGTGAGAATGAGTTTCTCTTTGATGCTTATGTTAACAACTTCATCAATGTTTCAGATGAAAACAATGATGCTATAGAGGGAAAAAATTATTTTGTTTCTGAAGTTCCTGAAGTTGAAGCAGTTTTTCTTATTGCAGGAACAAATGTTATTAATTGCATACATGACAAGGAAAAGAATCATCATAGTAATCAAATTGAAGATACAAATGAAAATCTAGAATCTTTCTATGTCATGATAAAAAAAATTGAGGAAGAATCTTTTTCTTTGAATTCTGATTCAAACAATTCTATATTTGCAAATGGTGGTTATGAAACAAGGTTTAGTACTGAATCAAACCCTGATAATTCAAGCATCTCTTGTATGATGCAAAAATCTCCAAGCTTCAATCTCGATCTCCGTATCGAAGCGGGACGAGAAGAATTGGATCAAATTCCATTGCTTTATGAGTCTGAAAATGATAACTTGTTTAACAAGAAAAGTCTAAATCTCCGAAACTCAATGCCTCATGATGAATATGAATCTAATCACATTGATTAGTGTTTGTTACACAGTGTTGAAATTCAAGTGGAAGAGAAAATAGTTACTATGGAAAGAAGTTACTCTGAGATATCTAAAGGTGAATTCATTGGTTTGTTAAAAGAAGAAGAAGAAGAAGAAGCTCATCTTCTAGTCATGGCAGAGACACAAGATAACAGTGATGGTTCAAAGATGAAAGCAAATGAAAAGCGAAAGTATCAGTCTTACTTCTTCACTAGCTGCATTTTTTGTGCAACATTGCCAAATTAAAACCTTTAGAATTGCACTTACTTTTCTCTTTTACTTTACTTTTTTTTTGTGTTATGAGTTTCTTTCTGATTTGTTTTCGTGGAAGTCTGCTCCGACTTCAAGTCTGCTTTACCGAGGAGAATATGTGTTTATAAACTGTTCTTAGTTTCTCGATTCTCATGAAATGGGGAAGTGAAGTTTTCAGTTTGTGGAAATGAGGTTTTAATGTGGAGAGAATATTGATTATGACTTCAAGTCTATTGTGCTTATATCCTTTCTCTTCCTCTCTCTCCTGCGCCGGCGCCGCTGTTGCTCTCTCGTCCTCGCCTCGCCTCGTTCGTTCGTCAAAACTCAAAAGGTTTGCATTTCAATTTCGTTCATCATCAGAATTGATATTTGGAGTTTTGTTTTGGAGTTCTGGTTGGAGTTTGAATTTCAATTTCGGATTTCAATTTCGTACATTATCAAGATGACACGAATTCAATTTAGATGTTAGTGCCGATTTTGCTACTTTCTTGAATTTCATGTGCTAATTTCTTGAATTTCATGTGCTGATTTTTGTTTGGAGTTAGTGTTGATTTTCAATTTAGATGTTAGTGCTGATTTCATGTGCTAATTTTTGTTTGAATTTCATGTGCTGATTTTGCTGATTATTGTTGCATACAAGGTGTTTGTTAGAATGTTTGTGCTGATTTTGCTGATTTTTGTTGCATACAAGGTGTTTGTTAGAATTTTTGTGCTGATTTTGCTGATTTCTGATTATGTACTGGAGTATATATATACATTCTCCTGCATATACACAATAAGAGTATTTAAGAATCATATAGTGTGGAACCAAGATCAATCTACTTTCTTTGGCTTTGGGGATTTTGTGATACTCTTGCTATGCCATTAACTTGGATTACATATATTAAAATTTTATGAGTTTAATATTTATATGTAGATTTTTATATGAATGATAATAAATATTAATTGAAGTTAAATAGGTCAAATCCTCTAACCCAAACTCTTGGATAGGTGTTAGGATATAAAATAAGGATAATTGGAGTAGTTAAATAAGTTGATGAGTTAGTTAGGTGGTTGTTCAGAGTTGTTATTTTGGTTATTCTTATAAAGTCTTTAAATAGTCCTAAATTAGTAGAGGAGCAAGATAACTTTTGAAGAATTAAGTTGGAAACCAGAGAATCCTCCGGTGAGAAAGGAGAGGGCTTCTTTGGGGTAGCCTTGAGTGGAAGGTTATCATCTTCATTGTTAATCTCTTGTATCTTCTCTTTCAACTTCATTACATGAATAAGAAATCATCATTTTATTTACCATCTTTGTTCATTTGAATATGTTTTTTTTGCACCATTACCCTAGGAACTCTTTCTTGCACAAACAAAGGATCCTAACAATACGCCACTTACAAAATATTGTATTACAGATGCAATTAAAGATCAGCAATTTTTTCATATGTCCCTCCAATTCCACTCCCACACCCACATCCCTCACCTACGACGACAACCACGACAATGATTTGTCTAACTGGGACTGGGAAAACAAACAACACCATATTTTAAACACTTACCACCGAACCCTTAAGAACCCTAAACCGGTTGCTTCACCTTCCACCATAATCAGAAAACCGGTGGTGAAGAACAAAAAGATGAGCTATGCGCAGTTCCATTTGGATTTTGGCCAATCCGATTTCTTGTTGCGTGCGTGTTCCACTTGTGGTGTTAAGTTCACTCCCGGCAATGTAGAAGACGAGAAATCCCACACACAATTTCACAAACGTTACACACAAGGAATCCAATTCAAAGTAACTTCCCCTTTTCTATTCTCTATTATTTGATTCTGATGTCCATTTCTTGTTATTCCTATTGTTGATTTGGATTCTGTTTTTCTGTAGGGTTGGACCAATGAAAGGGTTATCTCTTCTCACAAAGGTGGTCAAATTGTTTTGGTATTGGGGACTGACCCATCTTCTCATAGTAACAAGGTTATTAATTCCTTTTAACCCCCTTTTTCTTATGATTTTATGGGTTTTGCAGCGTCAAACAAGTTTTGTGAAATTGTTTTTCTGACAGGCTAAAGAAGTTGTAAAGATGATGGAAATTGAGTTGGGAAGTGGATGGATAGGTCATCAACACTTTAAGGTGGATAATGTTCTCGTTTACCTCAAAAAACTTACAAGCAAATTATATTTTGATTATGCTGCAGTATAGATTAGCTTTTAAGTTATATAAGTTTCTTAATCAATACAAGTTTATGATTGTTCATTTATTTGAAAATGCTGTTAAACTTGTAGATATTCATAGAGATATCAAATGAGAGAGCTTCTTATATAAATAAATTAAGATGCAAATGTTAAATTCTAGTTATTTTAAGCAAGAAACGTTTGTTTCTACCTCTTTTCTGAAATTACTTTTTTTTTTTTTTTTTTTTTTTTTTTTTTTTTTTTTATACTCTTGATGTTGTTTTTAATATATGAAAATATTATGTTAGGTTGTTTTGTACTATTGATTGGCATCATATTTCATACACAGGTCTATTTGTTCGTTTCTCTCCAGAGGATTGTTAGGTGCGTGGTTGCAGAACCAATCAAAGAAGCAATCAGAGTTGTGTCTTGCTCAATTGCTGGGCATTCTGATAGTGCAAAGAAAAGGAAAACAAAGCCGTGTCCAACCACTCTCCAGTTTGGGAATATTGTTTTTCAAAGGAAAGTCGAAAAAAGAGTTGTGAATGTCAGTGATTCTGAAGTGATGGATGGTAGGGCAATCTTTTGTGAAAATGAACCTTTTGCTTCTGTTTGTGGCATTAGAGCCATTTGGGTCACTCCCTCCAACAGAAGAAAACACATTGCTACCCAATTGCTGGATGCTGTGAGGTAAATTTAACTTGCTTCAGTTGTGTTTCTCATGCAAAACTAAATCATGCAATTAGAGAACGCTGCAATATCTGAATAGTGCATAGATTAGAATGAGAGTCAATAACATCAAATAGATTCAACTAGTACACAGATAATGGAGGATAACATTGTGTAATATCACATCTTTTAAGCATTTTTTGTCTTAACCCTCCGGTTCTCAAGGAAAGGGATCCTAGTAATATGGATTCTAGAGTTTGGCCGTAAGGTAAGTAAAAGTCTGACCAGAGATTGTTCTGGTCAGGATTCGAACTTAAGTTTTCCCGAACGATTCGCCATTCACTGAGACTAATTAACCACATGGTTACATCTTTTAAGCTTTTAATACTGTGTTGAATTAGTTTTAATTGGTTAATTATTCTTCAATCGATTTCTGGCATGTTGATTCATTTTCTTTTTTGCCCCTAAATTTATTTCAGGAAAAATTTCTGCATGGGAATGGAGTTTGAACCTGCTCAGCTAGCATTCTCTCTGCCAACCTCAGTTGGGAAGGCATTAGCATGTAGTTACACTGGCACTGAATCATTCTTGGTGTATAAAGCAGTGCAACGAGGGAGCCGAAGCAGCTGTGGAATGGGGAGTCTCATGTCATTGAAGCTGGAAGTGAGAGTTTAAAAGTGTAATATAACATGTTCTTCTCTTTCTATCGGAAAATGCTTAGGCTAAACATGTAATACTCCGGTGATGTAACGGCAGTAGAGTAAGATATTTTATATGCACTTGAAAATTTGAAATTGTATTTGTATATGTTATGCTGAGCGACGTTTCAACGTTCATTTGTCACATATTATTTGGGTATTGGTGAAGGTTGGAAGCAATTGATTATGTTCACTTTTATTTCACGAAACATTAGTCTTAATGTGAATCAAACCCACTAGAATAAGAATTGTGAGTCAAACCCTTTGACCTTTTACTAATTATGTTGGGAGCTAAAAATGGATTAACTTGGTGTTATTTAACTACTAAGCCAAACCTTGTGTTCGCTACAAACTCATTGGATAGGGCTTGTGTACTTTGTCGCAAAAAATAGTTCTCCCTTTATCCAATTTTAATTATTAATATAATTTATAAAAGTTGACCACATTATGTGTCACAAAACTATCCTTGCTTTTCCTCATGAATTGCTTTTGGGTGATTCCTTATATTTAAGAAAGTGACACTTTAATCTAGATAACTACTTTTATCGTCTTATACTTCTTTAGTTTTAGACAAAAAAATATCGTATTTCTGAGTCTTTCTTTTCAAAAAATTTAAACACTAACTTTATATTTTAGAAAATGGACTATGTGAGACTGTGCAGAGGGAAAAATAAATATTTAAAAAAATGTAGACCTTTTGTGCTTAACATATATGAGAAACAAATTATGTCTGCAGTTTATTATTTTTTTGTACGTAAAAGTTTATCTGCTAAAATTTGAAAATTCAAGCACTGAGGCTGTACATCCTACAAAGTTATTTTCTTCTCACTTTAACTAGAAACCTATTTTACAGCAATTGGATATGGACTAAGGCTGATAATTTTTTTATTTTATATGGACTAATTGCTTATTTAAACTTTAAACAACTAATCACTCAACTATTAAAATAACTAACAGTATATTATTAGAAACAAAAACAAAAATATTTGCATTTTACATGAGTAATTGGATATTTAAACCTGAAATGAAACTATTCATTATTTTGATGCTATGTTTAGTTTTATAAAAGAAAATATTTAACCATTGATACTCTATACTGAAAAATGTATAATGTGATATTATGATTTAGTATTAAACGTCGTGGTTGTTCAATAACTAAACATATAGAATTTTTCTTTTAATTTTTCAATGATTTTATCTTTTTTTATATTTGCAAATTTTTCAAACAAAATGAGATTTAAAAAAAAAAGATAAAAGACTATAATCCAAGCCCCATTCACTTTCTTAATTCAGAGATCCATCGGTCACTAGACAAAAATTAAATAAAGTTTTTTTACATGTATATAAAAAACACATTTTAATTATTAAAAGAAAAACACACACACATTTTAGCGGGTAAACTTCAAAATGCAACTGGCGCTACTTTGTATAGAAGTTGGAGTCGCACTGAACTGAACTTCCCGGAAAACACAGCCGGAGTTGGTCGTCGCCGGCAAATTCATTCATTAAGTTATCCAGGTCTCTTTCTTTTGTAAACTTTGTCGTATGCGATTGAAAACAGTTTCTCCCTTTTCTTCATGTTGGAAATAGTTTATTATTCATGATTGCAATTAGGATTTCAAGTGAATAGGGTTCATTTTAAAATTCAATTTCTTCAATAAATGAAAATGCGTTAACATTCCAATTCAAAACAATGGAAGATGAGTTTAAATTGCTTGAATTAGTGATTGGGGTTCATTAGCTTGTTTCAAATTTCTAGTTTAAACAGGTTCATCAATTGTTCCTCCGATTGTTGACTTAGCAACCTTAACAGTGTAGTTTCTCAATTGCTATAAAATTATTAATAAAAGTATTATTTTATCTGGGTTTAAGCATTTTTGTATGAATTAATGAACATATACCGATATTTGCGTGCGAGAATCAGATAAAGGCTCGAATGTTTTATTTTATATTCTAAGTATTTGACAATTCATACTTTTAACATAATTGTAGTTGAATTCTCAATTTGGAATGTATATGCCTTAATCTGAAACAGAGGAAGCTATAATTAGTTACTAGGTATTTGATTGTTCAAAATTTGTCTTACTTTCCTTCTGTCTCTATAATTCTCAATTTCCTTCTTTCTTACTAGTTACTAGTATATCAATTGATTGTTGTAGATTTTTCTAAAATCATATTTGATGAGTAAGGTTGTTGCATTTCTTTACATATTTCATCCTATTAATTAAATCAATGGTTAAATATATTTTTAGTCCCTATAAAATACATTTATATCAAGTACGGTCCCTACAAAAATAAATGAAATTTTTCACCAATATCGTCAAATGTAGGGATTAAACTTAATAAGAGGATATTTTATAGAAACTAAAAACATATTTAACTCTTAGATGAATACCACATCCATGTTTTCGTCTATAAATAGAAATTCATATTTTTAAGAAATCGTTTTTCAACTGCCCGAAAAACGCAGGTGGAGTTGGTCATCCTACGCCACCAGTAACAGTGAGAAATCCCCCCAAAGTTTTTTTTCTTTTCCTTCCCCTATCTTGTAGCATCTATGAGGATGTGATTCCAACGCAAATTGCAACTGCGATAGTTGCCCCTGCAAAAGGCAACACACCAAAGAATTGTGTCGCAGCAGATATCCACTGCGCGATTTGTTGTTCCCTAACCTCAGAATTTGTTGCGACAGATATCCAGTCTACACCGCACCATTGGGCACTAAAGCGATGCGAGTGAAAACATAGCTGTAACTCTGTTTCTCTTTTTATATTTATCCTGATGATGGAAATATGATATATTCATTCAAGATTGCAATTAGGATTTGGGTGGTGGTTGGTTGGATCAGGATTTGGGTGGTGGTTGGTTGGATCACAATTGATTAGGGTTTATATTCAAATATCACTATATACCTTATGATTCTTCAAATTTATTTATTTATTATGTGGCTAGTATGTGAATTGTTTGTTACATATGGTAGGACCAGCATTGGTCATGCAATAGTCAATGAGTTACCTCTTCGCTCATTCTAATCATCAGTAAACTATAACAAGTGGTTTAGAGTAACTAAACTATTTCGTGTATCAAATCAATGTTCTGACAATCATTCGATTTAATGCTACTGAGTATTCTACAAAAGGTACAAATGAAAATTTCCTCCTTCCATTCAACACTGGTGCTGTTTGGGAAAAGGCACCAATACTTCATGTAATATTAAGATACCATTACCAGAGATTCCATATCTGAGGTAGGTACTTTTATAATACTAACAGTTTCACGGTTTTTGACAAATTCTAATTTTAAAAGCTAACCCTGTGCCCAACATCTAAGCTTCTCTGTTATGGCTAATGTTACAGTTTGAACCTACATATGTGACATAGATTTGAATAGTTACTTATTACTTAAACATGTTCTCAATTGAATTTAGACCTCACTTGGTTGGATGTGGTAGCTACTATAACTTATCAATCATACTGCAGTTTGAACAGTAGTCAAAAAACATTTGCTTCCCATTTATGTAAATTGTGAAAGACAGTATGTTCATTCCAATCAATAGAGACTTGCTTTTGTGCTTTGTTGTATGTTGTGCTTATCATATATGAGAAGCAAATTGTGTCTGCAGTTTATTATTTTTTTGTACGTAAAAGTTTATCTGCTAAAATTTGAAAACTCAAGCACTGAGGTTGTACATCCTACAAAGTTATTTTCCTCTCACTTTAACTAGAAACCTATTTTACATATTACATCAATTCCATCAATTAAGCAATTGGATAGTGTTGGAATCAAGGGAGGATCTTAGTGGGGACTAGGGGGTGCCGCCAGGGGCGGATCTTAGTGGGGACTAGGGGGTGTCGCGGCCACCCCAAACCTAAATCAGCTTCTCTCTGCGCGTCTCTCTTCCTCTTTCTCCTGCCCTGCTCTCTCAAAGTGTTTGTTAGAATGTTTGTGCTGATTTTGCTGATTTTTGTTGTATACAAGGTGTTTGTCATAATGTTTGTTCTGATTTTTGCTGCATACAAGGTGTTTGTTAGAATGTTTGAGCTGATTTTGCTGATTTTTTTGCATACAAGGTGTTTGTTAGAATGTTTGTGCTGATTTTTGTTGCAGACAAGGTGTTTGTTAGAATGTTTGAGCTGATTTTGCTGATTTTTGTTGCATACAAGATGTTTGTGCTGATTGTGCTGATTTTTGTTGCTGATTTTTGTGCTGATTTTTGTTGCTGATTTTTGTGCTGATTTTTGCTGATTTAGATGTTTGTTGCTGATTTTGCTGATTTATGTTTTCTAAATTGGTTGATTTATTGAACAAAATATATGGCAAATTTAGAATAAAGAAACATAAATAATGGCTGTCTGCTTTAGATTTAGAATGCAACTCTTTGTTTTAGAATGCAACCATAATGGCAGTTCAAGTGGTTCTATTTATTGATTTATTTAGTTTTTTTTATTTGTATTAGAGAAGTTTGTGAGAATGAAGAAGAGTAAAAGAATTGATTCTTTTTTCAAGAGGAAAATTTGGGAGAGTGAAAGAGATTATTTCAAGTTAATTAAAGAGCGTAGGGTATTACTTTAAGGTATTCTTAAGTCATGTAGTTAAATTATTTGATACTTCACTTTGTGCTTATTACAACATAATTTTTTGCTATATAATATTATTTGCATATTTGATTTATACATATTATAATTTTATGTCGGCCACCCCAAACATTTTAGTCAAGCTCCGCCACTGTAAGTTAAAGAAATTGCACTTTGTAAACGTCTCCTACAAGAGAGTTTGGTGGGGAGGTGATAAGCGTTATTGACTTGACTTTTTTCTAAAGTATTTCCTAATTATACAAGGAAGCATTTGAATTTTGTAAAAGAGACTATTTTCTCTAGATGTGTTTACTTATTATTTTTCTGTGCAATCTTTGGAATTACTTGGATAACATCATGAACTTATGGTTCTCAATTACTTTGGGAAAATTGTACAATTCTTGAAACAGTTAGAATTATTAGAGTTACATGGTGGAACAAGTTTAATCCTGAATTACTATCAAAGAGTAGATTAATTTATTGGCTTAGAAAGTAGTCGTCTTATTTGGTTACATCAAGACAAGAAGACAAAAAAAACATTATTTTTGCAGAAAAATCTCAAGTAGTGGCTGATTATCTACCTCTACTAGCAAGAAAGAATTTTTAAAGAAATTACAAAGGGTCATTTTAGAGTCAGAAGATAAAAAAAAATACTCTATAGAGTCCATTCAAAGTTTTACACCTCTCAATTAAGATGATTGTTATGATATTGACAATGTCAAAGTACTATATTAAAGATTCAATCTTATCTAATACTAGAAGAAATTATTAGTGACAAATTACTATTTAGTTACTATTTGCTTTTACTATTCACTGGCACGAGTCACTATTCATGGTCAGAGTTACTGTGCACTTTTGTTTTTTGAATTTTTAACTTAGTAATATTGCATGGGGAAAAGATAAAGATATTATTGTAATATGCATATTTAGTCTATAAAAGAGAAACTAAAGAGAAAAAATTTCATGTCTAAAAATTCTCTAAAAATTCTCAAAAGAATTCTGAAGGTCTCTTTTGTAACTTGTTTTTTTAAGTGTTGTTTACTACTTTTGTAAATTATCTTATCGAATACTGAAATTTTGTATTTTGAATTATCATATGTTCACACACATATCCTATAAAATGCAATCTACTAATTAATTTATTTTTATTTGGTATTGCTTACTAAATCCATTTTAAAATTTTGGTTAAAAGTTTATAATTTATAACTAATATTGGAGTTTCTCTTTCTAATTCAAATGCATTTACTACATAGAAAACATAATAACTTCAAGGTGATTTGTTTGGTCTAATAAGATATTTATCTAAATATTTATTTATTTTCTTTTTACAATATTATAAAATTTGTTGATTCATCTGTATTGGTTTTGCTTTAGTAAAAATATTTTGTTCTTTAAAATCTAGATCATATGGTAAAGATACCTTGTGATTTTTCTAGTCCAAAAAGAATTAGATCTTCAGCGCATAATTCATTAGAAAATGTTTTTTTGTAAATTTTTTACCTTTTTTTTGTATTTGTGGTAATTTTACTTGTTCTTCAATTTTTTTATAATGAAAATCTTTATTAATCATAATTATATGTCTTTGTTTTTATTTCATTAAATTTATATATGAGGCTGAATATTGTTGTATTTGATTTAACTCTTTTATTTTTAGGCTTTATAAACTCAAACTAACTTCTCTTCCCAAGGCTTTTGAAGTAATAAGAGTACATGATACAAAAAAAAGGATATAATAAGGAAAGAAAAGGAGTTTCAAATATAATTTGTAATAATTTCATCATAAAAATTAAATTAAGTTATTCAAACTATTGAAAGTCTCACTTGATGGTGGTTCATGAGTTATGCATATGAAATATCATATTTTAATGGTAGTGACTCATAAGTTATGTATATGAAATGTCATAGTTCATATACATATGATAGTGCATTCTTGATGGTAGATCAATGCATATACCAAAAGACCCTTGAGAGTAAAATTTGTTTTTTTTTATTTTATATGTGGGGATATTCTACTTGGTTCAAATGATAAGAGTTTATTGCATGAGATGAAACATTTTCTCTCTTAAAAATTTGATATGAAGGATATGGGTGTGGTATCTTATGTCATTGGCATTAAGATCCATATATATAGACCTCGAGATATTTTAGGTCTATAACATGAAGCCTATATCAAAAAGGTTCTAAAGAGATTTCGAATGAAAGATTGTTTGTCTCCTGATTTCATGCTACCTCTCATGGTGTATAACTTAAGAGTTTTATTTTAGGGCTACCTCTCATGGTGTATCCTTAACGTCACGATCGTATGAAGTATCAATTTACTTTCAAGAACCACTAGAAGAATAGTATAATTTTTTTTCGTCAATACAACTCTGGTTAAATCTAGAGCATAATATTATTGTCAAACTCTAATAAGTTAACTTATGTGACTCAAGAAATTCATTTATTCTTTCATTTAGTTTCTCTAGCCAAGGTTCTTTTCATTTTATCGTAGAGCTCATACTCATTATTGGATGTTGACGGATCTCGTCTTAATTAATGATCAATTATCCAAGTATTTAATTGTACCAAACATCCTTTCAACTAGCATGCATTGCTCCTTAAGAAATTATGTATCCGGAATTAAAATACAATAAATAACTTATTAATTACTCTATTATGATAATCTCATGTTAAAGAAAACTATTACATATCTTTTTGAGAATTTTTTATTTACTTATTAAGGTAATATTAACTATTAGAAAATCTCAATTGAGTGAGTTCAATGAGTATATCAACATACTCGACATCTATATATCTAATTTAATAAATGAGATCTATCAATCTTTATCCAATAAAGACAATCACATATATTAATCTATTTGGATTGTTGATGTCCTACTTACAATAATCATTTGATCAAGAATAATTTAGATTATTCATCAAGAATAAAAAAACTTTTTTTTCATTATTATAATATTTATCACGATAACAAGTTATAATTTTAATCTAGTACTTATCAAATTAATTATTATTTTTTGCCTTAATTCAAATTAACTATTGAACTAAAATTTAATACTTAATTAAACTTAAAATTAATTACATGATTGATTGGATCTTGGGCATATCCAATTATCCCAATAATTCCTTGTATAACATGTCAATGTTCTTGAACTGTCAACTAACTCTTTTGTCTTGATGACTTTTGAGTGAGCTGAGAGTTTTATGTTTGCATAGCGACTTCTTGAATGTTGTCCCTTTGACCAAGTATTTTTGCTCCCTTGATTTCACATTCGATCTTCTACACTTGACAATCAATTTAGATATCATGAATTATTGATTCAAAGTGAAGTTATTGCAATAAATTGGATGTGATAGTTAAATTTGCAATAAGGATGCAAGCCATATATCCAGAATCGTCTCAATGCTTTTGAAGGTCATGTTCAAATTAAAAAATTGGATCTTACAATCACAAAATCTTATCATCAAGATTCAACATTCTAACATTTGGTGATAGATGGTGGCGCTTGCTAGGCTGCAGCCGCTGTCACAGATTCACAATAGTGGAAAACTGGATATTTATTCTAGACATAAGATGGAAATATAAAATTTTAAGAGTGTTTAGCTTACAAAATTAAGATATCAATGCAATTTTTCAAAGGTTAAGATATACTTAAGAAAAATTGAGACCCTCTCTAATTAGCGTATGTGTCAATGTTCTACTTGCACATGTTTATAGTTGGTCCCACATATATAACCATATAAATAACACAAAAAACTATTAATAAAATAATTTCGATTAGAGAAGAGGAAAAAGAATTATTTTTATGAAAAAAAATTATAAAACAAACATGTTTTGTCATGGTAAAATTAATATAAAAATTATAGAAAGATGATATTGCATAATGTCAAAATAGTTTAGGAATTCGATATTTCTAAGAATATTTATAATTTAAATCAAATTTTGAATATCTTCTTATATCCTTTTATTAATTTGATAAATTTTTTAATTGGTTTTCAAAAGACAATTTTGTTTTTCGTATTTAAACAAAAGAATTTATAAACAGAGAACGAATTTTTCAGTGAGCTAGTCAAAATCTGCTCGCGCAGATTTTGTTCAGATCGGTTGCAGAAATTCCTCTATAAATAGATGATTTCACTCAGTTCACAAATCGCACCAAAACTCCAAAAATTTTGAGTTTTCTCTCTTCTCTCTTTTCTACTTTATCTCATATTTCCTCTTCCCTTTACCGAAATATAACATTTTCTGATTTTTGAGTGGTTATCGTATCATATTTTCGAGTGCTCGTAATTGCCATATTTAGAGAGAATAATTCTAAAATGGTTTTCTACAGTGTAGTAGAAAATAAATACAGTGTATCTAAGTTGTTTTATCATGGGGACGTCGTGGTTATTCGTCTGTCTTGCACAATTTTGAACAGTTTTACGAAATCTCTTAAAGAGAGTAACCTAGTCTGCGACTCAATTCAGTAAGATCTTTAGTGGCTGAAAATTATTTTCAAAAACAACACATGCACACACTAAAACGATCAAGTATGTTTATGTCTGATAAGTTTAGAGTTAGAATAATGTATATCTGGAACCTGTGTCTGATGTCCTTTCGTAGGACTTCGTGCAAGATTTCTAGAAAGAGTTTGTTAGCATTGATGAGTTGTATCTATTGTGATTCGCGGATCAACAGTTGATTTTAAACATGTGTCCTATGTGATTATCTTTGTCAAGCAGTGTTTAGAGGATATTTAATATAAGTTTTGGCGTTTCCCCACCCTCATATTCCTTCTAGTGTGTTGTGATGTTCTAGAACAATTGTTGTTCGATTTGAACCTAAATTTGAGAGGATTGAGCTTTAGTTTGGTTCAGAATACATCATAATAGTTCAGTATTTTGATTTGACTAATTGAGTCATTCCTGATGTATTATAAAGAGAAAAATAATTGAAAATTTAAATGAAAATCAATTGAAAAACTAGGAAATTCTTCGACCACATAATTTATGTGTATTGTTATTCTTTAGAAGAAATGAATAAAAAAAAATGATATTTGTGAACCTTGATGATACCAGCTCTACAACTCAATCATTATGTCTATTTGACATAATGAAACATTCATAGACAAATGACTTGCAGAATTTTTCATTAAGAGTCTAAATCAATTTCATATTTGTATATCTAATTCTAAATGAAAAAAAATTACTAGTTGGTTAAGGGTTTTTTTGTACTTATCTTTCACTTAGAACTCTTAGCATAGAAGATAAAAAAATCCATTAATACACTTTATAAACAGGTTCCGTATAAAATGGACCTACAAAAAGATTGGTCCAACATAGACCACTTTTTTTCAACCATTAGATTAGATTATCCATCAAATTTATCATAGACTAGTTCACACCAAATATAATCCCTTGAACTTTAAAAAATAAAAATAAAAACATCAATTCTATCTCTCTCATTGTACTCAATCACTCTCTCTTCCCTAGTTGTTAAATCATATATATATATATATATATATATATATATATATATATATATATATATATATATATTGTTTTTGTTGTTAGATCAAAAAGACAAAAAGATGGGTTACTGGATTTGCAGATCTTAATGTTAACAACTATTTGATGTTACTGGATTTTATATTTTTGTGATAATATGAATATGATGTTACTGAAATTGTTTATGAAAGGTGATCTAGAGTTTGATAAAAAAGATTGGTGGAGATTTTCAATTTTATTGATTTCTTTTTATAAGAAATTAAATTTTCTGGAAAGAGATTGAGAGGGATAGTGGGAAAAAGTGATGAAGATGAAGTTGGATGAAGTTTTGGTAATGATAGGTGATGTGGAAGGTCACACTTGAGAGAGAAAGAGATTACATGTGAAGGGCGTATAATAGTATAACGGTGAGGATGTGAAAAATTGAAAGGCAAAATTTTATGATTCAGCATGAACCAAAAGATGTAAAGGTCCAAGCTAAATGGACCCTTATAAACAATCATATCACATAAACCATGGAAATACCATATTCTACACCAAATAATTGTTCAAATCAAAGTAAAATAAAGTCTTGATATTCAACAAAAATATCTTGGGCTTCTATGGGCAACGTACCGCAACAGTCAAAGTAAAGCAAAAAGAACCATTTATTGGATTTGAAACTCTCTTTTCTCACAATCATATGCATGGAATCCAGCTTTCACTTTGCAGATCCAATAAAAATTTATATAAAGTATGTACCCAAAAAAAAAATTATATAAAGTAGAAATGAAAAGAAGCTTATCACTTGCAAAAGTTCAATGCACTTTCAAGGGAAATGATGTTAGAGTATCTTTTTCTTTTAACTTTTATAAATCATTAACCTTATCTTTATCATGATTGTTTTGGAACCAAACTTGTAACTTCAAAGTATCATTCATCATTAACTAAAGTTATGCGAAATTCACTTTGTAATGTTTAACAATGCATTATCTTCCTTTTTCTCTTTTTCATTGGTTAACCAAATTTTGTTTGCAAGTGTGATTTGATATCTCCAAACCCAAAATTAGAAAATTTTATCCCATACAGCAACAATTATATTCCCATCCCCACATTTTCTCTAAAAATCTAGATTATAGTTGATTTATTTAAAAAAATGAAAAACTGAGTTTGTCACTAGTTATAAAAAAAAGATTGAAATTCCAAAAAAATTTCCAAAATTTTCCGGTTATATATATATATATATATATATATATATATATATATATTTATTTATTTATTTAAAAAATAAATAAAATGAATGGTCTGAGGAAAATGTAGAATTTATGGAGATTATTAGAATATAGGGTAAAAAAAATTTAGAGTTAGCCCATTTACGATCGGGACATGGATTGCATGGCCCATTAAAAGAGATTAGCCCGTATACTTTGGGACAGTTGCGGGGCCCAAATAAGCCACCTCTGTTTTCTTACTCTTTTTTGAATAAATAAACTAATTTATCTTTCTAATTTCTGAACAAAAGTGCCCTTTAACCCACTTTTGACTTGGTATTATAAAATATGCATATAAATAATGATAATGATAATGATAATGAATTGAATGACTTATTAAACAAACGCGATTAAAGAAAAAAGTTGAAGTGAAAAAAGTACTTGGTATTTTGGGATTTCTGACCATTTTTCTTTTGAATGAACATGGCTGGTAGCTAAGCTATACAGTATAGTAATAGTTGGCTCAAATTGGAAGAAAAATGCACAAAATTTGCCTTCTTTAGAGACAACAGAAAAAGGCACGTATCTTGGAGCCACAGAGCCTAAGAGAGATAGAAATATATACAATGCTAAGTTTACAATATTTTTTGAAGTTAAAATTTATCTTTAATACAAATAACTTTTATTTATTTATTGTGAGAATGCAAATACAAATGATATAATGTTCTACTCAATACAAATGATAAAAAAAAAATTATTGAAAGGAAAGGGCTAAATCCCAAAATAAGCATAGAAAAAAAAAGTTACGAACTCGAATATCCTGTTCAATTAGTAAGTGTAGAGACACTTTAATATGTAGAGGATTGAATTCGAACTTAAAATTCTTAATTTGTCCACACTTAAGATGTGTTTTTAGTCACTAGACTAGTATAAAAAACAATTAAAAGCCTCTAAAAAGACAATAATGCTCCTATCAATTAGAGATGGAAAAGAAACAAAATCATGAATAACATCAAAAAAAATTATATGCAAAAGTCATTTGTAAGCCATACTTTGCAAAAGCATCTACTACTTTGTTAGCTTCATGGAATATGTGATATAAGGAGAAATGATTCGACTGACACAAGATACCAATAATTTGATTTGTTAATAATTTGATTTGCCAACAAAGAACAAGGATGTCTAACATTACAACCATTAAAGATCATATCTATTGTCATCTTTGAGTCAGATTCAATATCAATAAATCTGAAACCCCTCTCAAACGATAGATTCAGACCTTTAAAAATAACACTTAATTGTGACATAGTGATTAAAAAAATGCTCTAAGAGAGTAAACAAATTCAAACAAAAAAGTTCTCGTGATGTTCACAAGTAACACCTCCACAAGTCGTTGCAATCCCATGATTAAATAGAACACTATCATCATTCTACTTCACCTAATCAAACTCAGAAGGGATCTATCAAAGAATTTTCTCTATGTCTCTCTACATTTGTGTTTCTCTCTCATGATTCTCTCTTCATCCTAAACATCACACTCTCCTATTTTATCACAAAATTTGCCTAAAATTACTCTACCTTTAACAACTCAAAGGTAGAGAATCCAAATTCATCCATCAAATAAGACGAGATACATTGTTGCTATAATGATAACAACAAAAAGGCAATTTAACTATAATGACTAAGAGATAGCCATCATTTATATCTTCTCAATCATTGCTCCAAGTGAAAGTTGGAACTACATAAACACCTTCTCATTCATGTAAGTTTGGAGGAGCCAAAATTAAATCAAGCCATTGAGCCACAACCTTAGAGCAAATTCATTGAAAAAAATTGTCCTTAAATATACGTTCATTTTTCATTACTAGTTATATTTATACAAATTTTCCTTTTTTGATTTTCTAAACAATATTCTAAATGCACTTGTTAGTATTTTATTTTTTAAAATATACCCATAATTAATATATTAATTATTTTAAGAGATGATAAATCAAAGTTAAATACATCTATTTATCCCAAACATACCATTAAATGGTTAAGAAAAAAAAAAAAAAAGAGAGAGAGCCGCTCAAGCTCAACTAATAATAATAAGTGAATATTAAACCGTTCATTTAAATGAAAATTGTATTGGATTAATTATTAACCCAACTAAAGAGGTGGACAGAGAAGAAAGACCCATCATGGAATGGGATTAAACGCGTGCATTAGCAAAACACAACACAAACCTTTGACATTAGAATAATATTATGCTTCTTATTCAGATTTGTGTTCCACTCTATTGACTTGACTTGCTTGCGAACGGTCTAATGTCATTAGTAATTTAATGTAATGGATTGCAGTATTTCTATGGGTTTAATAACCATACATACATACACACACATATATAGAAAAACATTGAAAAAAGTCGTATTATATCAAAATCAAAATTAAATTGTAGCAAACATTACAAAAATAATGAAATATTTTAAGAAAATTCAATATTATAAAAGAAAATTGATTTTGATTTAATTGTTAAAATAGAATTTTGCTATCAAGATCATAAACATCACTAAGTTTTAAATAAATTTCAAGATCTTTTCAACATAATTTCAAATTTACATAGAAAATGAACCTAAGTCTTTCAATACAAAACAAAAATTCAAAAACCTCCCCATACTTTTTATATAGCTCGAATATTAAGTGGGTCAATTTTTTTAATCTATGATATATAAAAAATAATGAATTCTAAAAGATTGTTTAGTGGCTCAAGATTTAATTGTGTCCATTTAGAGGAATTTTTCACTAAAATTAATTAACAAATTTGTCTATTGTCTATGAACGTTGGTGAATTGATGCTTTGGTTTTTTAGGGTTTCCTTTTTAGAATTTCCAAAATTTGGATTAGAATTTTATGGTGGATAAAAAGGCTAAATGCATAATTTAGATTTGAACATGAAAAGATGTTATATGTATTTGGTCGATATAATTTTGATTTGGAGTAATTTTTTATTTAAAACTATTTTAATATGACAATCTAAATTAAGTAAATATATATATTCAGTAAAAAGAATTTGGAACCATGTGCGGCTGCACCTCTTGAACACCCTTAAGGTCTCATTTGTTCACAACAAACATAAATCGTTGATTAAGTAATTAAACAATGATGAAAGTTATAATTAACTATGTTAGTGGCGGCCTTGAGCATGTGCGGGTGTGCGACCGCAAATGCCTTAAATTTTTATGGACACAAAAAAAAAGTTTATAGTATAATAATAATATTAAAAAAATATTTGATTGATAGTTTTTTTTAGAAATGTTTGTACTGATAGATATATTATATAACTACTTTTACTATAACTCTATTTAGTTTAGATTTCATTTTAAAATTTTTGATGTTTACTTATTATATTTATTTATATATGATTAAAGAAAAATAAATAACTTATATAAAAAAAAAAATAGGACACAAAATTCAAACTTCGTAAATATCTGAATTCTCATATACAACCTTGCATATAGTAAAATAATAAAATTAAGATTACTATTAACTGTTAATATAAAATTAGCTTACATCAACGATATATTCTTATTTTTCTCAATTCTTATATCATAATTATTTTATATATTTTATTTTATTTATAAAAATGAAAGAGTTTAATTCGATAATTAAACTCAAATTATTAATGAATTTTAGTAATTAATTAAGATTCAAAACTAAAAATAAAATAATCATTTATTAATCGAATATTACTTTTGTCCGACAGGATTCCAAATTATTATAGGCTCTTTATTGAAAACCATATGGTAAGGGGAAAAAAAGTTACTTGATGTGATTATGTAGTTAGTGGTGAGTATGATGACAAGCAATCAAGCATGCTTTGTGTTTGTGGGGGAGAATTAAGTAACATTTATATTCCTTAAACCATAATCCCCGCACGTGCATGGAATTGATAACTGTCCTTTCTAAACAATTATTTAGTGTTTTGCCACTTCATGAAAATTTTATAAAATAATAATCATCACATCTTTTGTAACTCCCGTTCAATCAAAGGAATCATTTTTATATAATTATTGTTTTAAGAGAGTAAAGATTAATTTTTTTGAACAAAACTATATAACAAAATTATATTTAAGACTTTGTAAAATTGTATGACTAAAATTATAATAAGTGATTAATGTAAAATTGGTATTTTAAGAAGCGGTAATATTGCATAAAATATTTTAAAAAAGAGATATTTTAATATTAATAATATTATTTTATGATAATTTTGTTTAAAATTTATCTTTTTATTTTTGAGATGTAAAATTTTGTAATTAAATATGTTATATTAAAATATCTCTTTATTTTTTAGATGTAAAATTTTGTAATTAAATACGTAAGCATTGTACCTTTTTACATGTCTTATATAGTGGTTAATTCAAATATGTTTACTTTTTAGGTCAAAATATACTTAAAAATTATAATTTTGTTGAGAAGTCTGAAACTCTTGTTTTACCGCTTGAGTCTTAGGTTAGTCGTGTCAGAATGAAGGAAGGATATGTATGTAAGAACATACATACATAGCACCATATTAGGATGTGAGTTAAATACATTTTTAACTTTTATAAATTTTTAATCTTTCAATTTTAGTCCTGGAAAAAAATAATACAATTTTTAATTATTAAGAAATTATCATGAATTCTGTTTTATTCCTTTTTTTTAAGTCAACATATACTTTTAATATTTTTTTTTGCAAGTATGTTTACAACGTTATAAAACATTCATTTATAAAAAATGAGTTCAAAAAACGTTTTTCCACAAAAAATGAGTTCAAAATTCAATTTCTATATATATATTGTTACTTTCATCTTGAGTTTTTTATATTTAATAAATTTATATTGAATTAATCCCAAGTTAAAAAATTCTAAATTTTTGTGGATGATTTTTTTATAATGTTCCAAATATGCGGAAAAAAACTCATTAAAAAATTTAAAAATTGAAAAATAATTTAATATGTTTTATTTTAGCACAAACTAAAATTGTTTGCTGCACAATTTTGTAGAAAATAAATGTTGTAATTTTTTTTAT
>JBBPBQ010020324.1:39666066-39697501 GCA_037974755.1 Cicer yamashitae | reverse complement strand
AGTATATTTTAAGATACATAAATATTGTTTGAAAAACAAAAATAACATTATGTATGTTTTAACGGAAAAAAATAAAGGATTAATATATTAAAAAAAATTAATTAATTTCTATGTTCTATTAATGTAAAAAAATTTAAGCTCTTAGAGCATATAAATTAGATCTATTATAAATTGTACTAAAAAAGTATTAAAAAAAATTCAAGTGGACTTTCGCTTAAAATACATTATCTAAAACATTATTTATACTCACTCCGTCTAACAATAAGTGACTCATTTGTAAAAAAATTATTATAATATGAATGACCATTTTCTTTTTAATGCACTTTTTTTAATTATACCATTCAATTAATATTATTTACACTACTTTTAATACAATATCTTCCATTATATATTTATGAAATTGATAATGTATCAATACTTAACAAATACAATTTAATAAAATTAATATTATCTTTTTTATTTATATATTTTTCTTAATATATATATATATATGAATTGATTAAATGGCTAATTCTTTACTGAAGAAGGGAGTATATATTTATGTACGGACAATGTCATATGCATTGTATGTTAAGAGTATTTTTTCCCCAAAGAAAACAGATTATCGTGTCAGAATAATTCTTGTGGACAAAATTTTTAAGCACATCATTTAAAATGCACATACAAAAAATATACTATTTAATTATTATCTTTTCTAATTTTTTTATGAATCCAAATGATGTACCCAAATGTATGTGTGTATTTATACACACACACATACATTCGCCATATTTTTAACGCTTGAAAACTAATGGCATGCAATGTGTCTAAGTGTCCTTAGCAAATTTAAAAGCCTTGACAAATGTTTTCTAGTAAAACTTTACAGTAATTTTTGTTTGGAGAGATAAATTTGTGTCCACAACAATGAAATGGTTAGGAATGACATTTATATATTTTTCTTGTTATTCACATTCATCGGAACCTTCATTTGAATTATAATTTATCTTTCTTTTACGTACTATTTTTCATTCATACATTTAGAGAATGCAACAAATATGTTATTTAAATTAAAATTTATTTTTCATTCACACGCTATCTTTCATTCATACTTTTAGAGAAGACTTCCTTCAAATTTGAAATCAGTATCCTACACAAATTTATCATGTTATATCATAACAAAAGAAAAAGGAATTATGTTGTGTTAATTTAAATGTTCAAATTATTTAATTAAAATTTACTTATTTTCTAAAGTACTAGAGGAAAAAAGTAAATAGTACAAATTTGAAGTATTCTAAACTATTACAAATATTACACAATTTAAATATGACTAAGCCAAAAGCCTTACTCGCCATGAGCATTGTTGGCGTTATGTTCTAGTTTTCTCATTGTTTAGTTTTAATTTTTTTGATCAAATAAAAATGGTGATAAGAGAAAATATATAGGTTAAAAAATGTATATTAAAATCGCATATGATGGTATACATTTAAGCATAAGTTGTCACCCTAGGGGAGGAAATGAGGTTAGATTGCTTTGCCATAAAAAGCAATATCTGCCTTTGTCTTTCACATCCACATCAAAATAAAAAGAAAATGTTAGAAGTGTTGATAGGTTAAATTGATTATTTATGTATGAAAGTTTAAGTGGGTCTCACAAGTCCACACACTACACATATAGCATAATGTCCACTATATCCTTTCTTATGACATAGGAGTCCTCAACAACACCCAACATTGAAATGGGTGGAATCATAGGCTGCAATATATGCAATGGTACAATGTTATTGGGATTGGGATGTATTATGTCCTGCAAAGTATAGTATAGGTAGGAACCCACCACACCCCACTTTCTCTTGATTCTTTGTTTCGGAATTCCCACCCTCCACCACCACTATCATGTATAATCGCTCTCACAAATTCCTTGCCTTTGTCCTTCTTCACATACACATACATTATTTTATCACTTAATTTATTTATGGATATTTTTATAATTCATTCAATTTTGGATTAATATTTAAAAATTATTAAAATTTTAATAACGATCGATAATACATTTTAGAAATAATAGTTTATGATTATTTTTATGAATAAAACAATGATTTGATTGATGTCGATTCAATACGAGATATATATTTATTTTTTCGTATTTTATTGAATTGAAATTATTTAAATCACAATCTCAATCAACAAAATGAAGATGGTTGTTAATGTATAGTATAAGAGACAATATCTGTGATCATTGAAAATTTTTAAACATTTTTTAAAATTGGTTTATGGTGGACAATAATTCATAATAGAATTTGTCTACTTTATTGATAAAATTGTCAATATTTTTGTCCTCAAATGTGTGATATATATTGTATGGTAGTTTTTAAATGTATTAAAATTATAAACATATCTCTAATTGTATTTTTGTTAGTAGTTTTCTGAATCAAATCAACAAACAAAAATATATTTAATGATTAAATTAATTAACAATAAAAAATACATTTGAATAGTAAAATAACTTAAAAAATATATATAATTTATAATTTTAATACATTTAAAAATTATTATCATATGACACTTTACACATTAAAATACCAAAATAAGTATTTACTCTTATTTTATTTCATAGTAACCAACAAATATTGCCCATGACTCCACAACATATATCTACTTATTTATCCTTAATCCACTAATATTAGTTTAATGTAATGAAAATAGTTAGGTTATTTGCATAACCACATCTTCATGCCCAAACAAAATGAGCCCATGCTTCTTCTAATTAAGAAAATATAAAATAAAATTTTACCTTTGGCTCTCTCTCTTTTATTGGGAGTAATGATTTGGTGCATTGAATGTATTGTGGAATCATGTGAGCATGCAGCCAAAATCATTTTAAAAAAAGACCCTCATAATTATTAATTGCTGTGTTGTAGGACAATTATGGTCCTCACTAACCCTTTCTATAATACTATTGTGGTAAAATCTTGTAGTGAACTTTTTCTATTCTTTGGGCTGTAAAACCATTATAGTGTGGTCCCTTCACCGTAATGTTTAGTGGCTTCAAGCACCAAAGCCAGAACTTATATCTTGGGTCAAAGATACAATCCAGTGTACTTGAAATTTGAAACTTTTTTTTCAACAAAATAAAATATTTGAACTTTTTTCTTTCTTTTTCCTTTTTATTTTTATTTTTTGATAAAGGTGTACTTCAACTCTAGTGATTGTTTGTGACCCTAAAATATAAAATAAAATAAAATTGCCGAGTGATTGCTTTCTCTTATTTTTGTTTTGCCTTTTCTTCCACCTTTTAGGGATTTTGATTAAGAAAGAAAACCCTTTAGAAATAGCTTATAGTGTATAAATTTGTGTTATTTGGCAATGATTTTCTTTCATGAATTTATAACATTTTTCACGAATTTATTGTATTATATTTTTGAAATGGTATTTTGAATAGTGTTTTTTCACGAAATTAAACTTTATACCAAACAATTGAATTTTAATGATAATAATAACTAAATAAAAATTCAGGGATGTAAAAGAAAAGAAAGTCAGAAAATAATTTGTAGTTTGAAGATGGACAATTTTTTTCAACCAAAAGATAAAAATCCACAAAGATTCTCTTTGAAGAATTAAAGAATTACGGTATCACTGTACATTACAATACTCTTATCTTGTGTGCATGTGAATAAATTAATATTTGAGCTGATGTAATTTAAAGAAAATATTCACCCATAATCTTTATAAAAAAATTTAGTTGAATTGGATCCATTAAGAGAAATGACAATACAACCCACACCGCATATATCTACCTGAACTCGTTTTGATTTGGGTAGAGAAAATCCACTTTAATCAAGTGCGTGTACAGATTCTTTTTAAAATTAAAACTTAACGACTGAAATAGATTTTAGGTGTTGATATTCATCCCGCATTCGAACCCACTCTGATAATAATATTATTGTCATTTTTAAATTTTAAAAAATTATAAATTTTTTCTCTCTCTCTATACATATATATATTTAATACTTTTTTTAATATTAAAAATTATAATTTTTTTATAGAAAATATTATTTTAATTTTATTATTGTATAATAATAATTATTTTACAATATTAATTATAATAAATATGATTTTTAAATTTATTATTTTATATATATGAGTGAATGGCAGATGTAAACGCAAAAATCCAAATTCCATCACAGTCAAATATGGAGACTTCATAAAAATAGCAGTTTTTTCCGACTAATTGGATATAGAGACGAAGGAGACAAAATTCATTCTCACTCTCTTATGATGCCTAATCATTAAAATTTGAATAGACCTCGTGATATAGAAAGCATTAATATAAATACTTAAAGATTATAAGAGAAAGAAAATATTATAGATTATGAGAGTTAAATTCACACAACATAACTTGTGGAGCAGACCAATTGTCATCCACCCATAATAATTACTACATCCTTGTATATATAGTCTCATAATGAAATCGTTGACCCTCAAATTTAGTATAAACGTGCACTGTTTTGAATCACAGTCCAGTAATACACACTTTGATTTGTCAAAATAATAATAAGACACACTTTGAAAATTACAAATGTACGTGCCAAATTATTCTTTGATGATTTATTGTTTAGTATTAGATGTCTTGTATTTGATATATTTATATTCATAATACCACAATCATATTAATCATAATAATGTACCACAACACATTGAGGATTAAGAATAAACACAATCAACAAAAATTCAACGATTATTCTTATTAATTTTTTAAGGATTTTTTATCACCTTATTTGAAACACAATCACCTTATTTGAAACACAATCACCTTAATTTTCACCCTGTCCAAGCTCTAAACCTAAAACATCACCAACTCAAATAATTCTACCACATATTAAATCAAAAACTAACCAAACAACTTCATCAATTCAATCAATAATCCAACCAACAAAAATTTCATCCTATACTAAACAAGCATGATCTATCATGAATATTGATAGTAATGTTACAACTATTGATGTTGTTCTTTTCTTAAAATGCAATTCACCGTAATCCCCTCATGATATCCACGGCTAATCATCTTCTATTGCACCAAACCTTTCCATCGTTTCATATAGACTAATAATTGACACTTTTTGTGTTATGACTAAGTTTGTCTGAAGAATAACGATCCTTAATTATTTTGATGATAACAAAAATTATTTTGTGGAAACAATTTACTGCGCTAATAAATTTATTTAAGTGTGTAAATCATTTGTCATGAACTTTAAAGACTATACACTGCATCCTCTGTTGACTAGAAAAGATAACAAATTTATCAAGGTAATGCTCTAAAGAATCTGTTAAAGTTGTGTTTGATTGTGTTTAATGCACTCTAAACGCGCCTCTGCTGAATTTGATATTACAAGCTCACTTTGATGATTCTACATTTGATAATTCTGATGAACTAGTTGACTGTTTGATCAACGCTTCAAGCTAACACTCTAACTAAGTCAACACTTTGATTTAAAGTCAACTTTGTTAAGTCAAACAACTAAACCCAAAACTTTGAAGAAGTTAGCATCTCAACATCCTCATATCATCTTAAACACTATTTGAAACTTAGCCTAATAGTGGATGCTGCCCTCAACAAGTTGACTGTACTAAGCTAGAATATTGAGAAGACTTGAACAAAATTAGATTGGCTAATAGGTGTTATGTGGAAGTGTGATACTTTTGCTGATTAGTGGATTAAATCCTTCTAGTTGAAGGGACTGGACACACTGATCGTGTTAGTGGTGAACTAGGATAAATTGGCTTGTTTTTCCTCTCTTTATCTTCTTACTTATTTTTGCTTTATCACGTTCTAGTTTATCATTTATTTAAAAAGTTTTTAAAATCTTAAAAACACAATTTAAACCCCTCTTTCTTTTGCTTTTCTCTCTTCACTTTGTCAACCTCTTTATGAATTTATAGATGAAATAGAGTATGAAGTTAATAGGATCAGGCACAAAACACAGAGGACATTACTGTTGAGACAAAATCTCTCTCAAATGATTTTAATGATAACAAAATTACTTAAGAGATTATGATTGTGGTTAATGACTAATCTGTGCTTTTGAGTGAATTCATTTTAGAAAACAGGTTACTCATCATTAAGATAAAAAGGAGAAAAATCTGACTCAATCCATCAAGTTTTCAAAATTGGAGGATAGGATGAACCCTTAAGAGGATGAACCTTCAATGCTGCAAAATATTCATCATCATGAAAAAAAATGTTTTTTAGTCATGAAGAGAAGTTAAATCAATATCAAAGAATGAATAAATAAAGCATTTTTAACAATGAGGTCAGAGGCCAGATTTTACATGTACGAGGATGGGTTGTACGAGGTACGAGGATGGCCAGTACGATGTAAGAGGATGGATATATAAGTCCACATCATTCTCAAATGTTGAAAACGACCCAACACATCAACATACAAAAAGGTTGTGGCTTACAAAGACAAAAATACAGCCTTACATGTCTTGAAGATTGAAAAGGGAAAAGGACAGCTCATGTCCAAGTACCAAGGAGTTTTGAACCTTCTGTACGAGGATGGACTGCATCAGTCCAAGGACAGCTGGATGGCAATTATGTAATTATGATCAATGACCATGAACTTTTTGTTTTAGTCTCCAACGGTCATAAAGTGGTTCTACACATAGAAAGAGCATCTCAAGATCTCTATAAAAGGCAGGGAGCTCTTCATCATAAAACACAGAACTACATTGCATAAAAAGTTTAAGATTCCAAAAGCTATCAAGAGCAATATCCATTATCTCTTTATACTTTCTATATTCCTACACTAGATCTTTTAACCCCCCTTCTCATCCTCTCAGAGAGGATAGTGATTCTAAAGACGTGAGAAAATTTTTAAACAGCAAAATCCCTATTCAACCCTCCTTCTAGTGATATTTTAGCTACATCAATTGACATCAGAGCAAGGTTCTCTAGAAAATTACATCTAACCGTGTAAGAGAAAAAGATCAAAAGAAAAAATGTCAAAAGCTAAGTATGTTCTTGAAGGAGGATCATCCAACAATCCTCCCTATTTTGATGGCACAGATTACTACCATCGGAGAGGTAAGATGAGACTGTTTCTCATATCACAAGATAACAACATGTGGTCTGTTGTTGAAAACGGGGATCATGTCATCAGAATCAACAACACAAATGCAACCTTTGACAAGCACAGTGGACGGTTGATGAAAATGCTAAGGTACTCCTAAACTCTAAAGCTCATTTATTTCTAACATGTGCTTTGAGCAGGGAAGAATATGACCAAGGAACTATGGGACACTCAGAAGATCCATCATGAAGGATCAAGCAACGTAAAAGAAGCAATGATTGACATGGGAGTAAGAGAATTTGAATTATTTGAAATGAAGGAGGAAGAAACGATGGATGAAATGTTCTCAAGGCTAACAATCATACTAAACAACTTGAGATCTCTTGGAAAGGTATACTCTATTCAAGAGAGGATAAGAAAAATTCTAAGGAGTTTACCAAAAGAATGGAGACCAATGGTGACTGCCATCACAGAAGCAAGAGACTTGGCTAACATGAAATTAGAAGATTTGGTTGGAACTCTAAGAGCTCATGAACCATCGTTGCTGGCAGACAAACCAAGCAAAAAGGGAAAAATATTGCTCTAAAATCCAGTCAAACAGAAAGTTCATCCTCCAAGAGGACTGAAGATGCCCCAAAAAAGGAAAGCCCATAGTATCCTCTATCTGAGGAAGAGGATGAACTTGCTCTGATTTCTAGAAGAATTCAGAGGATGATAAATCGTAGAGGACAGAACAAAATATCTCCTCAAAAAGAAAAAATCGACAAAAGTCAGATTACTTGTTTTGGATGCAACAAAATGGGACAGTACAAAACTGAGTGTCCTCTAAACAAAAGGAACTCAAGAAGATTTCCCTACAAAAATCTATGATGATTACGTGGGATGATAGTGACGAGTCATCCTCTGAGCAGGAAAAGGAAGAAGAGGCTAACCTCTGTCTCATGGCAAAAACATATACTAAAAAGGTAACCATCACAGAACTATGTCCTACTTGTGAAAAATTAGAAATAGAATTTGACAATCTTTTGAATGACTCAAACACTTTATCTCATAAATGTGGTTTTCTTAAAAATCAACTTTATGAAATAAAGAAACTCAATGAGGAACTTCAAGCTAAGAATAAGAAATATGAAAAAATCATTCTAGACTTGCAGTTATCTCATGAAAAGTTATCTAATCAACAATCTATTTTAAACAAAAAGAATGTCAAAATTCATCCTCCAGAAGAGGATACAGAAAAGGAAATATTGAAAATAGAAGTTGAAGAACTAAAAAAATGATATTACCAACTTTGTTAAATCCACTGAAACTTTCCAAAAGATAATGGGATCTCAATCTAGAATCTTTGACAAACCTAGTATTGGATTTAAAAGTTCTCAAAAACAAAAATTATATGAAATTTTTTTCCTTCCAAAAAAACAAGAGGATAGGCCAAAATGCATCTTTTGCAAAAAATTTGGACATACTTTCAAAAGCTGTCACGCTAAGAAAAAAGCTGACAACATAAACAAGGGATGTTCATTCTGTGGTAAACATGGGTATCATGATTCCATTTGTTATCATAGAAGGAAAATCCTCACAAGAGGAAAAACTAACCAACAAGGACCCAATTCTATATGGGTACCTAAGTTACTTTTAAACTCTAACATGGGTACATCCTCTGATCAACAAAAGAAAGCCATGGTTCTTGGACAGTTGTTGCTCAAGACATATGACAGGGGATAAACATTGCTTTATTTTTTTGGAAATAAAGGATGGAGGATCAATCACTTTTGGAAACAATGATAAAGCTCAAATAAAAGGTACAGGTATCATTGGTAAAAATAATTCTGCCAAAATTGAAAATGTACAGTATGTGGATGTTTAAAACATAACTTGCTAATTATTAATCAACCATGTGATAGTGGATTTGAAGTTATTTTTAAACCTACTCTATGCGAGGTTAAACATTCATCCTCGGGAAGAGTTTTCTTTTCTGGTATTAGGGAAAAGAATTTATATGAGTTATATCTGGATGATTTACCTACTGAATCTTGTTTTGTATCCATTGAAAAAGATGAATGGATATGTCACAAACGAGCTGGTCATACAAGCTTGAACACTATTTCTAAATTATCAAAATTAGAATTAGTTAAAGGTCTTCCAAAAATTAATTTTGAGAAAGACAAAGTATCTGAAGCTTGTGGCAAAGGAAAACAAGTTAAAAGTAGCTTTCACTCTAAAAATATTATTTCAACAAATCATCCTCTTGAGCTTCTTCATATTGACCTATTTGGTCCTATCAAAACTCCAAGCCTTAGTGGAAAAAGATACGGATTTGTAATTGTTGATGACTTTTCACGTTTTACATGAGTCTTATTTTTAAAACATAAACATGAAGCCTTTGAGGCCTTTCATTATTTTTGCAAAAAGATCCAAAATGAAAAGGGATCAAAAATTGTCTCCGTGAGAAGTGACCATGGAGGTGAATTCGAAAATGAATCCTTTAAAAATCTTTTTGATGAAAATGGAATTTATCATAATTTTTCTTGCCCAAGAACTCCTCAACAAAATGGAGTTGTTGAAAGGAAAAATAGAACTTTACAAGAAATGGCTAGAACTATTTTAAATGAAGCCAACATTGAAAAATACTTTTGGGCCGAAGCTATCAACACAACATGTTATGTTTCAAATCGTGCATCCATCAAAAAAATCTTAAACAAAACTCCATATGAGCTATGGAAAGGCAGAAAACCAAACATTTCCTATTTTCATATATTTGGATGTTATTGCTACATTTTAAATAATAAAGAAAATTTGGGAAAGTTTGATCCAAAATTTGATAAAAGTATTTTTTTGGGATACTCCACATCGTCAAAAGGTTATAGAATATATAATCTTAGGACTCAAACTGTGGAGGAGTCCATGCATGTTATTTTTGATGAGTTTGATGACTAATGTTTAGAAAATATGGATAAATCTGAAGAAGATGAACTTTCATCCTCTAAAGTACACAGTCCAAACGAAGAGGATGATTCTGATCCAACCTCTCAGCAACCTCCAAGAGGATGGAAGATAGTTACACATCATCCTCCTGATCTGATCATTGGGAATATTGCCGATGGTGTTAGAACCAGACAATCTCTAAAAGAGAATACAACCAACATGATCATGATATCACAAGTTGAACCCAAAACGATTAATCAAGCAATTTGTGACAAATCATGGGTTGACGCCATGATGGAAGAACTATCACAGTTTGAAAGAAACAAAGTGTGGGATCTTGTGCCCCATCCTCTGGACAAATCCATCATTGGAACTAAATGGATATTTAGAAACAAACTGAATGAGGATGGAGAGGTCATTAGAAATAAAGCAAGACTAGTGGCGCAAGGTTATAACCAACAGAAGGGAATTGATTATGATGAAACATTTGCACCTGTAGCAAGACTTGAAGCAATAAGAATCCTCCTAGAATATGCAACTTATAAAGGTACCAAACTATTTTAAATGGATGTCAAAAGTGTCTTTTTGAATGGTTTCTTAAATGAGGAGGTATATGTTATAAACAACCTCCTCGCTTTGTGGAGGAAAAGAAGTCTAATCATGTGTTCAAACTCTCAAAAGCTCTTTATGGATTAATGCAAGCTCCTCGAGCTTGGTACGAGAGGTTGAGTTCATTTCTAAAAGAGAATGGATTTGTAAGAGGATATATTGATACCACACTTTTCAAGAAAACTCTTAAAGAGGATCTATTAATTGTTCAAATATATGTAGATGACATAATATTTGGATCCACAAATGAAATAATGTGTAAAGATTTCTCAAACCTCATGCAAAGTGAGTTTGAGATGAGTATGATGGGAGAATTAAAATTCTTTCTTGGTTTACAAATGAAACAACTAGAAGATGGCATCTTCATCTCTCAAGAAAAGTACATCAAGGATCTACTGAAAAAATATAACATGAGTTCAGCCAAAAGTATGGGAACTCCTATGCACCCATCCTCCATGCTACACAAAGATGATGAAGGAACTCCAATATTTGAAAAAAAGTACAGATGAATGATTGGATCCTTGTTATACTTAACAGCCAGTAGACCTGACAAAGTCTTTGTTGTTGGTATTTGTGCAAGGTTACAATCCTCCCCTAAAGAATCTCATCTTACTATAGTAAAGAGGATTTTGAGATACCTTGTTGGCACTACCAATCTTGGAATTTGTTATAAAAAATGCTTAAATCTTGACCTCATAGCTTATTGTGATGCTGACTATGTTGGAGACAAAGTTGAAAGAAATAGCACAAATGAAGCTTGTCAATTTCTTGGTAAATCTCTCATAAGTTGGTCATGCAAAAAATAATGTACCATCGCCTTATCAACTACAGAGGCTGAATACGTATCAGCTGCACAATGCTGCTTACAATTACTATGGATAAAGAACCAACTAGAGGATTACTCTCTAAGGGACGCAAAAATTCCCACTCTCTGTGATAATACAATTGCTATTAATCTTTCAAAAAATCCCATACAACATTTTAGATCTAAGCATATTGAAATCAAACATCATTTTATAAGAGATCATGTTCAAAAAGGGGACATAGAATTAATTTTCATTGATACTGAAAATCAGTTAGCTGATATTTTTACCAAACCTCTTCAGGAGGATCGGTTCAAAAATATCTTGGAGGAACTTTCCATCATTAATTTGTCCAAAGTTATTTAAATAAAAAAAAATTATTAAATTTTTTATTTTTTCTTTTGAGGATCATATCCAAATAAAGAAATATCCTCCTTTAATATAAGAGGATTAGCAAACTTTGATAATGTTTTGATCAACCTCTGTACCATGGCTTTATCTTTTTGTTTGTATTTGTTGGTCAAAATTATTCCTGCTGAAAGATCACATCTGATCTTCAAAATGAGTTTAAGGGTGAGAGGATCGCAAAACATCAGAAGACACAATGTCTTTTTTGGTGAAACTCCCTCTTGTCACGTCAGACAAGGCCTGCGCACGCGCCTCCTATTCCATTGGCCAGTCTGTTGGTGCGGCCTCCTTGGCTTCCATCCAGCATTTAATGCGCAGACGGCTAGGCATGACTGTTATAGCCATTCTCATGCCCCTAGTCTGCCTACTCCATCATCATGACTCCCTACTCAAATGACTTCCTCACTTGCCTCCTTCCTCTTCCTCTAACAGTCACACCCTTTCAAACTCCAACCTCCTACTACTTCATCCTCCTTCCTCTCTCTCTAACAGCAATATCATTTCAAACTCCAACCTCTTATTCCTTTAACCTCTGATCAGGCTCCAGAAAATATTCAAGATGATTACTCAAGCACTGAGTATGATAGTCAAGAAGAGGATCACTCAGAAGCAACACTTCATCAAGAAACCTTAAATATAATTCGTCCTCCTCTACAATCTGAAACCATTCCATCTCCACCTACAAATCTCAAATCAAAACACCCCTCATCCTCCAACATCTCTTCCTCTGCACCCATCAGAAGATCCTCCAAAATTATGTCTGGAGCTGTTTCTTCAAGAAAATCGCTTCCACAAGACAACACTATTCATGTTGTCCACTCTGATGATTCTGAACAAACAATCTCTGCAGAGTCCATTCCTCAACCATCCTCTGCAAAAGCCACTTCCAAAGCTTCTACACCAAAAAAATCTCAATCACCTTCAACCAAAAAACCACGATCCTCCCCTTCAAAAAAATATGCCAACATCCCACTATTTGATTCTCCAGCCTTGGAGACTAACAATGTTTCCAAATGGCAAAACAAGTTGTAGTCAATGGAAAAATCATTGACCTTGCTAATTTGAAACAAGGAGGCTTCAACGTAGAAGAAATCTTTGATCAGCTTGGCTGGACGTCCTTCTTGCGCATCAACAAACCCTAGTATCCTCGCCTTGTAAGGGCTTTCTATGCTGCCTCAAATGGTTCCAAAGGAAATACTGGTTTTAGCATAGTTCTCAAAGGGGTTCACATGGAAATCAACCCCACTACGTTATGCCAAATTCTTGATATTCCTGATGAAGGAGCTTATTGCTTCTCAGACAATTGGTACTCTCAATGTAATATTACACGAACCTCTGTCCTCCAAAACTCTTTGATTAAACCTCCTAAACCTCAAGTGGCTTTAAATCTTCTCCCTATGTGTCGTATCCTCCATAATATCTGTGTGCACTCCATTGTGCCAAGGGCTGGGAGTTTTGAGAAAGTCACTGAGTTTGACCTCCTGCTCATCCATCATCTTATGTCTGGTACCCCTCTTCACTTGGGTAACATAATATTTTGCTTCATGTTAAATGTTGTTGTCTTAGGTCGATTAGCTCCCTACAGGATTATCCTGACCAAATTTTTTAAATTCTTCAACCTCCCACTTGATGATGAACAATCTGTTCATTTTAACAACACGTTTTCAGTGAAGAATGTCAAACAGATGAGGCTTCAACCTCCTGTCCAAACCCACACAAAAGCTTCCGCTCCTTTAAAATCATCATCAACTTCACCACCAGCTTCCAAGAAAACAAAAATTCGTCACTCCTCTTCTACAACTCCACCATATGAACTTGCAATTATTCAACCTCCACCAAAGGATACTACTTCTCCAATCATTCAAGATCCTGTCTTACCTGATCGCACTCCAACTCCATCTCATGACTCAGTTGAAGCAACATTGCCTCAATCTCCACCAATCCATAATTTTTCCTCCTCTCCTAGCGAAGTTCCTCCAGCTGAAGATGCCTTAGAAGAAGCTCCTCTACAGCTGATGGAGAAAGGTGAAGAGCGATACTTTGATCTGAATTTGTCTTATCATCAATTCTCTCCAAAAAGCCCTCTTGAGGCTATGCTTGCTGAAAATTCTCAGATTTTACGAGAACTTTTTATGATGCCTCCACTGAGTCCCTCATACCCCACTTCCGTACCTTTGGATACTGCTCCTCATCCCAAAATCTACACTTGTTACATTTGCTCCAATCATTGAAGAACCTTCCCAACCTCTACCAGAGGTTACTAGTCATTTTAGCTCTATTGACTCGTTTTTAGCCACAACTGGTGATCAATCGTCCAAAGATAAAGCTGGAAGCTCGCACAACAAGAGTTTGAGTGTAAATGATCAACCAAAAGACTCGAACCCCAACAAAGAGGGCTGAAGGAAGGCATAACCAAAAGCAGTTGAGGCTTCTCAAGACCATTAGGTAGGATCAAAAGAAATCGAATGACAGTTTCACTCACTTCCAAAACACCATTGCTCAATTTGGTCTCATTCTTGAATGGGTTACCAAACATTTGGTTCCTACTGTTGCTCTTGGAGCTCATCCTCCTGAGCTACCAGCCCAGCCTTCCTCTGTTGTTCCTATCCCTTCACCATCATCCTCGTCTGACGAGTCATCCTCTTTCGAGTAACGTTTGTTTAAGAGGATATTTTTTGTGAATCGTCTATGTTATGCTAGTTAATGTTTATGCCTTTTGAACCATCTTTTGTAATATTAATCTCATTAATATGAAGTCTCTTTATGGTTCCACTCTATTATTTCAAAACTTTGGCATATGTTCAGGGGGAGTAATTATTTTTAAAATTTAAAAATATCACACATATGATTTAGGGGGAGCATAAACATTTTATCTCATAAATTTTTCATGTTTAAAATCATAATCTAAAGAATTTTGTCATCATCAAATAGGGGGAGATTGTTGAGACAAAATCTCTCTTAAATGATTTTAATGATAACAAAATTACTTAAGAGATTATGATTGTGGTTAATGACTAATCTGTGCTTTTGAGTGAATTCATTTTAGAAAACAGGTTATTCGTCATTAAGATAAAAAGGAGAAAAATCTGACTCAATCCATCAAGTTTTCAAAACTGGAGGATAGGATGAACCCTTAAGAGGATGAACCTTCAATGCTGCAAAATATTCATCATCATGAAAAAAAAATGTTTTTTAGTCATGAAGAGAAGTTAAATCAATATCAAAGAATGAATAAATAAAGCATTTTTAATAATGAGGTCAGAGGCCAGATTTTACATCTGCGAGGATGGGCTGTACGAGGTACGAGGATGGCCTGTACATTGTAAGAGGATGAATCTATAAGTCCACGTCATTCTCAAATGTTGAAAACGACCCAACACTCAACATACATAAAGTCTGCGGCTTACAAAGACAAAAATACAGCCTTACATGTCTTGAAGATTGAAAAGGGAAAAGGACAACTCATGTCCAAGTATCTAGGAGTTTTGAACCTCTTGTACGAGGATGGACTGCATCAGTCCAAGGACAGCTGGATGACAATTTTGTAATTATGATCAATGACCATGTACTTTTTGTTTTAGTCTCCAACGGTCATAAAGTAGTTAGACACATAGAAAGAGCATCTCAAGATCTCTATAAAAGGCAGGGAGCTCTTCATCATAATACACACAACTACATTGCATAAAAAGTTCAAGATTCCAAAAGCTATCAAGAGCAATATTCATCCTTTCTTTATACTTTTGAAATTCCTACACTAGATCTTTGAAATATCTTTTTAGAAAGCGTTAATGCAAAGAGAAAAATCATACTCATATAACATTGCTATTTCCACATGAGTTGCACTTGGAAATAGTTGAAACTTGTAAGAAACAAGGTTGTAAGCTTGGTGAGGCTAAAGAATACACAAAGTGTAACCAACCTCTGTGAGAGGTTAATCAGTTTGATCATTAGTAAAAACTCACAAGTGTGTGGGGACTAGACGTAGCCATCTTTTGGTGAACCAGTATAAAAGTTGTGTGTGCCTTTCTTTATACTTTCTCTTGCTTTTATTCAGCTAAAATTTAAAGATTTAAATTTCTATCCTCTGATTCTCATCCTCTCAGAGAGGATAGTGATTCTAAACACGTGAGAAAATTTTTAAACAGCAAAATCCCTATTCAACCCCCCTTCTAGTGATATTTTAGCTACATCAATTACCTCTTGTTGAAGTATCTAGTTTTTGGAACGAGTTCTTAGTAAATGTGAATCATTGGATTGATGAAAACAAAAAGTTGGAAGAAGAATAGCTATGAATTAAAGAATTGAATTCCACAAGAAAGAAAAGGCCAAAGAAAAATAGTACGATTATACTTTATTGGAACTCTCATCTATGTTCTTGAAAAGTTACAAGAATACAAGTGTTATTTGACAAATCAACGATGATGAGTTGTCAACAGATAAAATTAGTCTTCAACAAATCTATTTTGATTGACTATAAAAGAATTTATCAAAATGTAGCGAACAAATAACTTTTTGTTGCAATCTAAAATCACTCACTCTCAACAAATACTCATTTGTTACAAGCAATACAAAAAGCATATCCATTTCAAAGTAAAGAGAAGAAGTTCTAAAACACAATAAACAAGT
Organism: Cicer yamashitae; assembly: GCA_037974755.1. Taxonomy (NCBI): domain Eukaryota; kingdom Viridiplantae; phylum Streptophyta; class Magnoliopsida; order Fabales; family Fabaceae; genus Cicer; species Cicer yamashitae. The sequence continues at coordinate 39,681,082 of JBBPBQ010020324.1, read as the reverse complement.
CAAGGATGCAATCCCAAAGAAAAATAGTACAAGAAACTATATGGGATTAAGACTTAAAAATTGGAGGGGCATTATATGCCAAAGAAAAATAATACGAGATATCATTATACTTTATTGGCACTCTCATATATGTTCTTGAAAAGTTACAAGGATACAAACTCTATATGAAAAATCAACGACGATAAGTTGTCAACTATTGACAAACAAAAAATAGAATCCTTCTTTAACAAATCTATTTTGATCGACTATAAAAGACATCATCGAAATGTTGTAAATAGCGAACTTTTTGTTGCAATCTAAAATCATACACTCTTAGCAAATACCCAACTTTTACAAGATATACAAAGCACATATCCATTGCAAAGTAAAAAGAATATAAGAAGTTCTTAAACATCAGTAAACAAGTGAAAATCTCAAACTCACTGTATTGTATCATAAAGCTTTTTCCTCTTGTAATTGTGGATTAAATAATTGATTCTCACACATAGAGTTATCTATTCTTGTGCAATTGCACAATCTTTGTATTTTGCCCAGTAATGGCGTGGCTCTCCATAAGCCAGATTGTTGAGAATACTAGAGTATAGTAGGTTGACATAAGTATAACCTTGGAGTTGATGGTCCGTGTGACTATTTGGTGGACATTCTTCAGGTATAAGGGATTGGACTAGCTGTCAGGTTGATAATGAATTAGTATAAATCTTGGTTGTTGATATTATGTTTTCCTACTCTCTTTACTTTAAGCATGCTATTTTTTAACATCTTTCTAAACCAAGTTTTAGAAAAGATTTGAAAAATCCAATTCAAACCCACATTTTTAAAACATGACTGATGTCAAACATTTATCTCTTGTATGATATATACAATAAAATTAATATAATATTATAATTTTCATCAAATTTATATCAAAGATATACTTAAGATACATACTACTAATGAACTATTTATTTATTTATTAACTAATTAATTGTTGGGAAACCTTATTTTAACTAAAATATTAGTGAAAAAGTCACATATTTTGTTGATGCAATTGAAATTGAACTTACATTCCTTAAGCAAAGTCTCATATTTGCGTTTGGTGAAAATTTTGAATGGAAAAATGTGGTTTAGAAGAGGGATCCTATTAAATATACTCAATAAAATTTCTTAGCGGAACAAAATTAATAAATTATTTCAAAAATCAATAAAATTTCTTAGCGGAACAAAATTTATAAATTATTTCAAAAATCAATAAAATTAATAGATACTTTGCGTTAATAACATATTTTTCAAGAAATATATATGAAATCTCAAAGCAACGTAATAAAATGAGAATAAAAAACATTCCATAAATATAGTTCAGATAATTCAAAGCTAAAGAATATTCGATATGTAGAGACACAAATTCAATTCTGCAATCCTCCATTTCTTTACACTTAATATGTGTGAGTTTTATCGTTGATGTCTTTAAAAATAAAATTAGAAACCAAGAAGATGATAAGTAGAGTGTGGCATATCATGTGACTACCCATCATGGGGTCAACAAGTAATGATCAAGAACCAGTTTACCAATATGCAACCATCCAAATTACAATCGAGTGTGGTTTGATCTGATGAATCAATCCTACTTCATTTTCAACCATAGATATCATTTGTGGTGGGTGGGACCCAACCAATATCTAATAGTCTGAGGATATCATCATAAACCATCACTACTTCAGATTTTGTCCCTCACATATACCATAATCCAATGATTAACATTCACCCTAAGTACCAATGCACCCCAGACCTATCAATGTCAGATATCATCATCAAGATTCAAGGATCATGATTCTATCCACTCAAAATCTATCAACAGTGTAGCTTTCTATGGCCCACCACTAAATAGGTAAACCGAGAAGCACTGAATCATAACTAGAAAGTCAAGATGAAAATAAAATTTTAAAAAGGTGGTGTGGTATGTTACAATAGTAGCTGCTAGGAAAAGTGGACCCAAAATTGAATCGACCGTTACGAGGCTAGGCTTACCCAAACACAAGGTAAATGGATGATGGGCAGTAAGCACTTAAACAAAAGTAAAAAAGATTGTTGAGACATTTACCTAGGGAGGAGGGAAACTTTGTATTTTTGTATTATTCATTATTATTATTATGAATTTAATGTATATTTTATGATATTGGAATTTAATCTTAAAAAAAATGATTTACGGACACAAATTTGCACATTAACATGTACTTTTATATAGTGTTTGGTTTTTATATTACATTTTTCATTTTTTAGGTGTTTTTTTTTGACTCACACACTGATTTGTATAAGATATTGAGATATGAAGTTGGTTCTAATGTGTTCAAATAATATAACTTTTTTTTAATTTTTTTTCTTTCTTTTATTTTAATATATATTTATTAAAGTGTTATAAATAATAATTAATAATTTTTTTGAGGTATTAATATATTTGATATTTTAATATATATTTATTAAAGTGTTATAAATAATAATTAATAATTTTTTTGAGGTATTAATATATTTGAAATGTTATTTCCGTTGTATAACTTACACTCTAATATTTGTTTTAAAAAATAAATTTTAATGAGCAATACAATGTATATAGAGTGATGTAGCTTAATATTTCAAAATATTTTTACAAAATATATTTTTATTAAATGTCATTATAAATGATTTTACAGATGTTTATATCTTTTAAATTCTTAATTTAATTTATATGCATGATTAATTTATATACTTAAGATATTAGTTCAATGATAAGAGTTTAATTTTGAAATTTTAAAATATCAAATTAAAATTTTCTCAAAGATAATTATAAAATAAATATTAATATTTTTTGAATAATTAATGTTTTGCCTTTCTCTAGTTTAAAAAAATGTAAAATAATTTATCTAATGATGTGTTGTCGCATTATTTAATTTATTTTACATATGATAAGTGATGTGTTTTAAAATTCATCAATTGGTCAAACAAATTCATTAAATGAGGCAACAGTTATAGTTATATTTTTTTTGGTGAAATCAATATATAGTTATATTATTTTTAGTATGTGTATAAATGATTTATTTATTTATTATTATGAAAAAAATTGATAAAATTCAATAATAAAAAAAACAAAAAACTGATAATTGATAAAAGTAAAAGAAAACACAAATAGCAGAAACCTGCAAGAGAGATGACTGCAAGTTCGAATTATTCTTCTTCCTTGTATGATTGCTTTTATAACCCTCAGTACTTCTTTTGGACTCATTAACTCTCTCTCACACACACACACAAACATATATATGTATATGTATTTTTAATTATTATTTACATATTTTCTTTTTCTTGTTTTTTTCTCTGTTTTGTTTTGCATAATATAAGATTTAAAAGACCATATTCATAGGGAGCAACTAATCAAAAAAGCAAAGTAAGGAGGGGGCAGAGTTAAAGCCTTTTACACGTGATAAAGAAAACACCAAAAGCTCTTTTGCATGCGTCTATAAGATTCATCTCCATCATCAACTTCCTTTTCTCACTTCCCCTTTTTATTATCATTATTTTTTTTCCTTAAAAAAAGACCCCATTTTTTTTTTCTTTCTAATGACCCATCTTCTATTTTCACTCACCCATTTCTTTAACATGTGTTAAATAGTTACCTAGCTAGAAATAAGCATAAGGGCTTCTTTATTAACAAAGAAAAAAAGTTGGGTGAGTTCAAGTTATGATTTTTTTTTCTTTTCATTTTTTTTTTTAATTTTCCATTTTCATGTAAGCTAGTTGAGTGAGTGAGTTAGCTTGTTAGTTGGTTGGTGAGTTTTCATTTTTCTGTTTTTGACTTTGTTTACACTTCAAGGCATTTAATAAAGATAGCATTTTTAGTCTCTAGCCTTTGTTGCATTAATTATATATATTTTTTTTCAATTTTTTTATGTCTACATATCTTCTAGACAGTGATTTAGCTACCCTTTTCAATGTTTATTCCTTCACTTAGGATGTTTTGTTCTTGATTTTTGTTTTCTTGTGGTTGTTTTATTCTCTTCAAACTTGGCTTCACATTTTTTTTTAGTTCCAATGTTTATTTAAGTGTTTTTTTTATGTTGTTCTGTTTGTTGATTTTTCATTGTTTTTGGTAGGGGACAGGCCTAAGAAGCTTGTTTTGTCTTCTGGGTATTTCCATTTTTCTGGGTTTTCCCATTTTTTTAATCAAATTTTATCATCAATTATTCTTCTCTTCACTCCACAATACAAAAATGTTTTTTGTTTTTGTTTTTTGCTTCATGTCAGTGTCAATAAAGCCATGATTTTGAGCTCCAAATTTCATTGAGATTTCCTTGTTTTCTGCTTCTTTGAAACTTCAATCAAAAGGGTAGAAGCAAATGTCTTCAAAATTTCACTTTTTGTTGTCTTCTACAACTTCTATCACCATTTTTGGGTTTGCTTGGTGAAACAAAGGGTAACTTGTTGGATTTTTCAGTTTTTTTTGCAAAGGAATAGTAATGTTTTTATGTATTCTTAAACAGTTCCTTTGCTTTACACTTTCACGCCATACCATATTTATCTTTATGCATTGATACATTACATTGAGCACAACAACTCATAATTGAGTCTTTGCCTTTTTCACTTTATTGCAATAATAACTACTACTCATTTGGCCTCACCTATAATTTTCCACCTTTGTTTATGCATTCTAAGCTGATGTAATTTTCACTATTTTGCAGTTATAGGCAAAAACTAAACGTGAAAAACTGGTTATTTGCTGAAAAACTTGTTGTCACATTTGACTAGTGAGTGGGTTTGTGTGTGCATCTTCTGTGTATATATAGCTTTATAGCTATATCTATCTATTTAGGGCCAACATGCCATTGAGGCAAATGAAAGAGAGCTCAGAACAACACCTTGTTATCAAACCCAATTTGCAAAATCCAATGAATCAAGCTAAGAAAGTTACTAGAGCTGTTCAAAATGGAAAAGGTCCACCACCATTGACACAAGAGCCTCATAATCAAACTTCACCACAAGCAAGGACTGGTGGAAGAAGAAGGAGTAGAGTTGGTAGCAGAAAATCTGATCAAGGTGATGTTTTGATGAGACCAAGTTGTAGACCTTGTACTGTTGTGAAAAACACTGAAAATGGAAACATAGTCTCTAGTGATGTAGAGATGAGTTTCCCTACCTCAAGCAAGTCTTTAAGCTTTGCTCCTAGGCCGGGCTATGGACAAGTTGGTACAAAATGCATTGTTAAAGCCAACCATTTCTTTGCAGAATTACCAGACAAGGATTTGAATCAGTATGATGTAAGTATCTCTCCTTGGTCTTTATTACGGTTGGGTATGGTTCATAGTTTACTGATAAGTGAGTAGGTATCTCGAGCGGGGTAATCTTGTAAACTGGGTTGTAATATTTAAACACAAGTTATTATCTGTAACTCAAGCTTGAATCATAAATGAAAGCTACTATGACGTTCTGTGGTCGGAGTCGGAAACATGTAGGTACAATTAACCAAATTCCGTGATTAAATCTTGTGTGTTCTTTGTTTGTATTTATTTTCTTTTGAAATGGGGTTGTTGTTCTAGCAATTACTTGAGTTCTAGCCTTCTGCAAAAACAATATGATTTGTTTTCTTAATGGCTCAGACAAGTCACAACCCTTTATGGAAGTATTTAAATTTATCATGTGATTTACTCTTATATGTGCTGTTCAATTACAGAATGAATTGAATGAGGTTCTGTTTTTTGCTGTCCTTTTCTTGTAGTACCATTTATGAGTCCTTTAATTTGGTATAAGGCTTTGTTCTTATTGTTGCTGAATTTACTTCAATACCATTATTATCTGTTGCTGTATTTTATAGGTAACTATTACACCCGAAGTATTGTCAAAAGCGGTAAATAGATCCATCATAGCTGAACTTGTGAGATTGTATAAAGAGTCTGACCTTGGAATGAGGCTTCCAGCATATGATGGTAGAAAAAGTCTGTACACAGCAGGGGTTCTTCCCTTTTCTTGGAGAGAGTTTAAGATTAAGCTTATAGAAGAAGAAGATGGAATTAATGGCCCCAAGTAAGGTTTATTGCATATATACACTTGAAACATTGATAGACCCTGATTGGATAAACAACTTAATTAAGAACTTAAAGCATAAACGTTTATCAAGAAGTGCTTATGTATAAGCCATTTCTCTATGGATGTGTCCTAACTGTTTTCATAAGCTCTCTCAAATAGTATCACAAGTGCTTATGTCGGTAGATAAACTTAAATACACCAATCCAAACAGACACATAATATATATATATATATATATATATATATATATATATATATATATATATATATATATATATATATATATATATCTTTCAATTGGCTTTGGATTGCAAACATACAGAAAATGAATAATACTCATACAATACTTTCATTTGGCTTTGACACAAGCAGGCTGGACTCGTATTTTCTTGTTTGTTTTGATTTGTTTGAACTAAGTCAAATTTTAACCGATATACTCACCATTTTTCAGAAGGGAAAGAGAATACAAAGTGGTGATCAAGTTTGTTGCTAGGGCCAACTTGCATCACTTAGGGCAGTTTCTAGCTGGCAAGCGAGCTGATGCGCCACAAGAGGCAATTCAAATTCTTGACATCGTCCTAAGAGAGTTAGCATCCAAGAGGTAGCTTAACCAAATAATGATCGAGCAAAAATGTGAATCACCTAAACTTACAATTCTCATTACTTTTTTCCTCACAAAAGCTTCATTTTTATAAAGGTTTTGTCCCATTGGGAGGTCCTTTTTTTCACCCGATATTAGAGCACCACAACGGCTCGGAGAAGGATTGGAGTCATGGTGTGGATTTTACCAGAGTATAAGGCCTACTCAGATGGGCCTTTCCCTCAATATTGGTATATTATTCATTATGTATATCATTTCCTAATGAAAATGCAGTTCATTCAACCTTTGATTTATCTTCATTCTTTTGTTGCATTCCATAGACATGGCTTCTGCGGCATTCATTGAACCTCTTCCAGTGGTGGAATTTGTCGGCCAGCTATTAGGAAAAGACGTGCTGTCAAGACAGTTATCTGATGCTGATCGCATTAAGGTACTTGATTTAGTGACCAAATCTTGCTTCATTTTTCGTGCCGTCTTAAAACTATAAATTTACAAAAGCTACTTTAACATGTCTTAACAGATTAAGAAAGCTCTTAGAGGAGTTAAAGTTGAAGTAACGCACCGAGGGAGTGTTAGACGAAAGTATCGTGTTTCAGGTTTAACATCACAACCAACAAGAGAACTTGTGTAAGTGATTTTTCTTTTTAGTATTTTAAATATTGCTCTACAAAAGCAATTCAAAAAAGTTCTAATGGTTTTCCATTAATGTTCTCTCTTTAGGTTTCCCGTCGATGAGAACTCGACTATGAAATCGGTAGTTGAATACTTCCAAGAGATGTACGGTTTCACTATTAAACATACTCACCTTCCTTGCCTTCAAGTTGGTGGAAATCAAAAGAAAGCAAACTATTTACCAATGGAGGTAACAAAAATTTCATGCAATTGATATAACTTCTCTTCTTGCTAATAATTATATTGAATATCATTCTTATATGCCTGTGGTTTGTCAGGCCTGCAAAATTGTCGAGGGGCAACGATATACCAAAAGGTTAAATGAAAAGCAAATTACTTCTCTCCTCAAAGTCACTTGCCAGAGACCCCGTGATCGAGAAAATGACATTTTGCGGGTAATTAGTGGTGTTTGCATTTGATTAACTTTGAGTTGTGATTAATAAAATATTAATCAGTAATGTTGATTAATAGTAAAGTGCATTCAACTATGAAACTTTACATTTTTGCAAACAATTAATGTATAGATACAATATTCTAGAAGATAAATGTTAATATATTGGACTTTTAAATTAATAGTTCAATTTTGCTTACATGTAGACAATTCAGCATAATGCTTACGATCAAGATCCTTATGCAAAGGAATTTGGGATTAAAGTCAGTGAGAAGCTAGCTACTGTTGAAGCCCGAATTCTTCCTGCTCCATGGGTAATCTGCTTCTCCAAAATATGTTTAGATGCCTAAAGTATAATCTATTTTGTGTTGCCATTATAATTCATCTATCTATATTGATTTTGTTCGCAGCTTAAATATCACGAGAGTGGAAAGGAAAAAAATTGTTTACCCCAAGTTGGCCAGTGGAATATGATGAACAAGGTATTTTGAAATTCGAAAATCTAAATTTATGCTTTTCTTGTTTGATGTGAAGTTTTCATGTGATAGCTTGTAATGCTTATATATTATTTGTCTCCTAACACATTAATGATGCAGAAAATGATAAACGGAATGAATGTTAGCCGTTGGGCATGCATAAATTTTTCACGAAGCGTGCAGGATAGTGTTGCTCGTACTTTTTGTAACGAGCTTGCGCAAATGTGTCAAGTATCTGGCATGGTAGTTTCCCGACCTTTCTATTTGTTGTGTTTTCAAGTGTAGCAATAATCTAACTCTGAGTCAAAATGTTATTTTTTTAGGAATTTAATCTAGACCCTGTGATCCCCATCTACAATGCCAAACCTGAGCAAGTAGAGAAAGCTTTGAAGCATGTTTACCATGTTTCGTCGAACAAAATTAAAGGAAAGGAATTGGAGCTTTTGTTAGCAATTTTGCCCGACAACAATGGCTCTCTCTATGGTAAGCCATATTGATTGTTATTTGCAGTGTTGTTAATGGTGGCCATGGTGGAATGGATTTTTTGACAACCTCGACAAACAATTTGTGAAGGGATGTTCATCGGCATTAATGTGTTTATATGATGGAATTTTGGCCTTCTATCATATTCCGCCATCTGCCATCGACAACCCTGATCATTTGAAAGAATAACAATGTGTTTGAGTTCAAATTCTAAATATTCATGACTTCGTATAATTATCTTTTGTTTTCAGGTGATCTCAAGCGTATTTGTGAGACTGACCTCGGTTTAATTTCTCAATGTTGTCTGACAAAGCATGTCTTTAAGATCACCAAGCAGTACTTGGCCAATGTGTCTCTGAAGATCAACGTTAAGGTTTGTTTTCTCTCCAATCTCAATTACATGAAACCACGCTTTCCTAAGTAAAACTTTTCCAAAATGCTTCCAACAACTAGTTAGTGATAATGATCATTTGCACTCTTCTTGATGCAGATGGGTGGTAGAAACACCGTTCTTGTTGATGCCGTAAGTTGCAGAATACCATTAGTTAGTGACATACCGACAATAATATTTGGAGCAGATGTTACGCACCCTGAAAATGGGGAAGACTCCAGTCCCTCAATAGCAGCTGTATGGTTTTATATAAGTTATCAATGGTCTTAGATTTTTTGATATCACAATGATTATCAAAGTTTTGATTACTGATATCTATTGTCCAATCTATAGGTAGTAGCGTCACAAGATTGGCCTGAAGTTACAAAGTATGCAGGTTTAGTTTGTGCTCAACCTCAAAGGCAAGAACTTATACAAGATTTGTACAAAACATGGCACGACCCTGTTCGTGGTTTAGTTAGTGGTGGCATGATCCGGTAATAATTGAAATATGACTTCCACTTTTGTAATTATCATTGTTATTCTTGGTATGGTTGTATTATATCGATTTTAGTTAATATTTTCGCTTTCTTCCTTGCCATTATTCATTTTGTGTCGTTTTTTGCAGAGATTTGTTGGTTTCCTTTAGAAAGGCAACAGGACAGAAGCCACTTAGGATTATATTTTACAGGTTTGTATCTTTAATTTATGATTCATAAAGAATGAAGGATTAGAACGAGCTCGTTCTTTTTGATTAATTTTGTAATAAATTGTATGGAAAAATATATAAAAATATGCTTCTGAAGGTTTGAGTTAGGCCTAATAAAAACAAATTAAAACATATTAGTTTGTTGAATCTAATAGTTACCAATGTATTAACAAAAATTTATATAGGGATGGTGTAAGTGAAGGACAGTTTTACCAAGTTCTACTATACGAGTTGGATGCAATTCGGAAGGTTAGAATTGTTTTTCTCACTCTTACTCTAATAACTGTATGTTTTAGTTGGTCTTTTTAATAACAGGTATGCTATTTATGCAGGCATGTGCTTCTTTGGAGCCAAACTATCAACCTCCAGTAACTTTCATAGTTGTACAAAAAAGACATCATACTCGGTTATTTGCAAACAACCATAGGGACAGGAGCAGTACAGATAGGAGCGGAAATATACTGCCTGGTGTGTTGAATGTTCCTGAAATTGCTTAAATACACGCAATGACGCAAATGAATTTACGAGTCATTCCCTTTATTTGAAAATGATTTTCTATTAACGATTGACTTTTGATTTGCTGTTAGGAACTGTTGTTGATACCAAAATCTGTCACCCAACAGAGTTTGATTTTTATCTTTGCAGTCACGCCGGCATCCAGGTAAAAAAGATAGTGTTTTCTCCCTTCTATATCATGCTCTTATGAATTATGATTATGATGAATGCTTATGAAAGAAAACTACTAAAACTGGTAGAAATATCATAAGGTGTTTATGAATTGATTTTCCTACTTTTCCATTATTTCGGTTTTCTGATACATGATCATTACTATATGATGAATAAAAGAGATTTGTTTGAAGTATTAGGCAAAGTGGAAAGTGTGTAGCTACCATATTATGTATAAATCTAAACCTTTTGATTATGGTTTCTGACTTTCTATTATCATGCAGGGTACAAGTCGGCCAGCGCATTATCATGTTCTATGGGATGAAAACAACTTCACAGCAGATGGTATTCAATCTTTAACAAACAATCTCTGTTATACATACGCCAGGTGTACACGCTCCGTATCTGTTGGTAAGCCTATTTGATTATTGTGTTAATATTTTAACTGTACTCTTTGAGCAATATGGCTAGTATAAGAAGCATGAATGGTGTATAGGGTTTACAACATGATTAAATTTTAGCATGAATGAAATAGGAGAATTCATGAAAAGTACGATGATTTTGATGTTCTAAAGGTCCATTAAAATTGACTTATTTTAGCTTATCTACTAATATAAACACATGTGAGACTGTTTGAGAGAGCTTACATGTTTATAAGCTCTTTTCAGCTTATTTCTATAAGCTCACCAGAATAGTTTATGAACCAGGATAACTTATGAAAGTAGCTTATAAATTATATGAAAAAGTTTGACTTTATTTTATCTTTTAATACAGCAATAGCTTATACATAAACACTTGTACTTCATAATTGCTTTGGTTTTACGCTTCTAGCTATCTCTATGTTTCTCCATTGTGTTTGTTTTTGATTGAGGTTCCATCTTTAACTACCAAATGTGAAACCTAATGGACCTTTTGGTTGTGTAATTGTGCAGTTCCTCCAGCATATTATGCACATTTAGCAGCTTTTCGTGCCCGTTTCTACACGGAGCCAGACCTACAAGAGACCGGTTCCAACGGGGGCGGTCGCGGTTCCAAGACAACGCGTGCAGCCGGAGATTGTGGCGTGAAACCATTGCCAGCCTTGAAGGAAAATGTGAAGAGAGTAATGTTTTATTGTTAGACAATATAAATCCGTTTGACAATAATAGATGTATGAGAACATGGAAATCAAATGGTACATGAAGCAAAAACCATCATCATCATGCATTGCAATATTTGACATCCCTTCAAAAGTTACTTGTACATTAGTAGTGACTCTTCAACAATGTGGCAAGTTTTTTCATAATAGATCCATGATTGTAGTTCTAGAGGACTGACTAGTTTAGGATTCCTAGATGTATTTGGCTACTAGAACTTGTGAGACATTCACCATAGGTTTAGACTTTAGAGTTGCTAACTTCAGGCATTGTTAATTAACTAAGCTCTATGTATCAATATTGTAGAATTTTTTTTTGCCTTGTAGATGTTGAAGAGTAAAAAAAAAAACAATCATTTCCTATATTTGCAAGGATTGTAATTTGCAAGTGCAAAAGATTGAGTTATTATTTAATCATCATTTTGTCATAAATGTGTCACGCGGTGACAGAGTTGTTATTGAATCTATTGAAATTAAATAAAGATCCTTAAAGAAACTAACAAAAGAACATTTGAGAATTAAACTAATATACAAAAGACACATTTGAGAATTAAATTATCTTCAAATTATCTTAAGAAAAATACATACGGTCAATACTGATTGATATATTCGAAGTCTATAAAAGACTGATTGATATATATGATCAATACTTTTGATATATTCAAAGACTACTTGACATATTCTATCATCAAAATAATTAATTACTCTAGTAAAATTTATAATTTATGGATAAAGGTGATTGCATGATCCATTGGCATCATCATTCAAGCATTTATACAACGATCCAAAACTTACTCGGATTAGCCAAAGAGCAGGAAGAATTCGCGCATCCACAGTAGCTAGCTTCTCGCTGAATTTAATCCCAAATTTCTATGCTGAATTGTCGTAAGCAAAATTGAATTGTATATCGTATCATTACATTAATTGTTTGTGAAAATGTAGAGAATTTTATAGTTTACTGTATTTTTAGGTGTAAAAAAATTTTAAGAGTGAAAAACAATTGCAAAAGAAAAAAACATCCCTTATTATGAAGAACAATTGTCATCCCAAAAAAGGACCGGACCGTGTATAGCACTTTTAGAGCATAGATAATTTTTTTTCTATAAGAACTAAGTATTGTTCTGGATTCGAACTCGAATTTTACTGTTGTGTGTGATTTTATGGTAATATTTATCATTTTTTCTACATATCAAAATAAATATTTAAAATCATCTTTTAACTTTCTTCGAAATCATCTATAAAATTTTAATAATCAAAGCTTTCTAACTTCTAACATTTTACTCTCAATTAGTAATGGAAATAGGTTAGTTCGAGCTAAACTTTAGAAGGTTTGAGTATAACCTATATTGAAAATATTAGGCTTGAGTCTGGCCTATTATCGCTCAAAGGCTGATTGTTAAAGTCTGACCTAACCTTTTTCGAAGTTTGACAAGACCTTAAAATCTGTTTAGAAGTCTACTTCACTATTAATTTATGAAAGTTTTCATCAATCACTACGTAGACTTTAGTAAATAGACAGACAACTTAACATGTCAATGAACTTAAGTTCTATTTTGCACATCTAACATAATCTGTTAAAATATATAACACTATATCACATCATATTTTAATTCTATTTTATAATACCGTTAAATATGTCAAACATTGATGTAACTTAGCATATTTAAATTTCATAAATATTAACAAATTTATGATTTAATAAAAAAAAACAAGACTTAATATTATATTATAATAATAATAATTTTTATTTATTTATATTTAATTAAATATGCCGATCTAGTAAGACTTCAAGACCTTTTAGAAGCATGTAGTCTAAACTTTTTAGTCAAATAAACTTTTAAAAAAGTCTTGTCTTGATTTATATAAAAAAAATTTAGTTTAGTGTGATCTATAGTAGATTAAGTCATAGACTCCTACTCTCAATAGTAGGATTGGTCCAAGCCCAAAACAAGTAAGCATTTTCCTTAGGCCTTACTAAAATATTGACAAAATAGACCTCTTAATGATATATTAGTCCAACAATATTCACAAAGAAATATTATTTTAAACAGTTTCCTCTTATGTCTCTAATGCACGTCTTAATTGACTAATCCAGATATATAAAAATACCTCTAAATTAAATAATCAAAATAAAAATAGTGATTTTTGAGAAAACATGGAGTGGAGAAAGAGAAATTCATTTATTTTATGTACTCATGAAAAATGCATGTAGAAACATAAATTATGAAATGAGATTGTTTTCTTTTTTCTTTATTGGGCTTGTGGTCTCTGGGCCACACAAACTTAAGGTTATCTACTTATCTCACAAATATATAAAAGAGCAACAAAACACTTTGACTTATTTGTTGGACTAATGTCTCGAATTTTGGTTTTAACTTTTTTTACCCTATGTTTCTTAAAAACCACGATTTAAAAGAAATAGATATTTGAAAAAAAACAAATATATGTTTTAAGTTTGGCAATATGCATTTGAACCATGTACTTAAAGATGGAATTTAGTTAATTAAATCTAACTCCCTTAAAGTCTGTTTGTAAGTTGATTTTTGGATGGTTTTAGAAAGGAAGATTTTGGAGGGTTAAGTTTATATTTTGATATATATATATATATATATATTTGCTATTTAAAAAAAATTTAAAAGAGCAATCTGATATTATATGTTCATTTATCATGTTGTTCTTTCAAAAATTTTAAAATATTACATATATATTAAAATATAAACTTAACTCTCCAAAACATTCTCCTCCATAATCCAACTCACAAATAGACCATATGCTTTGTTTGCAAGTTTGGAGGAGAGAGTAAATAAGGGCTTTGGAGGGAAGAGAAATTGAGAGATTTTTTTTTTACATTTTTTAAGAAAGTGATTTTGTAGAGAATGATAAGAAATGCATATGATTAATATATTTTTAATTTATAGAGTATTATAACAATATGAAAATGATTTACAGAATTTGTCTAAGCCTTGCAAAATCCTACTCAATTACAATTTTTGAGTTCCTCTATAATAGGAGGATTTTGTATCAATATCAATATAATATATTAAAACAAACCTTGAAAATATTATGTTGACATATCACATGCTTACATGTTATATGTCATGTAACACTAATTTTGCCACATCATTCAATAGTATGTGGCACCTCTAGAGTTTATTCATTTTTTTATTTCATTATACTAATTCTTTATCTATATCTCTATATTTTAAAAACCAACACTAAAAAATGTAACTCCCATTACAAACATGATTTAATTGTCACTTACTTTTTTAATTCATTGCATATAAATACATCACAATATTTTAATTATATTTTAATAATTGAAATGTAACAACCATAAATTACCCAAAATATATACAAACATAATCATCACATATTAAAAATCAATAATCAAATTTATGCACAAACAACCCAATGAAGTTTAAATTAAAATAAATAAAAAAATATTGATACATAATAATCTAAATTAGTAAGTCTTTGCAAAAAAAAAAA
>JBBPBQ010020324.1:39650652-39665833 GCA_037974755.1 Cicer yamashitae | reverse complement strand
AAAAAAAAAACAATAACAAGAAATGATATTTTTTTAAAAATAAAAATGTTAAGTTGTAGATTAATATTTTCAAAGTAATATACAATTTGTGTTCATTTTTCTCTTATTAGTGCTCGGATATATATTATATTCCTCTAATACAAAAGAAAGTATTTGTCTACATAAATTGTTCATGAAAACAAAAACACTCGTTTCAAAATATTAAACTTATAGATTTGATAAAGGATAAATCAGAACATAATTTCAATTAACGGAAAAAATAATCAAAATCAAGTAGTGATGTCTTATCATTCCCAATATTATTTTGGGTTTTTGTGGTAAAAAATAGTGCTTTGAGTTTGTTCATTATATGCTGTTGTTTTTGAGTTTCGAAAACTGTATACAAATCACAATTTATGCAACAAAAAATATTACTAGGTTGAGTTGCGCACTAGGTTGCTATCTTTAAGATGTTTTTTGGCACTGTCCAAATTATGCAAGGCAGACTATCAACCACGAAGTCCCTAGGATAAAACAACTCAAATTCACTGTATCGAAATTCTACTGCACCGTAGAAATCCGTTCTAGAATTACACCCTCAATATGACAGTCTAATGGCTACCACTCGTAATATGGTACTATGACCACTCATAAATCAAAAGGACTACAACACAAAAAACTGCTCTAAAAGACTACGGCACAAAAAACCGTTCATAATGGTATCATGACCACTAAAAAATCGACGGAACTACGACATAAAAACCGCTCTAAAAGGATAGTCGTATTAGGACCACTCAAATCGACGGAGCTACGACATAACAACCGCTCTAAAAATAGAAAGGACTACGGCATAACAACCGCTCTAAAAATCGAAAGGACTACAACATAACAACCACTCTAAAAATTGAAGGGTATGCGACATAACAACCGCTCTATAAATCAAAGAGACTACGACATAACAACCTCTCTAAAAATCAAATGGACAACGGTACATAACCTCTCATAAAGGGGAGAAGTGGCTTGGAAATAAGTTGAGCAGAATAGAAAAGGGAGAAAAAAGAAAGTTGGGAAATGCATCCAACTTTGGTGTACTTTTCACAAGAGTTTGAAATTCATTATATAGTGATAGAAGCAAACCCACATATGTTTTCTATCCAATATGGTATTATGACCACTCATAAATCAAAAGGACGCTCTAAATGACTACGACACAAAAAACCGCTCATAATGGTATTATGACCACTAAAAAATCGATGGAACTCCGACATAAAAACCGCTCTAAAAGGATAGTCGTATTAGGACCACTCAAATCGACGGAACTACGACATAACAACCGCTCTAAAAATTGAAGGGACTACGACATAACAACCGCTCTATAAATCAAAGGGACTACGGCATAACAACCTCTCTAAAAATCAAAGGGACAACGATACATAACCTCTCATAAAGGGGAGAAGTGACTCGGAAATAAGTCGAGCAGAATAGAAAAGGGAGAAAAGAGAAAGTTGGGAAATGCATCCATCTTTGGTGTAGTTTTCACAAGAGTTTGAAATTCATTATATAGTGATGGAAGCAAACCCACATATGTTTTCTATCCAATGTGGGACTTCAGTATTTATAGAGTTAAAAACTACTCAAAATATGAGAGTTTTCCAATGTGGGACTTCAACAATTTTTAAATTCACACGTGAACATACTCTATCGGGTGTATTCTCAAAAGTCGTGCATTAACGTCCCTGCACGTCTATCCCAGTATAGTGAACGCTCTAGGAATTCTGCCTCAAAATTCCATAGGAAGCGGCTTCACTTCAACATTCACATAAGTGAGTCTATCAAGAGTACTCTTGTAGCTAGGTACTCCAATCCACATAGAGTATAGATCTCATTAGGATTTTTTATTACCTCATCCTATCATTGCTTCAGGAATCATGCTTCTCTGATTTCATAATAGCATGTTCATATCATATCACTTCACAACTTGTTATTACCCATTGAACCTAATTCATGGGGTCTCTAGTCTTTTAGGTTGAGTTACCATCATGAGTGACTCATTGAGCTGTAGGCAATAGTCCCATCCTTTTGGATGTATTTAGGACTTTCTCTCTAGCTAATTCTTTCGTCAAAGGATCTGCTAAATTCTCACCAGTGCACATATGATCCACTATAACAGCTCTTTTAGAAAGTAATTCTCCAACTGTGTTGTGCTTATGACGAATTTGTCATCTCTTACCGTTGTAATAACAATTTTCAATCTTTGCAATAGCCACGGTACTATCGCAGTGGATCAACACATCTGTCATAGGTTTTTCCCATAAAGGGATGTCAACTAGCAAGCATCTCAACCAACTCACTTCTTCACTAGTAACAGCTAGTGCTATCATTTCAAACTCCATAGTGGAATGACCCAATATCGTATGTTCTTTGATTTCCAAGATACAACACCACTAGCTATACTAAAATTTAGCCACTGGTTGCTTTAGAGTCATCTGATAAAATTTTCCAATCAGCATCACTGTATCCTTCAAGGACGGCAGGAAATCTTTGTTAATGTAATCCGAGACTCATGGTCCTTTTTAGGTATCTCTTGACTCTTTCGATAGCGTGCCAATGCTCCACACTAGGTCTACTAGTAAACCTGCATAACAGTCCCACGACGTAGGCAATGTCGGGTCTAGTACAATTAGTGGCATACTTGAGGCTGCTAATGATGCTCGCATATTCAGTTTGTCTAACACCTTCACCAGTGTTTTTCAAAAGTTTCACACTTGGATCATATGGTGTGCAAGAAGGTTTACAGTCAAAGTATTTGTATTTCTTTAGGATCTTTTCAATATAGTGAGACTGATCCAAAGAAATTCCCTTTTCTGACCTAGTAATCTTGATTCCAAGGATTACACTCGCATCTCCTAGGTCTTTCATATCAAAGTTGTTGCACAAGAATGATTTCACAGTATTTACAGCATGAATGTTTGATCCAAATATGAGTAAGTCGTCTACATAGAGACATATGATAGTGCAAATGCCATTTTCAAATTTTTAATAAATACATTAGTCACTTTCATTTACTTTAAACTCATTCGATATAATCAAGTTATCAAACTTTTCATGCCATTCCTTAGGAGCTTGTTTAAGACCATACAGAGATTTATCTAACTTACAGACTTTGTTTTCTTGTCCATGAATTACAAAACCGTCAGGTTGTTCCATATAGATTTCTTCTTCCAGATCACTATTTAAAAAAGTTGTTTTGACATCCATTTGGTATATCACTAAGTTATGAATAGCTGCTAGAGAAATGAGTACCCTAATAGATGTAATTCTAGTGACCGGTGAAAAGGTTTCGAAGAAATCTATATTTTCTTTTTGTTTAAAACCTTTGGCTAGAAGGCGTGCCTTGTATTTATCAACTATTCCATCGGGTTTTAGTTTCTTTTTCAAAATCCATTTACAACCTATTGGTTTGCAACCAGGAGAAAAGTATATTAAATGCCATGTCTTGTTAGACTTTAGAGAATCCATCTCATCGTTTATAGCTTCTTGCCATAAATCTGCATCCAAAGATGACAAAGCTTCTTGAAGATTTGCATTCTAAGGTATAGACCATATAATCGGGTCTATAATCTTTGGCAACTCTAACTCTCTTACTTCTTCGAGTTTCTATTTCGCCTTGTTTGTTGCTTTCAGTGCTCCTCATCATAGGAACGTGACTTGGTTGGTTGCCCCCACTATTTCTCGATTTGAAAGAGAATTTATTTTCATAGAAGTCAACATCATTTGACTCTATGATCACTTTCGCAGTTAGGTCATAAAACCTATACGCTTTGTTGATTACTGCATACCTAATGAATACACATTCATAGGCTCTACTGGCGAGTTTAACTCGCTTGGGATCGGGGATTCTGACATAAGCCAGATAGCCCCAAGTTCGAAAATAAGACAAGTTCAGTTGTGTTTTCTTCACTATCTCATAAGGAGATGTTTTGTTTTTAGATTTAGGAACTCTATTTTAAACATAGCAAATAGTCAAAATAATTTCCCCCCACCAATGAAATGCAGCTCCAGAGTTTATCATAATAGCAACAACTAGTTGATTAAGAGTTTTATTCTTTCTTTCAGCTTTACCATTCATTTCAGGTGAATAAGGTGCAAATGGTTCATGTATAATTCCATGCAATTTATAAAACCCATTAAACGAACTAGAATCATACTTAGTACCTCTTAATCTTTCTACTAAATTGATTTTCAATTTCAATTACAAATATCTTAAACATGACAAGCGTTTCGCTTTTATTGTTCATTAGATATACAAAAGTATAGTCGAAACATTCATCAATGAAAGTGTAAAAATAACGTTTTCCATTTGTTGTTACTCCCCAACAAGTTCATATATATATATATATATATATATATATATATATATATATATATATATATATATATATATATATATATATACATATATATTAAATCTAAAGACTCAGATTCTTTTACTGTTGATTTATGTGAACTCTTTGTTATTTTAGCTTGACTATTATGATCACATTTTTCAAAATTATTTAAAGATAACTTTGGAATTAAACTTAAGTTACTTAAGTTTGAAATCCTTGTTCACATGATAGAGTCTAGCATGTCCAATATTAAAATCACACAACATGTATGTAGAAGGAGACATTTTATTAATTTCAATATTCAATTTAAACATCCCATCAGTGGCATACCTTAATAGATGATCTCATGAGTTATCTTCTGAATTTCACGGGAGTGATTCTCCACGGGTCTATCATCGGTCATCTGATACTCTAATACTTAAGGTAGCAGCTCACAACATACTTTTTATCCTCAGCTTTCTTAGTATCATATTTTTTCTTTGGAGCATTCCAAACATCTCTAGCAGTATTGCTGGAACTATAATAGTCATATAGATCATGAGCAAGTCCATTAAGAATATAATTCTTATCATTATTCTCCCGTGGGTTAATTCTCCAGCTTTCTTATCCTTTTTTGTTTGCCTCAAACTGAAACAGTTTATTGAAATCAGAGGCAACAAAACCAAATCCAGTAATCTTTTCGGTTGACATGGTAGAAAGAAATGCCTTAAAATTGTTGTTCTTGAGTTTTGAAAACTATATAAAAATCAAAATTTATGCCACCAAAAATATTTTTGGGTTGAGTCGCGGACTAGGTCGCTCTCTTTAAGACGTTTCGCGGCATTGCCCAAATTGTGCAAGACAGACTATCAACCACGAAGTTCCCAGGATAAAACAGCCCAAAATCACTGTATCAGAATTCTACTGCACCGTAGAAATCTGTTCTAGAATTACACCCTCAATATGGCAGTCTAATGGCTACCACTCGTAATATGGTACTATGACCACTCATAAATCAAAAGGATTGCGGCACAAAAAACCGTTTTAAAGGACTACAACACAAAAAACTGCTCATAGTGGTATTATGACCACTAAAAAATCGAAGGAACTACGACATAAAAACCGCTATAAAAGGATAGTCGTATTAGGACCGCTCAAATCAATAGAACTACGGCATAACAACCGCTCTAAAAATCGAAGGGACTATGGCATAACAACCGCTCTAAAAATTGAAGGGACTGCGACATAACAACCACTCTAAAAAAAATAGGGACTACAACCTAACAACCGCTCTAAAAATCAAAGGGACAACGGTACATAACCGCTCATAAATATCGAATGGACAGAAAGAAAGGGGAGAAGTGGCTCGAAAATAAGTCGAGCAGAATAGAAAAGGGAGAAAAGAGAAAGTTGGGAAATGCATCCAACTTTGGTGTACTTTTCACAAGAGTTTGAAACTCATTATATAGTGATGGAAGCAAACCCACATATGTTTTCTATCCACTATGGGACTTTAGTATTTATAGAGTTAAAAACTACTCAAAATATGAGAGTTTTCCAATGTGGGACTTCAGCAATTTTTAAATTCACACATAAACATACTCTATGTTCCAACATATGCACTCATAAAAAAGATAGTTAATTCAAAATATTTTTGAAAGAAACACGTGACATAACACCACTCAATAAGAATTAGTTATCAAATGTATAAGTGGAAATGAGACATGAAACATAAAATGTGAAAAATAGCAGTTCATTCAATTAGTCAAAAAAGAATAAATAAATAATAGTACTCAAGATTAAAAGTAAAACAAAAATAAAAATAATGATCATATAAAAACCAATACTTACAAATATATGTCAAATCAATGCTTGCAAAGTATATATTCTATTTTTTATAGGAAGAAAATATTCTATAATGATTGAATGTTCAAAACAAAACAAAATGTATACAAACAGTCACTCATCTTTTTTTAATAATATTTTTAGAGTGAAAATCACTCGTATTTTATTTTAATATTTTTAATTGTGTATACAAACAATCACTCATCTCTTTTTAATCATATTTTTTAGAGTGATTTACAAATATATCTCAAATCAATTCTTGCAAAATATATATTCTATTTCTTATAGGAAGAAAGCATTCTATAATGATTGAATGTTCAAAACAAAATAAAATGTATATAAACAGTCACTCATCTTTTTTTAATAATATTTTTAGAGTGAAAATCACTCGTATTTTATTTTAATCTTTTTAATTGTGTATACAAACAATCACTCATCTTTTTTTAATCATATTTTTTAGAGTGAAAATCACTCATTTTATTACCAACTTTTCAATTGTTTTTATTTCATTTATTCTTTTGTTATACAACTACTATTATTATAAACTAAGAAACTTACAAATATTGAAACTTTCTTCGATCAGATTGATACATTTATACACCATAAATATCACTTTCAATGGGTGACTTGGTGAACTTTGTAATGATAATTGTGAGTGTTGTAGTAAGAATTCATATTAAAACCTCTTGTAAATTGTTACTAGAAAAGAAACGAATTTTCTCTCTTCCTTATTATCTCACTTTGTTTTATATACACTAGTTTTAAAATTTACTTTTTAGTTTAAATATCTTTCTTGTCTCTCAACTTATTTTAAAAGTTCAGTTTAGTTCCATAACTCTAAATAGAGTCAAGTTGGTACACTAACTTATGTTTGTTAGTGCATGTTGGTCCTTTCGGACAATATAATACTAACACTGTTAATTTTCATATTTTTCCTCTAAAAAACATTAACAACCACTCATTGCTTAGAAGCTTCAACTCCTATAATCCCTTGTTCATATCCAATGGCCATTCTAAAAACTAAATACATAGAGAAATGAGAATCAACACATACAAAAGTCCACAACTCAACCACAAAAAAGTACATTAAAACCCAAATTTATAATTTCTTGAAAGCACAGTTTTGTTGTTTTTTTTTTCTTGTATTCTACAGTTGACGATGAAAGTGATGCTTGTTTGATAAGAAAAAAACAAACTTACTAGACAAAGAAATAAATTTTAAAGCATTGATTTGATAGGAAGGATAAAAAAAAAATACCAACTTGATATATGAAATATAAGTTTGGTTTTAAGATTGAATATTTGAATATTTTTGTAATAAACCTTTAATAATTTATGGGTGTTTTTGAATTTTTGTGTGTTTAAGATTGAATTTTTGTTAAAATTTTAGAATTAACAAATCAATTTGATTGTTGTATCCTTAGAAAGATAATTCAATTACCTACCACTTGTATTTTCATGTCAAAATCCAATTCATCTTTCTTTCATGTCAAAACTAGTTATGAATCTATGATCTCTATATTATAATTTATGCTTGACCTATGCTTAGTATATTGTTAACATATTGAGCTATACAATTTATTTTGTGGAGAAACCAAATCCATTGATTCCTGACTAACATTTGACTCATATTTCTTGGAAATACACCAAGACTTTATACAATTTATTTTGAGGAGAAAACAAATCTATTGATTTTCTAACTAACATATCACCCATATTTCTTGGGAATACACCAAGACTTGATCAAGTTGTTTAGTCTGTGGAATGACTCTATGTACAATGAACTTTCCTCGATTTTCAAGCTTATTGTATTTTGGAGTAACTTGATGTTTTGTTTGTATTCATTGTGTGTTGACTCTACACGATATATGATTTATACTCGATGTGCAAGCTAGTGTGTATTTTGGAGTAACGATGTGTTTTGTTTGTCTTCATTGTGTGTTGACTCTACTCGATGTATGGTTTATACTCTGACAAACATTAATTTCGTGTATGGTTTATAAAGTAAATTATAATCAATGTATTATAATTTTCTTCAAATATTTACCTAAAAGTGATAGTAAAGAAACACAATACTAATGAACTATATATTTTCCTTTTATTTAATTGATTTTTGAAAGACTATATTTTAACTAATTGACCGGTGACAAACATTTGTCTCGAGTATATTTTATACATAAATTATAATTAGTGTAAATTTTTTATCTATAATATATTTAGGAAACTCATTACTAATGAAATATATATTTCTCTATATACTAATTAATTCATGAAAGATAATATTTTTATTAACATATTAGTGAAAAACATTTTCCTGTTGTATAGTTTGTTTATTAAACTATAATTAATGTGTTATATTTTTCTTCAAATTGTTATCTAGAAGATATTCAGGAGGCACGCTACTAATGAATTATATATTTCTCTTTTATCTAAATGATTTACAAAAGATAATATTTGAACTAATCGAACAGTGATAAATATTTGTCTCGTGAATAATTTATACAAATAAATAAATATTTAATTTATTTTAATCTTCAAATTTTTATTGAAAAGACATTCAAGAAATACGCGGTAAATAATTTATTTTTTAACTAAATATTAATTGTGAAACATTTAAACAGTAACAAACTCATGTTTCGAATTCATATCATACAACAACCTAGAGCTCCTTGATTCATATCCAATTTTGAGAATGCAACAATGTTAAAACAATTTATATCCATTTAACAAAGCCTACTAAACTGACATGGATGACTTGGTGAGCTTTGAAGTGAGAATTGTGAGTGTTGTAGTGAGAATTCATATTAAAACCTATTGTAAATTGTCACTAGAAAAGAAATGAATTTTCTCTTTTCCTTGTTATCTCACTTTGTTTATGTACACTAATTTCAAAATTTACTTTTGGTTTAAATATATTTTTTGTCTCTTAACTTATTTTAAAAGTTCAGTTTAGTTTCATAACTCTAAATCCAATTACGGTGGTACATTAGCTTATGTTTGTTAGTGCATGTTGGTCATTTCCGACAATATAATATTAACACCGTTAATTATCATATTCTTTCTCTAAGAAACATTAACAACCACTCATTTCTTAGAAGCTTCAGCTCCTATAATCCCTTGTTCATATCCAATTGATTTGAATAACTAAATAAATAGAGAAATGAGAATCAACACATACAAAAATCTACACCTCAACCACACTAAAAAGAATATTAAAACTCAGATCTATAATTTCTTGAAAGCACAAATTTATTGGTGTCTTTCTTGTATTCTATAATTGATGATAAAAGTGATGATTGTTTGATAAGAAAAAAAAAACTTACTAGACAAAGAAATAAATTTTAAAGTATTGATTTTGATAGGTAGGATTAAAAAATACCAACTTGATATCATGGAATATAAGTTTGGTTTTAAGATTGAATGTTTGAATGTTTTTTTAATAATTTTCTCTAATAATTTATGGGTGTTTTTTTAATTTTTTCTGTGTTTAAGATTGAATTTTTGTTAACATTTTAGAATTAACAAATCAATTTGATTGTTGTATCCTTAGAAAGATAATTCAATTACCTACCACTCGTATTTTCATATCAAAATCCAATTCATTTTTCTTTCATGTCAAAACTAGTTATGAATTTATGGTCTCTATATTGTAATTTATGCTTGACCTATGCTTAGTATATTGTCCATATTGGGCTATACAATTTATTTTGAGGAGAAATCAAATCCATTGATTTCCTAAGTAACACTTGGCCCATATTTCTTGAGAATGCACCAAAACTTGATTAAGATGTTTAGTATGTGGAATGCCTCAATGTGCAATGAACTTGTCTCGATGTGCGAACTTTGTGTATTTTGATGTAACGAGGTGTTCTGTTTGTCTTCATTGTGTGTTGATCCTATTGATGTATGGTTTATACTCGATGTGCGAGCTAGTGTATTTTTGAGTAATAAGGTGTTCTGTTTGTTTTCATTGTGTATTGACTCTATTGATGTATGGTTACTCGATGTATGGTTTATACTCTGACAAATATTTATTTTGTGTATGGTTTATAAAGTAAATTATAATCAATGAATTATAATTTTCTTCAAATATTTACCTAAAAGATAGTAAAAAAACACAATACTAATTAACTATATATTTCCCTTTTATTTAATTGATTTTCGAAAGACTATATTTTAACTAATTGATCAGTGATAAACATTTATCTCGAATATACTTTATACATAAATTATAATTAGTGTAAATTCAAATTATTTTTCTGAGTATACACTTTAACTACTCACCACTATTACACCCAAAATTATTCATTCACCTTTTGCCTCACATTGCAATTCCTAACCCCAAAATGAAAAACTCAAAACCAACCACACCGACCAAGTTCTTCCTTAGTCTTAACCCACCTAGCCATGGTAGAACTCAAACACGAAATCCTAACCTCACTCTCCAAATTCTTTAACAGAGACACACCAAATCCCAATCGAAAACATGTTTGAGCTTCTGTGCAATTGTGATGAGACGATGGATGGTTGGGGCTAGGGTTTTGAATTGGCAACCGTAGGGGGAACTGAGAGGGACGACTCGATTGGGGAAATTTTGGAGGCGACGAGCAATGGATAGAAATGGTGACAAGGAGAGAGAAGAAAACAAAGGCAATTGTGATGGTTGTAATTAATAGCTACAACACTGATCCACTTTGCCACAACATTTTGCGTAGCATCAAACGTTATCTACGCCACGCGCCGTCGTGATTGCAAATGAGAGAAAAAGACATAAAAACCCTCGCTTTTTATAACAAATATACTTTAAGGCCCTCATTTTTATCACCAAAAGACAAAAAGGCCCTCATATTTATCGTGAAAAGACATAAAACACCTTAACTTATTCTACAAAAAGACAAAATATCCCTCGCGTTTTATTCTTTTTGAACCATTAGGGCTTTACCTTTTGCAATCTCTTATTTCTTCTCATTCATGGCCTCTCATCTCCTCTGCTTGGCTGTGACCTTCATCTCATTTCCTCTTTGAAACTTTTCCTACAGAATGACTTTTGCACAACTATGGAAGACTTAGGTGCAACATTCACTTCCCTGTTCTCTGTACCACCAAACCTTTTTTTCTTCCCTGTTTTTCTCACCCCCAAACTTTTAGCTTAGCAGCCATACCACTATAAGCTACACTACAATAGTGTTTTGGGGGTTGTCTACTACGCTACACAATCTGCTATTTACTACATAGAATGAGAGACATCTAGGTTATGAGATTAAGAAGAATAGTTGGTTTGTGAGAATGAGAAAAAGTTGAAGTGTTATTGAGGAGTGGTGTTGTTGATGTTGATTATTTTCCTTCTTCTACTTTTTTATTATCAATATTCTCCTTCTACTAACTATTGATGATTCTACTTCTTCTTGATTGTTTTGATTATTAGATTTGTTTATATTTTATTTATCATTGTTTTTGTTTTATATAGGAGGAATCGGTTTCAACGATGTTGTGTTGAAGGAGGGGTTTTGTTCAAAGTTTCAAATTGTTAGTTTATGGATTTAATTTTGGAGATGAAGATTGATGTGGAATTTTGAGTGAAAAAGAAGAACACAATTAACAAAGGAGGAACACTATTTTTTGTATTTTAATTTTAGTTTATGTTTTGTAATTTTAAAATAATATTAATTGTTTTAAATCTAAGTGGATTAAAATAATCATAGCGGACATCTTATAATTAAAAAGACATGTCCATGAAAGCGTTAATTGGGTCAAACTAAAGGGGTATGACTTTTGCAAAAAAAGGTTAAAGTTAAAGGGCCATAAGTACTATTTTTGAAATATAAAGACTAAAACTTTCATAATTTGAAATTTGAGGGCAAAAAGTGCAATTTAGCCTAAAAATTAATGAAGAGAAGTATAATCAATTTTTTTCTTTAATGTTAGGAAATATCATTATGAAGAGAGAATACTAATCTTTGTGTGTTAGAGAATGAAAATAAAATAGAGAAAAAGTGGGAGAAATTTTTTAACTATATTTTAGTATTTGGTAATATGCCTTAGTTGAATTTATAGGGGATATAGTCGACCCAATACTTATTGTTACTTAAAAGAACTTTAAGGTAATACTTTGATAAAAAAATTATTGATGTTTTTTTACAGCTAATAATAATATTATTATAATTTTATTTAAATTTTACTTTTCATAGTTTTTGAGACGCAAAATATAATTATGTCAATTGATGTATCTTTCTATACTTGTGAGACGTTATATTGGTTGTATTTAAATTTTTTTGATACATAAAAATACAATTTCTTTGAGAGGCTTTTTTATACTTAAATATACATAAAAAATACGATTTCTTTGGGAGGCCTAAAGCCTTTGCTTTACAAGCTAGGCTCGCCAAGTAGACTACCGTTCCCTTAACAACCTCTCAATAGATCTAAACTTCAATTCTTATGACATAAGTTCTTGAAAGTTCAATTAAAATACTAGTCTATTAAGTGAAAGAACCTAATGACTTAAGTAACACATTTGACTTTTTTATCTTTTCAATGCAAGATTCATAATAAATTTTTTAGTATTTGAGATAGGATAGTTAGTTTAGAAAGTAGTTGGATACTTGAGAAGATTTGAGTTGATAGTTGGAGGGTAATAGTAGCAAATAGTGTGAAGTTTAGATTAAAGAATAATTTGTATTGCTCTCAAATGACTTGCTTAAAAATGAGTCATGGTGGCCTATTTATAATTGTGGAAGCTATACTCTAGATGTTTCCTTTTAGATTCTTCTTGACATTTCTAATACAAATACAATAAATATTTATTCTATAAACTGCTCAAGTATTCTAGAAAAGTCTAGGCATGTATATCATAAATTAATAAGTAATACTTATTCTATAAGTTACTAATGTATTCTAGAAAGATCTAGAAATATGCATCACCTCTCAACACTCCTCATCGATGCATATTTCGGTAACTCCAAGCATAGTTGGTAGTTGCGCAAATCTTTCTCTTGCCAATGCCTTTGTAAGTATATTTGTCTGCTACTTGATCTTTTGTCTTGTAGTACCTGAGCTTGTTTTGTTTAGTCTTCTACACTTTTATGATAAAGAGATATTTAATTGATATGTGTCTTGTCCTACTGTGATGTACTGGATTTTTTGTGATTGCAATTTTTGATTTATTATCACAATAGATTATTGTTAACTCTTCTTGTATTTCACCCATTTCCCCAAGTATTCTTCGAAGCCATATAGCTTCAGCTGCTGCCACGTACTCTGCCTCTAAAATTGATTGTGCAACAAGTGCTTATTTCTTTGATGTCCAAGAGAATATTCATGACCCAAGTAAGAAGGCATAACTTGATGTGATCTTCATGTCATTTTTCAGTCCTGCTCAATCATTGTCGATGTAACCAAGAAATTTTGAGTTTGTTGTATGCCAACTCCTTTGTGATTTGCAAGTATCTTAAAATTCTTTTACTAGCTCCAAAGTGAATTTGACGTTGTTTTTGCATCAACCTTGAAAGTAGACTTATAGCATACATGATGTCTAGTTGCGTAGCGGTAAGATATAGAAAACTCCTTATCAAACTTTTATAGCATAATGCATCAACTTATGGGGCTCTATCATTCTTTTGTTGTTTCTCATTTGTCACAAGTGGAGTAGCGACTGGCTTAAAATCATTCATCTTGAATTTCTTCAATAGTGTTTTTGTGTATTTCTTCTGCCATATAAATATACCTTCTTCATGTTGTTTTACCTTTATGTCGAGGAAGTAATTCATCAAGCTAAGGTTGGTCATCTCGAAAGTCTTCACCATATCTTCTTTGAATTCCATTATCATCTTTTTGTTGTTCTAGTGTAGATAAGATCATCTACATATAAAGAGACCATGAAAGTATTGTAGTACCCCAATTTTGTTCGAAAAATTAAATTATAATAGTCATAATATATCAAATTTTATGTTTGCCATTATTTTATTTCTCTTTATGAAATCTTAAAAAAAATTTAAATATATATATATTTATGCGTTTATAATTATTAAATAAAAAAATATAAAAGTATAAAATGGAAGCAATAGTGATATAACAAAAAAAAATAAATAAATATCGACACTAGTTTCATCTCTTGAAATTACAATTATAACAACATTAAAGTAAATAATACAAATTAGTACATAATGAATGAATTAATTAATAAAATAAAATAAATTCTCACATTGTCTTGTCCTCTGTGATTGTTGTTATGATACAAAGAGAATGAGACAAAATTTTGAGTTTGAAATAAAAGCAAGAAGACAATATTATGTAGAATCAGAGACACAAATGGAGAGAAACCTTAGCTCATGCAAAACCTGCTTTGTTTCTCAAACATAAAAAGAGAATAAACACACTTAGATAAAAATAAATAAAATAAAAACGTAAATGCATCATATGTGCAGAAGAACTGAGATTATGAATAAAGAAAATGAAACATTAAAAAAGAAACTAATCGGGAAACACGAGAGTAGAACAGGAAAACAATTAAATATGTGGGAAAAAAACTCTATAAATACACTTTCATTTTTCTTCAAAGAAGGAGACATTTTTTAGTGGAGATCTAATACTAATTCTACTTAAAAAATATAAAGAAGAAGAAGAAAACAAATAGAGTAGCAGTTAAGAAAAAACTTAGAGAAATGATTAATGTATTTTTGTGTGTGTTTTGTCTCTCGTATAATAAATTTGATTGCTTATTATTGTCATTCTATAGACATAGTTATTATAAAAATAAAAAATTTACATATTTTCAAATCCGAACCTTTTTTTTAGTATTAAAAAAAATAAGGATAAGAAAATAGACTAAAAGTTCAAAGATCAAACATTTTTTATGGAGCAAGAAGAACAAATAGATAACAATGGAAGTTGGACAAAAATAGAATTTATTTTTCTTTTTTTCGATGGCCTCCTCTTTCCTTTTTTTTTTCTTCCTATTTTTTTCTCTCTTTTCCCTCTTCCGACTCTCACTT
>JBBPBQ010020324.1:39627798-39650468 GCA_037974755.1 Cicer yamashitae | reverse complement strand
TTTTTCCTTCTTTCTTCTTCCCCTTTTCTTGGTTCACGAACCCCACTCTTTTTTTTTTCCTCTATGCTCCCAAGCTCGTCTTGTCTTATTTTTCCCACTTTCGCGCTTAAGTGTCCAACCTTTTTGTATGTAGACATATAGTTTTTTTACTATTTAGGTTCTTTTCTTTTTTTGTTTTTTGTGGTTTTTTTATTATGACATCTTTTTACTATTTAGACATATAGATATGCCATCTTTTTTATCTTTGAGTTGTTAAGACATAAGTTGTATAACTTGGTGGTTTGGTCATATCTATACTAAAAATAATAAAAATATTCTTAAATGGGTTTAGATAAGATATCTTTTTAATCCTTTAGTTTTCTAGATACAAGTTGCACAACTTGATAGCCTTAAAACTCGTTTTTTTTTAAATAAAAAAAAATTGTTCAAAGTAATTGTATAGTACTAAAAAACTCATATTTTAACGTATGTCGTATGGTGCTAATACCTTCCCTACGCATAATCGACTCCGGAACCCACAATTTGGTTTCAAATACCATTTTTCTATTTTTTAAGAGTTTATCAATATTTTTCCTATTTAAAATAAACTTTGGTGGCGACTCCATTGAATTCGAGCTAACCCTCGAAATTTTAGGCCGCGACAAGTAACATGTTGACATTGGGTCTTGATGTATAGTGTTGGCTCACTCTTGCTCCTATTACATCCCTGATCGATGAAGTAACGACCATATTTTAACGAATGTTCAAAGTAATTGTATGGTACTAAAAAACTCATATTTTAACGGATGTCGTATGGTGCTAATACCTTCCCTACGCATAATCGACTCCCGAACCCACAATTTGGTTTCAAATACCATTTTTCTATTTTTTAAGAGTTTCCCAATATTTTTCCTATTTAAAATAAACTTTGGTGGCGACTCCATTGAATTCGAGCTAACCCTCGAAATGTTAGGCCGCGACAAGTAACATGTTGACATTGGGTCTTGATGTATAGTGTTGGCTCACTCTTGCTCCTATTACATCCCTGATCGATGAAGTAACGACCAATTCTACTACACCATGCTCGAGGGGCTTGCTTCAAGCCATATAGAGCTTTTTCTTATCTTAGAACTTTGCCTTTGTTACCTTTGGCTACAAATCCTTGTGGTTGCCTTCATAAATATATTACTCAAGCACACCATTACGAAAAGCCTATTTCACATCTAATTGATAAATGCTCCATCCTTTTTGTGCTGCAAGAGCTTTTAAGGTTCTTATAGTCAACTTTGGGTTATTGCAAGAACCATTTTGCGACTAATCTAGCCTTGTATTTTTGTATGGCCTCTAACGATTAAGTTTTGTTTTATATACCCATTTAACTTTGATGATTTCTTTTCCATGTGGACAATCTACAAGCTCCCAAGTACTATTATTCTTCTCGATCATTTTTGTCTCTTCCTGCATTGCCTTGACCCATACTTTTTGTTTTGACGCCACTTCATAGTTTTCAAGTTCGAGTAAGGCCAAGTTGCAAGTTCCATATGTGTCCACTAATGATTTTACTTGTCTTGGAGTAGATTATGGCGATGAAGTTTCTTATTGAGGAGGCAAAGGTAGCATACCTGGGACTTCTGCAACTTCTTATATATCTTTTTTTCTTCATATTGTGGTATTGGTATGGAAATGCTTCCCTTCTCAACTTTTCGTTCATCCCAATTCCAACTAACATTTTCATCAACCTTGACATCATGACTTATTGTGAGCTTCTGCGTTTGCAAGTTATAAACACTATAATCTTTTGATTGTGTACTTTACCCCAAGAAGATACCTTTGACATTCTTGTCTTCTAGCTTGTGTCTCTTTTGACTAGGAACATGCATGTAGCAAATAGATCCAAAAACTCTTAGATGTTTAGCTTATGGCTTTTTGCCATTCCCAACCTCAATATGAGTCTTGTCTTGAACTGCCTTAGTTGGTCATTTATTGAGTATGTAAACAGCAGTGTAAACTGCTTCAACCCAAAATGTATTAGGCAATCCTTTCTCCTTCAACATTGATTTGGCCATCTCCATGATTTTTGGGATTCTTCCTCTTAGAGACGCCATTTTTTTGGGGAGAATATGCAAATGTTAGTTGTCATTCATTCATCCTCACAAAATGTATCAAACTCCTGGGAGTGTTGCTCTTTAACACGATCACTTCTGAGAACTTTAATATGTTTTCCACTTTGCTTTTCGACAAGGGTCTTAAATTTTTTAAATATTCCAAAAACTTCTGATTTTTCTTTGAAAAGGTAGACCGATGTCATTTTTGAGAAGTCATCAATGAAGAGGATGAAATATCTATTGTTATGGAGTGAGGGTGTCCTCATTGGTCTACGGATATCTGTATGTATCAACTCTAGCAAGTCTTCATGTTTCTCCTTGTTTAAAATATATTTATATTTATTACATATCATGTAAATAGGGATAATATCTCCCATATTTATTTTTGTATTTATTTCCTTGAGCCTATATAAAACTGACTCCGTTGTGTAGTTCAGACACACGGTTTCACCATATGTCTCTCATTTTCTCTTATTCAACATGGTATCTAGAGCCTATTTCGATCCTCCTTGAACGATCCCGCCTCTATTCCGCTGCCGAGTTCCCAACAGTTTGAGAATATAATGGTAGTTTCTCTTTTCTAGCATGATCGTTCCTTTTCTGACTGCTGTCACTTCCGTCCATAATCATCGATGTTGCCCCGTCTGCTACTGCCGCCGTCTACTATCGTCGCTGCTGGAAAAGTTTTTCGACACAACCACTTCCATTGTGTGCGGAATCTACCAATCTACACAACCCATATTTTTTATGCCAATAGTTGCTCCACGCGCGCTCATGTGCCTTCAAGATCCTCCGTGTTCATTCCACGCGCCACCGCCAACAGCTTCAAGCTTAGGCGCACCTGTCCGCCTTCCGACACAATGTTTCAGTCGTCTAGATTGGGTTTTCCTTCCTGTCTCTAGATCTGCCCTTACTTTCCAATTTTGATCAACAGAAATATGTGTTATTATTCAAAAAGCCGTTATCTTTCTTGTTTTGGATGCATTTTCTCACTCCGTTGATCGATCATGGTTTCGTTAGAGTCGAGCTGCTTCTTCTTCTGTGTTTGTTATGCAATTTAGTTCTTACTAATAGATTATAATAGTGGCTTCTATTCCCACCGACGATCATTGCGGTGGTGTCCATTTTCCCACAGATGAATCATATTAGTTATGACTTCTTCTTTCGTTGATGGTTATTCTGACGATGTCTTTTATTTTCATGACTCACTTTATCTTGGCAATTTGTCCCAGATGCACTGGCCCCATCTTTGTCCCAAATGTACTGGCCTTGCCTTTCTCTCCCTGAAGCATGCTGCTCTCTCCTTGAAGCATATTCCAGTTTAAATATTTTGAGTCTCCGATATTATTGGTTTGAAGCTTCCAAATGCAGGTTTTTAGAAGGACAAACCTTGCTTTGTTCAATTACTTGCCATGAATTTCTCTCATGCTGATGATCATTCCGGCTATCTGGCTAGGCTATATTTATAGCAATTCTCTCCGACTTCACCTGCATCCCTGAGTTGCCTTTCCATCCTTTTTATTATTTTGCAGAGCAAAACATTATTTTCTTGTAACAAGCTAAAGCTTAGTAAGCTTTAGCTTGAGGGTGAGTGTTAGAATATTAGAAAATATCTTATAATATCTTTTATATTATATTAGAGTATCTTGAGTTATTTCCTATGATCAATTTATAATCATAGAGATATCTTAGAATATCTCTCATCATTATTATGATTTGTTCCTAATTTAGGATTTAGTCTATGTTTCTCTATAAATAGAGATTAGCATTGAGTCTTTTGTAATCAAGTCAGCATTAAGCTATTATCAATAATATTCAAACCCTTATTATTTTCTCTCCTCCTTTTCTCTAAAATCCCACAACTTCAACATGGCAATCTGTGTTGCTTCCGAAGAAGACATCCTTCACGAGCTTCAATATTTTCGTTCAAGTAGGAGAGATCTCTCATCATATTCTTTTGATATAACATCTTCAAGGCTTGATTGTTGAGGTAGCCAAACCTTTGATGCCATAGCCATGAATCTTCAACTTGTACGATCATGGCAATGTTAGAAATATATTTGAAACATATTGGAAAACTTATATTTCTTTTCTCCATTTTCATTTTGGCTATCTCTTGCCTTTTGTGATTGTTGTCCTATATTGGACACATGTCTCCCTCAAAGTGAAGACTATAACCTTTCTCTATTATTTGACCAATACTCAAAAGATTTTCTTTGAGATTGAGAACTAGTAAGACATCTTTGATGAATCTCATTTCGTTCTTTACCTCCAACATGATAGTGCATTTATCTTTCAATTCCACGATTGAGCCATTTTCCAATTTAACTTTTACTTTGATAAAGTCGTCAATATCTTTGAAGATGCTCTCATCTATAGCCATGTGATTGCTACATCCGTCATCCAAGTACCATTTTCTACTCAATCCATCCCTAGAATCTTGGGTAGCGTAGAAAAGAAGTTTCTCATAGTCGTGTTCATGTTGCGCACCATCATGCTCTTCAAAAAATTTACTTGATGCTTATTTTTTCTATAGCATTATTATCCTTGAGTCCAAATTTCTTGCAATGTCGACATTGTGGCTTTCCACGATATTGACAATCTTTCTCAGCATGATTTGTCCTTTTGCATATGCCGCGTAGAGGATACTCATCTTGATCGTTTCTCAAGAAATTTCTAGATTTTTCTCCGTCAATTTTATTTCTTCTATATCCTTTATTTTGAGAGCGAAATTTGAGCTTTGATTGAAAGACATTTTCAATTGGGTCTTCATCATACCTGCTCTGCTAATAAGCTTCAAGAGATTCAACTAATTTAGTCACAAACAAAGTAAATGAATCTTTGGTTTGCTCAATTACTGTCACGATTGTGTCATACTTATGAGAACTAGAAATTAGAATTTTTCCAATAATTCTTTTGTCAAGAACATTGTCCCCATAAGTTTTCATTTGACTTATTAATTTATTTATCTTGGTATAATACTCCTTTATGTCTCAGACTTTTTCATTTTTATTGATTCAAACTCACGTCGTAGAGTTTGAAGTTTAATGACACGTACCTTGTCACTTCCTTGAAATTCCTCTTGTAGTGTACTCCTAGTATCTTTGGCATTTGTAGCACCCATTATTCTTGGAAAGATATTGTCGGTTACGCTTGTTGTAAAAAGAATAACGCCTTTAAATTTATTTGTCTTCAACTCTTTTTTCTGAGTTGCATTGAGAGTTGATGTTTCTGCAGGAATAGTAAATCCTTCATCTACAATCTCCCATAATTAATATTGAGAGCAAAAAATGTCTTCATTTTATTACTCCAAAATCATAGTTTTCACCATTTAAAATAGGGATATATAGTCATAGATGGTGGTTGAATGATATTAGCCATATTATAGGGAAAGTTAGAAATGACATAGGATATAACAAGGGATTGGTTGGAAATATTTGATGAAATTTTTATGTCCAATGTATGATCAAAACGTTGCTTTTGATGCCACTATTAGTATTTGAGATAATATAGTTAGTTTAGAATGTAGTTGGATAATCTAGAAGGTTTGAGTTGATGGCTGAAAGATAATAGTAGCAAGTAGTGTGAAGTTTAGAACAAAGAATATTTGTATTGCTCTCAAATAACTTGCTTACAAACGATCTTGGTAGCCTATTTATAGTTGTTGAAGTTATATTCTAGAAGTTTTCTTCTTTATGACATTTCTAATACTAATGTAGTAATTATTTATTCTATGAACTATTCAAATATTCTAAAAAAAGTCTAAACATATATATCATAAATTAATATTTATTCTATAAATTACTAATATATTCTAAAAAATCTAAAAATTTACATGCATCATTTCTCAACAAAAACACCTAAAAGTATAAATTGAGTCGTTGAAAGAGTATTACAAAAATGTGCAAGATTCGATCTCTGCTGCTAACTAATAGTTGATCTTCATGACAACTTATCCACTAACATTTTTCTAAAAACAAAAAAACAAAAAAATAACTGAGGGATAAAAACAAAAAAGGAATTGAGAGAATCAAAGTAGTGTCATATTATGTACTTACTGTCACAGCAGATATTGTAAGCTATGCGGAATAAAAGAAAAGTATATATGAATGAAAGAGGCTTCAATTTCAAAAAAAGAATCCATGAGAAACAACAATCAGAACTAGATGAGTGCTAATAACTGACATGATTGCGACTATGTTATTCTTTGGATGATGGTGATCGATGACAAACATATATGACCAATATTCAATATCTCACCCCTAGCTAATTCAAAGTTCTAAATATGAAATCTTTACATGGGATAATATATACTCTAATGTGGTTTTAGTTATAAATAAAAAAATTAGTTTAACATTTCTGGCAAAAAAAAAATTAGTTAAATATAATTAATCTTTTTTATGTGATAAATTTTATAAACAATAATTTTATTTTGATTTAAATATATAATCGATTCATGTAATTATGTATTTTTGATTTTAATTAATCTCTGTAAAACAAATTTTTGTTTGATTTTGATTCTTGCAAATAATTTTGTCTGATTTTTAAAATTGGTTTTTGGTCCTTACTTTTATTGAGAACTAAAATTAAAAAATGTGTATTTTACTTGGAGAGATATAAGTGCTAATAACATATTATTCAATATATATTTTCTTATCAATTGAATTTCAAATGGAATCCATTAAATAAAAAAATCCACACATAAATTTAATGAGATTCATTAAATTATCAATCAATTAGAGAGTATATGTGAGTATGTGTTGAGAATGTGTTAGCACAATTCTTCAAAATTACCTCACAACAAAAAAACTTTAATATGTAGGGCCATTATTGAACCCTTTCTCCATTATTTGTTGTGTGCCATGTAGTTTTCAACATCATATATGAGTATTATAATCACATATTTTTCTCTTGTCCATTCTCTTACAAAGTCTAGTGTATGGTTGGTTGTATTTTGTTGGAGTCAATCAAAATGGCAGACTTAACTACTGCCTCGGTCACTTTTTTCTATAAATGCAAGAGTTGCAAAGACATCATAATACAAAAAAAAAAAACATCCAATTATGTTGACACTCTAAATAATTCATTTTCCATGTAACTTCTCTCAACTAATATTTTATTCAAATAATTTGAGCTTGTTGCGCTTAGATTATTTGGATGAAACAATTATTATAATCAATTATGCAGTTGTGCATAATCAAATATATAAGTGATGTGACTTATATAACAATTGTCTCAAAATTTTAGACGCATATATATTTGATGTAGAAATTTCTTAAACATATATTTGTCTCATTATTGCCGCTGCACCTCCAAATTTCTTAACACCTCCAAATTTCTTAACACGTTGGAGTGTGATATATACATAACACAATAAGAGCATTACATTTTTAAACTCTTTTTTACGGATTTTTTTGGCATGTTTTTTTTATTGATTAAATACATTTTTACAACATTTAATTTTTAGTTTGAAATAAAATAAACCTCTCTCGTTCTGATTCATACACAAAGAAATGCCCAGAGAGTCCTTTTATCATTTTTATTGTTACAACATCCGAATCTACGTTGAAGTTGAAATATATTTTCATTTAGCCGAAAGTTGACAATTTTTGTTTTCATCACTTGTATATTTTTAAAACTATGGTCACTATAGTTATACATTAATGATTAATTACTAATATCTATTTCTTTACAACTATAATACATCTATTTAAGTTTTTTTTTTATTAAATTTTATTAATATATCTAAGTTGTGTCATATTTTGAATTTTAAAAAAAAAATCCAGATATGTTTATTGTTTCCTACCCATATATATGTACTACATATCTAAGCTTGATGACAAGAAGACGCATAAACTTTGAAAAATGGGGGTATAATGTATCTTTTTCAACTGTTGCAACATGAATAATATTAAAAAAAATTAAATAATCACTTTTGTTCTTAATATGTGATGTGTTGATGTTGTTACTATAATATCTGAATTTATTAAAAATTACAAATATATTTTCAAATATCTCTTTTATTAATGATTTTACAAACTAATTTGACCAGAAAAAAAACTATAATGAAAATTAAATTAACAAATTAAAAATATGTTGAAATACTAAAATAACTAATAAAAGACACATTTAAATTTATTTTAATAATTATAATATATTTAAAGACTATTATATAACAACACCACACACATTTAAAAAAATATCAAAATATAGTAAAAACATTACCTATCTATAACGTAAACCCGTGCTTGTTTTTTTCATATGTAGGCCACGTAGGTAAAATTATTTATCGTTATCCAATTGTGTATAAAAAATATTTGATTTTGGAATAATGATGTAATGGGCTAAATTTCTCCTTTTAAACTGTTTAATAAAATTTGTTACTTATAAAAAAACGAACTTATAAATAAATTATAAATATTATAATATACATAGATCAACATTTTGAATCATGAATACAAAACCACACCACACTAGAAAAGAACAATAAAAAAAGATGAGGCAAGGATCAATGCCCTAGCCGATAAATTATCAAAAATGTTTTGTATTTAGTTAAGGCACAACTTATTAGAAAATACATCCGAAGGCTCAAAGTCATATGCATTAACATCTTCTGAAACTTTATTATTATTTTTTTGTCCTAGTTCTAACAAGCGAAAAGAGAAAAGAGGAGAGTATCACATCACAATAATCGGCGAGAACACATATGTTACACTCTTTGTGAGTCTAGTCTATGTATTATAAGTATTAATGTTATTGAGACACAGTCAAAGGTATACAACTTTTATCATATACCTCTATTATAACTCACTGAAATTCTGAATTGAGCTTCGAAGTGACTTCAAGTACCACCATTCATCCGAGAAGACAAAAGTATTGTTTGACCAGATCTTCTTTAATTCGACCATCTTTCTTGATCTATTTCAAGTACAAAATATTATTTCGATTCTTAGGCTTATGAGAAATAAGGTAACTCAATCACAAAAGCACTTATTAGACGAGAATATTTTTTATTGATGTGAGATGAATTCTTAATATGAAAAGTGAGAGAGAAAAAACTGAATGGTGAAATTTGAAACATAAAAGAGAACATGCGAGAAAAAAAATCCACTCCCCTTATTGTACCTAAAAATTATGAAATTGCTATATGTGGAGTATTTATTATGTAAATAACAATATCTTTACAAGATAAGGAATATAACTATCGTAAATATTCATGTTTTACAAGAAATATTTATCAACCTCTCAAAAAAAAAAAGAAAAGAAGAGAAATATTAACAAGTATAGATAAATTTATATGGTGAGTAATGGTAGATATAGTCATGCAAACATATAGATAAAAAACAGACATTAGGAACATATAATGCACATAAAAACTGATTAATCACACACCTTTTGAGCATTTCACTATTGAGCAAACAAAATTCCAATGTCCAATTATTGAAATATAAAACAGAGATGCACTACTAGATAGATTTTAAATAGAAATTATGATTTTTTTAAAATTTGTTCATGCTACCAACAACTAAGTGAAACAGCCGTATGATCTAATCTTTTCCTTATAAAAAAGGAAAATTGAGATCATGCTGGCAGCTTCACTTGGTAATGGCCCATGATAATAAAATGAATAAGAACTAGAGTTGCTGTTTGATTATGGGACTGATATTTAAAAGGAGGTTCAATTGTTAGAGTTTGGATTGAGAAGAAAGTAGGGAATGGCTACCGTTATATATAGTAGATTGAGCTGAGAAGATAGCTACAACTAAGTGAAAAATATAGAAGTATCTTTATTCCTTTTCTCTTTAATTTTCTTTTTTGGGTAAATTTTGGTTTTTGTGTGTCACTGTGGTATGCTAATCTTATAAGATAATTGAGATCTAAATATTGACATTTTCCCAACAAATAATTTTATATGAACTAGAAATTTTATGTGCAATATATATATATATATATTTGCGAGTGTGTACGATCTGAATAGCAAAATTTTGGGTTATTTATAATAGTTTAGATTGAATTTTTTCAAAGAGTTTAGAAATAATGATATCAGATTAAACTCTCAAGTTGCGGTGTCCTTAATCATAAAGAGTTACTCTAATAGAAATTTATGTTATAGTCTTCTTACACGTATAAATGAGGTGTTTGCAAAGTTGGATCAGTTTAAGCTATTTCATGTTCACCGTGAAATCAATCAAGTAGTGGATATTTTTGTTAAATTTAGTCTCTCTTCCTCTCGGATCGACCATGTTTATAATGTATTTCCTGATTTTTTTTTCTCTCGTTGTGTTGGCCAATAAGAGTTTAATTATATTTTTTAAAACTTTTAGTTTTGTCTCTTTAGAATTGGACCCCTTTGATAATATATATATATATATATATATATATATATGAACAATCATATTAGTTTGCCTTTTAAAAAATTCGATAAGAGAGTAGTAACAAAAAAGAAAAGAAAGGAAGTAAGCTCTTACACTCCTTAACAATATAGTCACTAGTTTAGTGTTATGTTGAGAACTAGATCTAAACCTATCAACATCAAATTTGACATCCATTTCAAAGGTAATGCTTCATACATGTTTTCTCATCCACAATAGACAGAAAAAGTCCATAAGCAATTATCCCACCCTAACACAAGTAGGGGTTGGAACCATATTATGATCCAAGGAGAAAAGGACATCAATATTACATTTTAACATACCCTACTCTTAGGGAGATTTACATCAACTATTGGTGCATTAAGAGTAGACCATACGATGGTTTGTCTTTTTTGTATAAATTGAATATATCTCACGTGTAACGCGAAAAATAATGTCTAGAACCAAGTAGAACTACATTCACGACAAAAGTTCCTTCATTTCTCTTTTTTTCATTTTTATTTGTTATTTATTTGTTTATTTGCATTTGACAGAAATGTTTTAGTATGATTTTAAATTGCAGTCTTCAATTGCAATTACAAATGTAACATTGTAGATTTTAAATTTGCATCGATATTACAATTTAGTTTACATCAATCACATTTAACTACATAATTCTGCAACGTAAAGATTTGCAAAAACAATTTAAAACCATATTCTTTAGTTTTTCTTTTTAATATATATATATATATATATTTGTTTTTGGAACATAGAAGTGATTGGAGAAAATGAAAAACAAAATGTAAGAGGTAGAGTGTGGTCCCTTCTGATACAAATTGAACCATGTCACCCCAACAATATACCATGCATTTTGTGCAGACAAGGTAATGAGTGTTTTATATGTATATATATTGCAAAAAACATTAATAACTTTTGTGTTGAGTACCAAGAGAGTGGGGGACCCTTTACTCTCTCACTCTTTCTGAGGCACACACACTATTTTTCTCTACTAGTTCTTCACTCATACAAAATCCTATAAGTTAAACATCTTTTTTGTGTACATTCATACACATGCCATTTTCTTCCGAATTTTCTATTTGCTAGATACATGATGTGCTACATTTGTATAGTGCCAAATTCATAGGTATCATTTAATGAAAACATTTGATACTGGTTAAGAAAACGACTTGTCAGTTACAAAATTAATGATATTTATATAGAATCATTTTTCCTTCTTTTAGTTAGAGTTGGTGACATGATACATGTAAAGTTTATATGTCATCATTTAGTTTATAGATTCAGAATTTTATATGTACCTTTTATAACAAAGGGAAGGGTTTGAGGATTATAGATTTCTCGTGATTTTTGGAAAAGGAGTTACACTAATTTTAATTTATATTTATAAGAAAAATTAATAAACAAAAACAAAAA
This sequence comes from Cicer yamashitae, assembly GCA_037974755.1. Taxonomy (NCBI): domain Eukaryota; kingdom Viridiplantae; phylum Streptophyta; class Magnoliopsida; order Fabales; family Fabaceae; genus Cicer; species Cicer yamashitae. The sequence goes on along the minus strand of JBBPBQ010020324.1, from coordinate 39,638,602 downwards.
ATATCAGTCTTAATAAGATTTGGAGTCAATTAAAAGTAAGAAAATTATTAGTTATTTGTCCATCCGCTATTTATTAAAAATGGTTTTTACATGACTAAAAATAACAGTTGTCTATAATTAATTGTGAAAAAGTGATAATAATTTCAACAATATTTATTATACCTGGTGAGAAATAATGACCAAAAAGAATAAATTATTTATTTAAATTAAAAAAGTGATAAAAAAAATATTTTTAAATTATTTTTCTTTACAAAAAGAAAATCTTATTCATATGAATCCCTTTGTTGCAGTAGAAAATCAAAGTAACAAAGTTCTTTTAGAAGAAAATAATTGGAGATTAATAAGAACAAAAACTAAATGAGAGAAACGATAAAGTGAAACTCTGTTTCACATGCAATCAATTGATAGAATGAACATTACATGATCTTGAGACACAAATGTTATTATATTGAAACACTATTAATTTTTATACATTCATTTGACATTTTTTTTTTATCTCTCTTTTATCATATCACTAATATATCACATTATCTTCTCTATTTTTATCTCTTTTTAAATGTCTAGGAGGTGTGTGGGTGTACACCAAACATTTTTCTTCTATATATATATACACGAGACATATCTCGTGAGTTTATTGAATTATTTTTCTCATCTTTGTGCTTACTGTTTTTTATTGCTTGATCAACATTAAAATGTTCTACGATTCGTACTTTGAAACGGAAGTGGACTTTACGAATACTTGAGATGAGAAATTCATGAATTTGTAGTCTAGGGATAGATGCAGGTCATGAAACCAATTAAATTAGTTGCAAAGGCAATAGTTTAACAAGAGAATTCCTGTACGGTAAAGCTTAATTCTAATCTAAATTCCACTAAGGAACTAGGGGTTACTTTAGAATTAAAGGTTCTGTCACTAAGACATTAGGGCAAGAATAACAAAGAGAATTCGGTAATAATTCAGTAAAGGAATTCAGTAACTAGGATCAAATTAGACACCAAGGTTGGACTCGAAGTGAAACTCATCCCTGACATTTTTCTCATTATAAAGGATCAATTTTATTACTGTTGTTAATTTTAAATATTACTTCAATCAATTTGGGAACTTTTTGTTCAATTTTAGTAATTAAATATAATTTGATAGTAAAACACAATCCTTGAGTTCGACACTCGGTACTACCGTTTTATTATTACTTGCAACGATTCAGTACACTTGCTGAAACGCTATCAAGCACATTTTCATGTAGGAATAGGGTTTAAATCCCAACAATTGCGTTTTTTCGTTATATTCAAAATCAATTTGAATATTATTCAAAAAAAGCAACATACATGAGGATCAAACTTCAGACCTTTCAATTAAACAAGAGGCGCGCAACTACTAAACCAACAAATCCATCATGTCAACAAAAAACGTTTATACATACATATATTCATCAATATTTTGGAAATATCTCACAATATCCCATCATTTTCAAAATATACTTAGTCTCATGATTTTGATAATATCATGGTTTCAGATAATGGTATCTTACGATTTGAATCACTACTTAGTAAGTTAGGGGTTTTACTCATCTTGAATAGACATTGGTAGACAAGCTTTGAACCAACAATTCATTAGAACAAGTGTGCATAACTTACACATGAAATCTCGTTACTATCGAAAGAATTATAAAGATGACACATTTGATAAGGTCTTGTGTCATGTACACTTTTGATGAGAATTTAAGAGTCAAACTCTTTAACTCTTTGAAGCGACCTCACTTCATGCTCACATAGGTAGACTATATCATAAATACACCCATAATATCTATTTCTGCAAATTCATGCTATATGTCTATTAAGAGTAAAACTCAACGTTCCAACTTTATACTTATGGTCCAAGTACTTTTACCCTTTGAGATGTATTTATATTCAAATACTTGCAATCACTCTAATAGTTTACTTTCATCATTGAACTCAAGACTTGATGTTACTCAGGTGTTAGTTGATTTTCCACCATTGATGATTAATTAGATATGGGCTTGAGTCTCATCCCTAATGATGTTTTCAACACCATGTCCTTTGTCAGACCTTTCATCAAAGGATCTGTCAGATTCTTTTCAATTCTTACAAACACTATGGATATCACTCCATTTAAAATTAAATCATTTACATAGCTATGTCTTAAACCAATATGTCTAGATTTTCTATTATATACTTGGCTATATGCTTTTGATAGTGTGGATTGACTATCACAATGTATGGATACTAGAGTCATTGGCTTTGGTCAAATTGGTATCTGATACAAAAAATTTCTTAACCATTCAACCTCTTAACTACTTGCAACTAGAGCAATAAATTTTGCAGCCATAGTGAAGTTGACAATGCAAGTTTGTTTCTTTGAACCTTAAGAAACTGCACCTCCGCCAAGGTTGAAGATCCATCCACTTGTGGAAGCATGATCCTCAACATAAGATACTCAATTGGCATTTGTATATACTTCCAAAACTGAAGGATATCCACTATAGATTAAATTGTAGTTAATTGTTCCTTTCAAGTATTTTAATACTCTATTAACACAATGTCAATGTTCTTTACTTGGATTGCTTGTATACCGACTTAATCTTCCAATAGCATATGACATATCAGGTCTAATACAAGTCATGGCATACATTAACCATCTGATTAACTTTGAATAACCTAGTTGTGCCACAGGACATCCTTTATGTGGTTGTAAACTAACGTTTTGATCAAACGTTGTTGAAACATATTTGCAATCAAAATGATAAAATTTCTTTAGCACTTTCTCAATATAGTGAGATTGGGATAAACCAATATTTACACCATCTCTTGTGATTTTAATTCCTAAAATCATATTTGTTTAACTTAAATCTTTCATATCAAAATTTTTTGACAAGAAAGTTTTAGTCTTTTCTACCTCATCTAAATTAGTGCCAAATATTAATATATCATCCACATATAAAAAAATCATAACACCATTTCCATTGTGAAATTTACTATAAATACACTTGTCAGATTCATTTATTTTGTATCCATTAGAAAACACAACTTGATCATACCTTTGGTGTCATTGTTTGGGTGCTTGTTTTAACCCATATAATGACTTAGTCAATTTACACACTTTATGTTATTGTCCTTTGATGACAAATCATTCAAGTTGTTTCATATACACCTCTTCATCTAACTCTCTATTAGGAAAACAGTTTTAACATCCATTAGATGGATTATAAATTTATAGATAGAAGCTAGTGTTAAAAACACTATTATGGATGCAATTCTTGCAACAGGTGCATAAGTATCAAAGTAGTCAATACCTTCTTTTTGTGTAAATTCCTTTGCAACAAGCCTATCTTTGAATTTATCAATAGTAACATCAACTTTCATTTTCTTCTTAAAGATAAATTTACAGTCTATTAATTTCCAAGGTTTATTCCCAATAATTGAGTTCATTTCCTTTTGGATGGCTTCTTTCCAAAAAGTAGAGTCTTGAGACTTTATTGCCTTTTCATATGTGTTACAAAAGAATGTTTCCTACACTTCACTCATGCATTAGAGAAGAATAAGATGACTTAGAATATAAAGAATAGATGAGACAAAGTGGATAGTATTGGCCAAATTTCGTATTTCATTTTGACCAAAATGACACAATATATAAAAAACAAAAATAAAAAAAAAATAATGTCACTTGAGGAAGAGATACAACTTTTGGTTCTATCATTCAGTTTGTAAAAAAGTATATACAAATAACGTTCATATTTTAATTGAATAGTTGCAATAGTCTGGTGGTTGAAAGTAGCACTTTTTCGCATAGGAACGTAACAACTAAATGAACAAATCCATCATGTCAATAAAAAAACTTATAAACTATAAGTTTTGTTTGGAAATAGTCATATGAGTGCATATTATAATATTTTTTGATAAGCTAATTCAAGTAGATTATGAACTTATAGTTTATCATTTTTCTTTCAATTCTACTTTATTATTGTAACAAAAATTCTTTTTTATCCTTTATAATTTAAAATAAATAACTATAAATTTTAAAATAATTAAAATAAATAAACTAGCTAAATAAATAAATAAAAATACATCAAATTAATAAATAATTTATTCGTTATAATTTAAATTAGTTGTAAGTAATTTAAATGTTAAAATAATTAACATTCTAAAGTAAATAATTTATTTATTTTAATTTAAAATAAATATATAAATAAAATATACATATATATATGTTAAATTGATAAATTTTAAATTGATATAAAAATAAATTTTAAATTACTACTTTTAAAATATTTTAAGCATTAATTAATAAAAGATTGTTTTTGTTGCAAAAAAAGTTTAGTCTTTATTAAAATAAAAACTTGATACACCTATTCAACATAATTGAAAAATACAAAGGAGACTTATCCAACTTCAAATCAAAGGTCTTAATGTCAAAAAATGGAGCAAAATAGAAATAGAAAATAGAAGAAGAAAATTGATAATTGTTGTGATAGTTTTCTCATGAAAGGTGGCACAAATTGGCACTTAAAATGGGTTTTAATCCAATTCACAATGCTTCGCGCGCTCATTAAATTGAGATTGTGACACAATAAAATATCCCTCATGTTGTCACAAAGTAGAGTTGGGACTCTTACGGGAACCTTTACTTTAGAAAGTAAGAATTGAATCCATAAGACCTCTGTTGTAGTGTTTGTCATGCAACATAACACAACCTCTCTGTAGGATTTGGCAACCACAATATGCTTTTTGGAGCGCCCCTAAAGATCAATTTAAGGCCAAGGAAGATGTAGGAGCTAGATATTGAATGTATATCATCGTGATATTGTCAGTACAAAAGTAGTTTTAACTACAATTCTCTAGTTGATATTTTGTTGATAACAAAAACAAACAAATAAAGAATAGTTGTCCCTAACTGTATTAGTTAAGTGTGCAGATTAAGTTAGAAAACAAATAGTGATATTAATGACTATCTATTTTAAGATAGCATAAATGACAAGTAAATTAGAGATAATAATCTAAGTATTTTAAACACAAAGAATATTATCACCTAATAAACAAGTAATTATGTCTACTAATGGAACAAGTTGTAATATAACAATAAGATGTATTGTATTATGTAGTTCAAAGACAAGCGTTAACAAGTATGTGTTCTGATATAAGCAATATCCTCTGGTAATTGGACATAGACAAAGGAACAACAAGACTCCGCCTCATTCCATTTGTCTGACTCTAACACAAGTGTTCTATCATACGCCTCTAGTGACGCGAGCGACACTCTATGTTGGCTGGTTCCGATAATGCAAGCAATGCTCTAGTTCTAGTGACTCTAAAAATTCATATGTTATGTTTCAGTTGGCTCTGTTGAATGTAATCATGCTCTGTTCGTCTTCCTCTGATAAGCTTAACAAACAAGTGATCATATTCATCTGATACTCACATCATCACTTCAAGCATCTGATCATTTGACTCTGATTTATGTTGTATGCTTTAATGAAAGTCCACGCTCCAAAGAAAACAAAGCATTTGTGTATCCTCTGATGAACGTCCTGAATCCACTACTTGTCTGAAAGTCTTCAAGACATTATCTGATCATAGTATCCGCTGCTTCTCTGTCCTCATACCAAGATACGTAGAATCATTCAAGAAGATATATATGGATACATATTAAAGACTGGTCTGCCTTAAATGGAGATTGAAGATTTCCAACGGTAATATTCTCAACAGACACCTCTTTTCTCTATTTAAGAAGAACTCACTCAGTCTGTTATGTGTGTGTGTTTGAGAGAGAGAGAGATAGAGAGAGAGAGAGAGAGTGAGTGAAAAAGGCAATGTGTTAAGAATAAAATCTGAAAAAGCCAAGAACACATCAAAAGAAAATGATGAATGAAATATCCTCTCAATGGAGAATTATTAGAATTGATGTAAATCAATCAAAATGTTCTCACATACTTGTACTGATATATGACTTGATATGTAACATCCTCTCAATAAGAGTTAGAATCCTAGAAACAAACTTTCTGTCAATTCAGACACAAACTAAAAATGATGTAAATTAGCTCGATAGTCGCAACAACTATCTCATTCTTAAGAGGTACCTAAAAAGGTACAACGACTCTCATGAACCTCAATGGCATGATGCCAGAAAGTTGAAGAAGGTTCTGACGACGATAGCCTGGAAAGGCTAGAGAAAATTACTCAAAGCCTAAAAAGGCATAGTAAATAATACTTGTATTTTATTTATTGAAATGGTGGATTAATACTAGATGTAGCAATAGTAGTTGTAAACTAGTATAAAAATATTTGTGTCTCGTTTATCTTCTTCTATTTTCGCATCTTAGTTCTTTATGATTTAATCTTACCCTGTCTAAACCTATTTTATAAATGAATGTTTTGATAAGGAACAATTTTTGTAAGGAAATAGAAGTAGCTTTCATAAACGACAAACACAAATCAAACCCTTATTTCTTGTATTTTCTAGCACCTTCAGATACGTGACCCAGTCTGCATCATAATAAGAACTAGTAGAAATGGGAAGTCCTACTAGCCTAGTTGTAGTAGTAAGTCATCATTGATGGAACCCTTTAAGTGTTTAAGTATACGTTTCACAACGAGATTCAAGGGGACATGCCATAAACTGACATACCTTGTTGACACTAAAGGTTATAAATGGCCGAGTGATGGTGGCATATTGATGTCACTAACAACAGGGCAATAGAGATGCAGATCAGAAAGTGTATCATTACCAATTTTCTTCAATTTGAAATGTTTTTTATGAAAAAATATTAGGATGAGGAAATGGTGCCCCAATTCAAGGTAGGAAACACCTTAGGCTTCATTGAGCACTTACAAAGGAATTTATGTTTTTGTCCCTCAAATGACAGTTGTTGATTGATCAACACATTTTGACACACTTTTTATAGTTTGTACTTTGTGGTTTTCAATGTTAATTTTCTCTAATTGTTACTTTTTACCATGTTTACCATCTTGATGCCGTAATTAGGCTTTAGTCATTATCTTACGTAACTTTTGGTTTTTACTAGCTTCTTGACACTTTTTCCTTCTATTGACCATAACTTGGACCGTGTTTATCCAATTAAGGTGATCTAAGATGCATTGGAAAGCTGAGAAGCGGAGCTAAAACTTCTATGTTGGGCGCCAAACCTGGTTCGAACGTCTTGATGGTTAAAAAGACTGATTACTGAAGTTGTTGATTTGATTGTAGGTTTTGGATCACTTCATCATGTGATTAGTTCCTATTAAGCTATTAAACATCATTAGAGTCCACTTTGATACAAATTTCGAAGCTAAGTTCTTTAGATTATTATAAATGGGTATATGAGAGCTTGGGGGAACCTTTTGTCATATTTTGTAAACCTAATTCTAGAATTTTGTTTTGTGCTTTAATCCTCTATGCAAGGCTAAAACTCTTGATCAATTTATTGGTTAGGAAATTATTATAAGGATTTTGAGGATCGAATCTTTAATGTTTAATTTCGTTTTTTATAATTTCAAGTCTTTTCCTTTCAATCTTCTATCACTTGCATGTTTGTTCTTTTATATTGATGTTTAATTGTAAGAAAATCGTTTTTGTTTGACTTTGTGATTATTTGGAATAAAACAATCTCTTGCTTTATTATATTCTGAATAGAGATGGTTAGGTTTTATTTCTCTTAGTAATAGGTTTGATTGAATTCGATAATTAAATTGATTATGTTACGGTAACGCTTATTCCATTATCATAGTTGATCAAATATTTTGATACTTAGTCGAATACAAATTCTATAAAAGTAATGGATGCTTGTTCAGTTAATTTTATGATCAAACAAAATTGAAAATATAAAAACAAATATCTTTTAAATATGTGATTGATCTGAAATATCATGTTGAAACCTTAAGCCAATAGATTGATTGTTTTTAATTGATTTTCAAATTCTCTTTACAAATCTTGTTTACAAAAAAACCAAAACTCTCAAGTTTAATTCTTTATTTTAGTTTTTATTTTTGACATTGGTCAAATCATAAATCCTTGTGAAACAACCAAGATTAATTACCTTGTTTACTACATTATTATCTTTTAATTTATTTTGACTGCTTACAACCGTAAATCATTTATCATTATATAATATAGATTAATGCATTATTTAAATGCGTCAAAACTTTAGAAACTTGAATATTTTATATAAAAATGTCAAATTTGGTGTAAAATTTTAAACGTTTTTATTGTTGGTTTTTTTTATCTGTAACTATAAGTAAAATAATCAACTAACAAAATAATTGATTTTCAAAAATATATAACTTTTAATAATTCATTAGATAAAAAATTTATACCTCAAGTTTAATTTCATAACAATATGAATTTTTTTTTTTCTAATTTATACATTATTGGTAAATTAATAGGTATTTTTGTCTTCTTTATAGAGATTTAATTTTAACCTGATAAAATCATCGAACAAGTTCTAATTTCCTTCGCAAAATAATTTCTGGACAGAATTTGCGCCAACTATTTTCTGTCGCAATTCGCTCGTCCCAATAATTTTGGGACAGTATCTCTTTCAATCACAGTTTGAGACGGAATTTGGGACAGAAACCAATTAATTGTCGTGACAGAATTTGTGACATTGAGTATTTCTCTCAACTTTACTTTTTAAGTACACAATATACAACGCTTTAAGTCCATTTTTCATAGAGGAATTCCAACATGAAAACTAGAAGGAGAAGCAAATTCATGGCTCTATCCACAACAAGCAGTAAAACACCACTAGAAGACAGATACAACTATCACCAAAGTTTCATATTACAAGCTACTTAGTAGCATAAACTAAGATTTAGTTCAACTGACAAAATACTAATATTGATTGGCTGAACCATCATGTCCTCGGTTCAAACCCGAGACTTTGCAGTTGTGTACGTGAGTTTCAATGGTATTTACTACTTCTTTACCACTCTGTCTATCGACCCAAAAAAAAGAGTAACATAAACTTTAAGTTTCCTATGAAGAAACCAGAGCGCCATGAAGTTCAACTAGTGCAACTGCTTCGTTAATTGCATCCATCACTTCAAGCTTGCCCCTACTCACAGCTTCATCCATTGGAGTCCTCTCATGACCGTTTAAAACACTAACATTTGCTCCAGCCATGATTAATTTCTTCACAACCTCAATATGCCCATTGAGGCACGCCCAATGAAGAGGTGTATTCTTTTCCTCATTTGCTGAATTAAGATCCACTCCTCTACTGATTAAATACTCCATAATATCAGTATGCCCATTTGCTGCAGCCATGTGAAGAGCTGTTCTTCCTTGAGTGTCTTTGGAATCAAGAGGGACACCATTGGATGCTAAGTTCACAATATCATCCATGTCATCATATCTTGCTGCCTCAAGCAAGGCTTCAATGATCTCAATCGTTATTTCAGGAAGATCCTGCGGTTTAATGTTCTCTTCCACTGCTCCCATTTTTAGTTGTTACTTCAACTCACTGCTCAGATTAGAGAAGAGAAACAAGCGAACAAAATGATGACGTTCAGTGAAAATTAATTACAAGTAGTAACCTATGTAGCACAAACACCTCTAATCGAAGGCGTGTCACAATGCCCGACACCAACACCTTAATTACATTCAATTAAATCATTTTCTCATATGATTATCAATGTTGACGTGTTAGTGTCGTATCTGGTGTCCATATCAGTATTTGTGCTTCATATGTAGTAACAATATCTATGTGAACCAATATGCAACAAACTAAATCTAACTTTTAAACAGGATTCAATCCAATTATGCAATCATTGAGAACTAGCAAATTGTTGCAAGAAATGTGCAATTAAGCTAAACAAGTACACATAAGGCATAATTTTTGCTTTCAATATCTTAACATACCATACAACACACTAAACCACAAATGCAAACTATACACAACAAAAATTGCTAAACTAGACGACATCAAAATGCAACAGATTTTGATAAATACAACATATCAACACATATATAGGTACATCCACCTATTTTTATTTTTCCTAAAATCATCTTGAATCAGTACTGAAAATTCCTTAAACTTTCAGGTTAAATCCAGAAATTTTCAGCATGCATAGTCTAACATCTTTTAAAGCTCAAAATCATCAACAAAATTTAAGAGACACTGTGATTTTCGGTTTAAACATAAAAATTGGGGGTTTTAGGGTTTTGAAGCATAAACCAATGAAATAAATGTAAAACTAGAAGATTCACTCACCCTTGAAGAAAAAGAAATCACAACGGTGATGCTGTCTAAGAACTTGTGTGACTCATAATCAACTGCAACCCATCTCACATATTAAATTTGAGTCGTATGTGAAAGGAAGAGTAATAAAGGAAGGAAAAATTCATCTCAGTGATTTGTATTCTGTATCAGTGGTTGGGATCCACTTTTGAGAAGACTAATCTAAAATACTAAACTAATCCTAATAAATAAATTATACTCTATATTGTTTTCTATTTATTTACGAAAATTAGAGTACAAAGGGGTAAAAATGACATTCAATTAAATTGGTAAAATCACTATTATCATTTGCAACACCTTAATAAATAATATTAATAAAATAAATTCTCAAATAAATCATAAATAAAAAATTATACCCTATATACTATATAGTATTTAAACCTACAAACTATTATATTAAAATTATAAAATTACTACTTAACTTATATTCATAAAATAAGTTAATAAAAATAAACACACATTTTGACCTGGTAAACACACGTAAGTTATTCATTATCTTATCTCTATTAATCTCATTTTTCTTTTCAAATTGCATATATTTTGAGAATACATAT
>JBBPBQ010020324.1:39597291-39627679 GCA_037974755.1 Cicer yamashitae | reverse complement strand
ATTTTTTGTGGTACTTTTTTTATAAAAAAAAAAAAAGAGAGAGAAAAACTACTTATGCAAAATTGAAAATTCTAAAAAGGATATTGTGTTAAATTGCTTTATTGTATCAAATTAAATTTAACAATTATAAAAAAAATCAAAAATTAATGAAAAACTAATTCTTTAAATAAATACAGTTTTTTCACAACTAATTTTCTGAATAACATAATACTTCACGTCGATAAAATTATATCATATGAAAAAAAATTGATAATAGAGAAATTACAATACAAATAAATGGTGACATAAATATTTATCAGTTTTTGCTCCGAGGTAAACATAAAAAACCACATTACATCCCAAATCTGAGACAGAAATACAACATTCTTAACAAACATTCTTTTATAAATTTATTCGTGACAGAATATTGTTGAAAATTCCATTTGAATTAGAAAAATTTAAATTATATTTTAAATATATATATATATATATATATATTAATATTAGTATTATCAAATTAAATCACCAATAATTAAATAACATGTTGTCCAAAAATGAATTTAATCATATTTTAGATTTAATACTACTGAGTTTTAAAATTTTATCTTTTCAGTCTATTTTAAATGATATTTTTTGTTATGGTTTAATTAAAATTAAATTTCAATTATAAAATCAAATTATTTAATTATTATAATCAAAATCAAATGAATACATGTATTAAAACTCTTAATTTAATTGATATTATAATGATGTCTATGGTGACAAATTAAAGAAAATTTACAGTTACGATACAATTTTTTTTTATATTAAAACAGAATTTGTCTAATATTTTATTATATTTGAAGTATAAATGTATTTTTCTTTTTTCCCTTTCACACCAAACACAACCACATCAATTTGATGTAGTTACACAACATAACACAAGAAAACTCTAACGCAACACACAATACCGAAGTGAAAAATATTTATCCACACGTCAAAAACTCTAATTTTGAATTAAACTTTAAAAAGTGACAATTAAACAAGAACACAGTTCTTTTACAAAAGCAAAATTTAAAATGGAATGGATGGAGTAACTATAGCAGATATAGTTCTATTTCAACATCTCAACCCTTTTAAATGTTGCGATCACTAGTTTTAATATCCTCTAAGGTGCATTGTTTGATACAGTTTAAATATCCATCACATTAACACTTTAAGGAATTAAACAAACTCAAAACTTAAATGAGATCAAATAAATACATCAAATAGTCAACATTTCACAAAATAAAAAACACTGCGAAATTCGATATTATTACATCATACGTTCCAAGAAAGTATATCAGCCTCACCAGATATAACAGGAACAGATGATGCCTTAGAAGTTCAAAATAAATAGAGTTGAAATCAGTAAGTAGAAGACCAGTTTGCAGAACTTCCAACTCTTGGCATGCCAGTTGTTTCCTTCTTGGAATTGGCATCCACCTTGAAAGTCGCACCGCACACCTGACCTGAACTATCGACCCTCGGTATAGGCTTCAATTCGTTTAGCGGATGCTCGAAACTCCTCAAACCTCCTGATGTTGTAAAGAAGCAACCTAAACACATGTACAAACATATATATGTTACTTCTTGAATCAAGTAATTTGAATCAAATAGATTGATAAGACATGTACAATATCGAAGAAAGATTGATAGTGGAAAATCAATATACAAGCGTGAGGAGCTTGAAATCGGCCAGATAATTTCATAGTAAACGCTAGAAATTCGATTGTAGCTCGTAAAGTTTGTGGGTAAACATGAAGATTTTACACTGTCAGCAAATCAAAACCAATTGTATGTGTGACAATTAAAGTATTTATGAGTAAAGTCAAACATTTTAATGATCTGGTGATTATGACTGATTGACATGGGCAAAAATCTATACACTAACAAAAATATATGAATTAAATCCTTAAAAATAGTAAGGTCTCAAAAGAAGTTCATCTTAGTCGAACACATTTTAATCTTTTTTTTTATGATGGTGTACTTATATCATGCCATTACCTTTAGGAAATGGTGCATAAGATTTGCCACAGCTCTTACTAACAGTCTCGGTCTCGTCTGAGAGAACTAGATTTCCATCAGCATCAGTTCCCCAGAAGAAAGGAACACTCCCGTCAGCATCCTGAAAAGAACCGCAAATCCGCAATAGTATGCAAGGTAAGAGCAGATAATTATTGGAAAATATGACATGGCAAACAAAGATAGACCCTATATTACTCACAGCAGCAACAAATGCGGTTTTAGAGCTGTTGTCAAACAGGACAAACGCAAATTTGCCTTGGAAATCTCTCACAACTTGATCAGCGGGATAAGGACCACGATCTCTTAGTGTCCTGTAAGCCTCTATGACAATTGTCACCTCATTTGCTGTTTTGTTCAATCCATATTGTTGCTTAAGATTAGCAACATTATCAATGTGGCCTTGAAACAAGCAGAAGATGTCATCCACAACTGCAAACAGCCTGCAAAACAAAAGGAAAAATAAGTTACATTAATCTATTTTAGAATCACTTTTTAATGATCTTATTGAAAAAGATAGAAGAACTTTCTTACTTGATTATTTTGGTAATAACATATTTAATCATAGATCTAAAAGAAAAATGAAGAAAATTGGGTGCAACCAAGGGGTTGAGCTCAAGTAGCTAATGAGCTTCAATTAAGAACGAATCGATCAGAATGACCCAAATTTAAACCCTGGCTAGAACAATCCTAGACCAGGCTAGAACCTTGGATTACCAGGGACCCTTCTAGTAATTGGTGAGGGTTAAGACCAAAAAGAGGAAGGAAATATTAGGCAAGGTTGTTCTAGGTAGAAAGACTAACAAATGACTCTGCAGAAAGCTACAGAAAAACTATATATAATTGTTAAGATCTAAGAATAAACAATAAATTATAAATGAGGAACAATATTGTATCATACACTCAAACAACCCTAAAGGAGAACCTATATTATAAGGTTTCATATTACATATGTTAGATATTTCTTCAGCTTTACATTAAGGTCACAATAATAGAAAACAAGACAAATCAAGAGATTCAAGACAGAATAGAAAAACATAATAATATATGGAATCATGTGCATATATCCCAAATAAGGAACCAAAAGGAAAATGACAAAGCTCTATTAGTAGTAGGAACAAAAGTTGTAGGTCTTAATCAAACACTTAAGATTGTGACTCTTCTGAAAAACTATCAATAAATTAATGACAATTATAACTATCAATAAATTAATGACAATTATAAAACTGGACTATACCAGACACTTTTTAAGGAAAGTTCTAATAAGGTTCAACAAGGATTTGATACAGGCAACAAATCACAATCATTCATATGTATGACTTTAAAAGTAATTATAATTAAAGTCAACGTTTTTAATGATACGATGATTATGATTGATCGATAGAGTAAAGTACATATGAATTAAATCCATATAAACTACTCCAAACACACACTTTTTTTTATACATAACAAAACACACACCTTATTCCAACAAGTATGAATTCCAAAACACAATCTATAATCTTTTCCCCAAATCAAAATTAAACCAAATAATCAAAACATAAAGCTTTCATCTTCCACAAATCAAAATTTTGCCAAATAATACAACAAAAATTAAAAATAATTATAAAATCAACAACCAAGATTCAAACTTTGACCATCAAAACACATCTGACTATTCCTCAAGCCCGTCAATTAGTTAACCACAGACATGTTTTCGTTAATGGTTGTATAGTAGATATACCAAGTTATCGTTGCAAACCTCAAGATATTATTACAGCGAAGGATGACCAAAAATCTATAACTCTGATTCAAAACTCTCTTGAATCATCTCCCCGCGAAGAATTGCCAACCCATTTGACTCTTCATCCATCCGAATATAAAGGATTAGTTAATCAAATAATAGATAGTAAATGGGTTGGTTTGAAAATTAATGAATTGCTGGTTGTAGAATATTATTCTCGTCAGACTCTAAATATTACAAACTACAAATACAACAATTCAATTATCACCAAATGCTCAAGGGATCAAAAGGGTATGAACAACACTTAGGGTATATAATATATCCAACACAAAAAGGTTCAAACTTTGATCCCTTCAAACACACCCAGATGAAAAAAATAAAAAATAAAAAATAAATATATATATTTAGAAAATTAAAGGAAAAGGGTTATTATATTATACCTTGGGAGTAATGGATTATTTTTGTCAAGAGAATAGGCTAAAAGAGCAGAAGAAGCAAGGTTAAGGGTTACAGAAGAAGGGTAAAGAGAGGCAAAATGTTGACCCAAAAAATCATCTTTGAGTGCTGAAACAGAGTTTGTTGAATCAGGACTCTGTAAACCCTCTGGACTCTTCGCCACAGATTTCTCAAAAACTGCTAGCATTTTTTTGTTGAGTTTTTTTTTCTTCTTCTTTCTGAATCGGAAAAATGGATCCTTGCAGAATAGAACTGAATGTAAAGAAGAGAGTGTTTGTAGAATTGATGGGAGGTTGAGACTGAAAATATGATGTAATAATCATAATCACAATATTATAATAGTAATTAATTAATAATTAATTAATGTCTATAAGTCAAAATAATAATAATTAATGTCTAAAACATTTCATAAAAGAATTAATGTCTAAAACATAGTACTACTATTATTTTTTTAAGAAAGTCTAAAACATACTATTATTAATTATTAATTAATATAACGATGATGGTGGTAGGTTAGTGGGTGCGGTTAAAATGGATCAACGAAAACTTCCAATGCCTTGCATTTCGGACTAATTTTTAGGAAATGTAACTACAAAATAATTTTTTTATTTAAAAATAGGATAAGATCATTCTAAAATATAATTAAATAAATAAATAAAACTAGGAAAGGCTTCTCTAATACTCCCTCCTTTCCTTTCTTCTTGTTAGTTTTATAGAAATAAAATTTCTTTATATTTATTTGTTGTTTTGAAATTTCAAGATAAAATTAAATTTTATTTTTAATAATATTTTTAATTATTTATTATAGTGGAAAAATAGTTGAATGAAATAATAAATAGTCAACTGTGGTATATGGAAAAATAAATAATTTTATTTAAAATAATAAATTTACTAATTTTCTTGATTTATATAAATAAATTTAAAACGACAAATTAAAAAAAATAAACTGATGGAGTATTTGAATTTTTGAGAATTTTGAAATTTTTTAAAACTGTGTATCTTTGCATAGAGAATAATCACTCAAGTCCAGAAAAACCACCATATGCATCAAATATCTATTCAATAATAAAATTGAATTTTTTTTTTTTGACTCAAAATTTGAAATTTTTTGAACTTACTTTTTTAAAATACGTATAATTGTTACTTTGCTTTAGTTAAAAACAAGGGTAATTACATGTGCTAAGTATAGAGTGATTAGTTGGGTTCAGATAGTTTTCACTTATTATATAAATAAATTTTTAATAAATCTAAAATAAAAAAATTTATAAATATAATAATCTTATTTATTCATTTCATGTGATTAAATTAAATTGAATTATTTTTTTGACTCATTAAATTGAATTATTAAGTTAAAGATAGTATCATTTTACATAAATAAAATCAATCATATGAATTAATTATATAAACAAAATCGCATTAGATGATAACCATTAAACACATATATTTATATTAAAATTATTATAACTATAAATTTTCAAAAGAGTTATAATGTTAAAAAGATTAGTCAAATTTATTTAAAAAGAATTATAATGTTAGCGAGAATAATACCCTGTATTTTCAGTTTAAATTTAAATAAAATTATCATTTATTTATTGGTTTATGTTTATAAAAAAAAATTGGGGAAGTATAAATTGTAATAAATAAAGATAGTACTAATTGACATTTTACAACACTCTCACGTGATATTAGTAATTTATTTTTTAAGATTAGATATTCTAACTCTTATTACTAAATTAATACTTTATAAATTTAAAGTATATTTAACATATTTCTCATCAAGATGTCATTTTTGAGATACTTTTTGTCGATAAATTATCTATTTGTTGAGTTTGTGCTAAATGATTTTTATATTAACATTTTTAAAACTAACATGTAATGTCAGTACCAAAAAAGACATTTTTTTAGAAATATCCCACTTTATTTTAGAAATATCTCACTGTGAAATTTAATTACAGAAATACCCTATTTTTTAGTCTCAGTTGCTGATCGCAATTTGGAGATGCGACTTGCTGAAGGCCTTTTTATGTATTTTTACTTTAAATTAATATGTTTTTTTTCTTTCAATTTAATGTATTTTTATTTTAGTTTATTAATATAGTTTTCTTTTTATTATTATTATTATTATTATTATTATTAAAATTATTATTATTATTATTATTAAAATTATTATTATTATTATTATTATTATTTAATAATGTATTTTAATTTATTATTAGTATTTTGATTTTATAATTATTTATAATTAATTAAAATTAACAATAAGTCACTAATATTATTATTATTATTAAAATTAATAATATTATTAAAATTATTATTATTATTATTAAAATTAATAATATTATTAAAATTATTATTATTATTATTTAATAACATATTTTATTTTATTATTAGTATTTGAATTTTTTAAATATTTTCATTATTTATAATTAAGTAAATAATAATTATACCAATAAATAAAATGGAACAAAAAAAATGTAGGTCTAGTACATGGTCGCATCCCCAGGATGCGACCTCCTATTAGAACAAAAAAAAAAGCCCTTCAGCAAGTCGCATCCCCAAGTTACGATCAGCAACTGGGGTTAAAAAGTAGGGTATTTCTGTATTTAAATTTCGCAGTGGGGCAATTTGGTGCTTTTGAAAAAAAAGTGAGATATTCCTGAAAAAAAGTCCTAAAAAAACAAAATAAAATGAGAATAATAATACTTCATATAATTAATCGTGTGATGATAAGAGTTTGATATTGTGATTTCAAGAGACGACATTTAAATTATGTATGAGACACTTGTAAAAATGGTCATTAATACTATGGTTGTTAATAATAATTTTTTTCTTAAAACAATGATTTATTTAAAATTATTACATTTTACTTGAAGTGAGTGAAGGAAGGTGTATGTGTCAATACTATCCAACCAAATGTTTGAACTTAAATAGGTAATAAAATTTAGTAAAAACAACGATGGTTTAATAGAATTCGAGTTTCAAACTTAATTGAACGATTATTTATTAAATTTTATTTATCTTTTGACTAGATTTCATATTATTTGGACATTTTAAAATAAACAAAAAATTAAAGAATTAACATTCAAAAAATTGTCGAATCTATCAGGTTATCAAATATTAGATATAATTAATTTAACATTATCATTTTGAAGATTTCGTAACAATAATTTTATATACAAAAATTAGCTAAAATAATTGTGTATATTTTTATTATTATAATGTATGGTTATTTGAATTAAAATTAAAAAATAAACAGAGAGTAGTTGGGCGAAATTTGGAATAGAGTAGAAAAATATAGTACATAGAGATGACTATTACTACATTAATATAAATATATTATTTATTTATTATATTATATTAGTATTTAGTTTAATTAATTGTTTTATTTTATGTTTTAGCATTTATTAATATCATTGGACCACTACAATATTTATTAACGTTTGCAAACTTTTTAAGAATTTGATTTTTATAAATAGGCAAATAATTGTGACTTTATAACTAAGAGTTATGTCTTATTAATCGTGACTTTGTAATTATACTTTCAACTTCCTATTAATTTTTTTTTACAGATCTCGAATAATACCGTTGTAGGACTTGCATCTTCATAAAATGTTATTATGGATATTTGAATGTGTATTGTAACGTGTTCAATTGAAATGTTTTAAGTTAGAAAATATTTTAGTTTATAATACTTAATGATTGGATTTAAGATATTTAGATAATTTTTAAATTTAATTCAACAATATCATTTATTTATCGATATATTTTAGTTAGAGTGTGAGTAATGGGTATGGGTACGAGTACGAGCACTTAGGTACCCAAAGGATAAGGATACGAATATTAAATTTAATACCAAAGAAGGTACGGGCACGAGTATGGACATTTTTTTAAACTGCAGGTATAGAAACGGGTACTATAGTACCCTACCCAAACCTTATCCATTGTCATCTCTAGCTATTGCCTCATTAGTTAATTTATTTATTACATGTGAAACAAAAACACACACTCCTTATCTTCTCTTATTTTCAAACAAGACAATCAAAATTAAACTCCAAAGGAACACTTACATTTCTATCTCTTATGGCCAACAAGTCTCCATTATCACCATACAAGTAAGCTTTCAAGAATGCAACCATAACTCCTCCAACAAACATCCTCATATATTTCCTTGATTCTCCATTAATGCAAAAAAATTGTGAAACTTTCCCCCTTAATCCATTGGTATCATTGTAAGATAAGATGTGCACCTAAAGGGGGGGGGGGTGAATTAGGTTTTTGGAAATTTTAGTTGTTTTCAGAATTTTAGTGATCGATTTTTGTGTTTAATGATGGTAGGTGAAAGAGTAAATAACAATAAGTAAATGAACACAGCAGATCTATCCTGGTTCCCCTTATAACCAAGGGTACATCCAGTCCTCTTGCTCACCACAAGAGATTTTCTTCACTATTGTCAGAATATGTACAAGTCCTCACCCTAGGACCTTTGCTACAACCTTCTAACAAACCTTCTAGGATAGCACACCACTATCTTAGATAAAACACTTAAAGAAAGTACAACTTTCTTTTACAAAACACTTGTGATTTTGATAAGAGTATAGGAGTAAGTAAAAGGTAGAATGATAACAATCCAAGATTGATTCAAGTACGTTGAGAACCTTAGTTAAGGATATGAAAATGATATGCAAGTACTTGAATTTATGAAAATGACTTTGAGAAAAATTCAGAAAAGTTTGTTCAAAGTCTTTAAAGTTGTGTAGTAGGATTGTTGTAGGTGAATCTGAAGTTATGATGTATTTATAGTCCATAAACATCTCTTCAGATTCGTGGCCATTGATCCAAGAGGTTTGAGGAAGAATTGCAATGTTTTAGATTCGATTCAGAACTGAAAAATTGCATTGCTTCCAGTTGTATTCGAATACAGGCTAGGTGTATTCGAATACACCTCTTTGCAACGTTCAAATTTATTCAAATTTAACACTGTGTAGCCGAATACACTTGGATGTAGTCGAATACAGATTGGTCAATTTTGCCACTGACTTGCTGGGTGTATTCGAATACATCAGGATGTAGCCGAATATAGATGAAGGGTTTTAGCTACTGACTTAGCAATTTTTCATCTGTATTCGAATACACGATGTTGTATTCGAATACACTTTTGTATTTTGTCAAAAATATTAATTCTAATACTTTGAAAATATAATTTTTTGACTTTTGAAAATATTGTTTATGCATATGTAAGGATGTAAGGTTCTCTTTGTATTTGAACTATGGGTTGTATCATTTACCTTTACATAAAACATCTATTTTAATACATCAATAGGATGTTTGGAGACTTCTTGAGGACTTCTTCTTTTTTGAGCTTGTCGCTTTGAGCATTATCACCATTGGTCTTTTGTATCATCAAAAACATGTATTTTACATTCTCCCGCTTTTTGATTATGACAAAACCATTTGTTGTTTATTGATAATTTGCATCATGCTCCCCCGTAATGTATGCGTACTTCTGAGTTGGATGATCAAAGGAGTATGTGTGTTGAGTTCCTACATGGATAGTTTAATGGACAGCAAAATACCATATTTTCTCCCCCTTTTGACATGATCAAAAAGAAGAAGACAAGCAATAATATAAACAGAACAAAATCATAATAAGCCAATAATCGTCACATAGGAAACAAGCAGGCAGATAAAGTCACATAAGAGTCATAATACAACGTCAAAACGGAACGGAAATTAGCATAGATTACAGCATACCAAAACAGGAAAGTAAGCAGAACCTAGAAAACAAAATGCCAACTAGTCCTAGGAAACTAAATGCGAATCAGTGATGGCCAGGCGGGAGATGGAGATGATCAATTTTGTCGGATAAAATACACATCTCATGAATCAGGCTGCTCTGGTTGGTTGCGATGGTGGATTCGATAGTCTGAAAGCGAGTAGCAACCGAAGCGGTGAAATCAGAGAGGCAGGTCCGAAGAGAATCAAGTTTGGCCATAACCATGCGATTAGAGATATAATCAGCATCAGATGCGGTATCTTCGGCGTCATCATCGTCAGGAGCAGCATTAGTCGCAGTGGTAGTAGCGCCATCAGGAGTAGCAGAAGTTTGACCAAGATCACTCATACGTATGTATTTCTGAAGCGGTTCGTGCCAAACAATTTTCATGCTAGGGAGGACACTTAAATCCAACAGATTGTCCTTTGTAACGGTATACAAAACTTCCTCAGAGAAGTCCACTCCGAAGTGTTCGAGAATACGAGTGATCTCTTTGGCGTAAGGCAAACCAACAGCCGCTCTGGACGTAAACATGACTGATTTAACGAAATATGCCCAATTGAGAGGAAGGCCTTCAAACATATAGTACATAATCTGGAGAACAAACTCTGAAATCTGAGAATAGTTACCAGCTTTGGGGACCAAAATATAACTCAAGAAATAATGAAGCAAACGATAATCAACAGTGAGATTACCAACGCCATATCGTTGCTTAGCAAATTTTGAATCTGCTTGACTA
The DNA here is from genome assembly GCA_037974755.1 of Cicer yamashitae. NCBI lineage: Eukaryota > Viridiplantae > Streptophyta > Magnoliopsida > Fabales > Fabaceae > Cicer > Cicer yamashitae. Next base: position 39,616,966 of record JBBPBQ010020324.1, on the reverse strand, counting down.
CGCTTCTGTTCCATAGTTTGTTTGTGAAAACGACAAAGAGTCACATAAGCATCATATTTGGGAACACCAGACCATTTACAGAGGTTATTTGGACTAGTTTTCTGTCCTTCACAGGGAATTTTCAAAATGTCACCAATAATTCGTGAATCGAGTACAATACTCTTCCCTTTGACACGAGATTTCAGCATTTTTCCATCCCTAGTTAAATTGCAGTAAAAGACCCTAACTAAATCAGGGTAGATAGGACCTTTGTAACTAATAAACTCTTCCATACGTTCAGCTTTAAGTAAAGCAGGAAATTGAAATGCAGGAAAAGAGTCTAAAGTACCGAATTTTGGGATGATAAGCCGTTTGTCGGAGTAGAGTGTGCGAAACCGAGCAATTTCTTCCGGTGTGTGTAAGAGACGTGATAAATCCGTGATGTTGGTGCTCTTGGTTCATTTCTTGGAGGGACCCACGCATGCATGCTTAGTTCTGGGCCCTCGTTTGCGTGCGTCCTGAACAGCGAAGGAGAGTTTGGACATATTGATTGAGAGAAATTGGGGGTTTAGGGTTTGAGTCTGTGAAATCTGAATGAAGGAAAGAAAGGGGTAGTTTACGATCAGGATTGGAAGGAACAACGAAGGGGTAAACAGTTTGTAGAGGAAGACAAGTTGAAAGAAGAAGAAGTTGGTGTTCGAGGAAGACTGTATTCGAATACCTAAAATGAGTGAATGAGTGCAAAACTGTCGCGGCTTTAAATATAACAGAAAAACCTGAAGGTGTAGTCGAATACACTAGAGTGTATTCGAATACAGATGAAAGTTGTCTGATACTGAGTTGTTCTGGCAGAATCTGTATTCGAGTACACTTGGAGACCCAGACTTTGTATTCGGCTACATCTTCCATTTAGGTGAAAACAGAAGGGAATAAGGCATATAGAACATACCAAATACGGGATATAATCACAAATATAAGGTCAGGTAGACGTATGTAAGCATAGATGACTTAATTTTAGCATTTTATCAAGAGAAAAACTAATACCTTTTGAATAATGATGACAAAGTACCTTATATTTAAAGATCATTTTCACTTAGGATGCCGAGTTCTCGTCGTATTTTGTAAAATGAGTCCTTAGGAAGTGGTTTGGTGAAGATGTCCGCAAGTTGATTATGAGTATCCACAAAGGTTACTTCAACATTTCCTTTAAACACATGATCGCGCAGAAAATGATGTCGTATATCAATGTGTTTAGTCCGAGAGTGCATGATTGGATTCTTTGAAATATTGATCGCACTAGTGTTGTCGCATCGTAACGGAATGCATCCGAGATCAAGTCCATAATCACATAGTTGTTGTTTGAGCCACAAAATTTGTGCACAACAACTTCCTGCTGCTATATATTCGGCTTCAGCAGTACTGAGTGTAACACATGCTTGCTTTTTACATGACCATGATACCAGTGCATTTCCCAAGACATGACAAGTGTCGCTTGTGCTTTTACGGTCAGTTTTACATCCTCGATATTTTGAAATGTCTATTGATATACCAGATTCATCTTTATCAACATATGTTCCTGAACCCATTGGAGTAACACTTTCTTTGCAATTTTCCATTTCAAATCTTTTTAGTAATTCTTTGCAATATTTTGATTGATTGATGAAGATGCCATGCTTGAGTTGTTTGATGTGAAGGCCAAGAAAATAGTTTAATTTTCCCATCATGGACATTTCAAATTCTCCTTGCATCATCAATGAGAATTCTTCACATATTTCATTGTTTGTTGAACCGAATATGATATCGTCAACATAGATTTGGACCAGCAAAGTGTGACCATTATTTCGTTTTATAAATAATGTTTTGTCAACTTTGCCCTTTTCAAAACCTTTTTCACACAAGAAGGCACTCAATCTGTCGTACCAAGCTCTTGGTGCTTGTTTTAGACCATAGAGAGCTTTCCTTAATTTGAATACATGTGTAGGTTTCTTGAAGTCCTCAAAGTCGGGTGGCTGTTTGACATATACTTCTTCATTGATGTATCCATTTAGAAAGGCACTTTTCACATCCATCTGAAATAATTCAAAGTTCATAGAACAAGCATAAGCAAGTAGTAAACGTATTGCTTCTAACCTTGCGACCGGAGCAAATGTTTCGTCAAAATCAATTCCTTCTTCTTGATTATATCCTTGGGCGACCAATCTTGCTTTGTTGCGAACAACTATACCATTTTCGTCAAGTTTATTTTTAAACACCCATTTTGTACCTATTATGTGTTTATTTCCTGGATTAGGAACAAGTTCCCATACTTCGTTTCTTTCGAATTGGTTAAGTTCTTCTTGCATTGCAAGTATCCATTGATCATCTTTTAGTGCTTCACCAATTTTGGAGGGTTCGATTTGAGAAACAAATGCCATGTTTAAGCACGCATCTTGTAGTTTGAGTCTAGTTGTAATTCCTTTGTTGATATCACCAATAATGTTATCAATTGGGTGATCTCGATGGGTTCTCCATTCCTTTGGGAGTTTATCATTTTCTTTTTCAATGTTGACTTCACTTTCTTGACTTGGTTGATCAATTTGATGTTCTTTACTTGGATCACTACTTTCAATGTCATCATCATCATAAGAAATAGCTTTGTCCTTTTTCAAGGGGTTAGTTTCATCAAAATTTACATGTATTGATTCTTCTACAATTAAAGTTCTCTTATTGAAAATTCTAAATGCTTTACTAGATAATGTATAACCAATAAAAATACCTTCATCTGCTTTTTCATCGAATTTTCCAAGGTTGTCTTTTCCGTTATTTAGCACAAAGCACTTGCATCCAAAGATGTGGAAGTGAGAGATATTGGGCTTTCTGCCTTTATAGAGTTCATAAGGAGTCTTCTTAAGAATTGGCCGAATGTTTACTCTGTTAGTAACATAGCATGCCGTATTTACGGCATCTGCCCAAAAGTACTTTGGTAGACTTGAATCACTTAGCATAGTTCTTGCAAGTTCTACCAAGGATCTGTTCTTTCTCTCAACCACCCCATTTTGTTGAGGTGTTCTAGGTGCAGAAAAATTGTGGAAAATTCCATTTTCTTCACAGAATTCTTCAAACAAGGTATTTTGAAATTCTCTTCCATGATCACTTCTAATTGATACAATTTTGGATGATTGTTCATTTTGGACTAGCTTGGCATAATTTTTAAATGCTTTAAAAGCTTCTTTTTTACTTGCCAAAAATAAGGTCCATGTGTACCTTGAAAAATCATCAACAATCACTAGTCCATATGAATTTCCACCAAGACTTTTAGTTCTTGATGGACCAAACAAATCCATGTGTATTAATTGAAGTGGTCTTGTAGTTGATATAACATTTATAGGTTTGAAAGAAGTTTTTGTTTGTTTACCTTTTTGACAAGCGTCACATAATTTATCCTTGACAAATTTCATTTTTGGTAATCCAACAACAAGATCATGCTTGACTAGTTTGTTTAAATGATCCATGTGGATATGTGCAATTCTTTTATGCCATAGCCATGCATCATTGTTGTCGCTTACCAAAAGATATTTCATTTTCAAGGATAAATCGTCAAGATTAAGTATAAAAATATTTTTGAACCGTTTACCGATAAATTGAATTTCACTTGTTGCTGCATTTTGAATGATGCACTCATCTTTGTTGAAGACTATCTTGTGTCCTTTGTCACATAGCTGGCTAATGCTTATGAGATTATGCTTTAGGCCTTCAACATATAGAACATCTTCAATTGACGGAGAAGGTGTTGTTCCAACTTTTCCAATACCTAAGATTTTTCCTTTATTATTATCTCCATATACTACATATCCTTTTGATTCAAGGGTTAAGGCTGAAAATTTTGTTATGTCACCCGTCATGTGTTTGGAGCACCCACTATCTAAGTACCACAAATTTGAAGTATTTTGTGTGCACACCTACAAAATTGAAATCAAATTTTATTAGGTACCCAAAGTGCTTTGGGTCCTTGGGGGTTAGTACCTTTCTTGACCCATATGCAATGCCCTTTAGGAATGCTAATGTTTCTTACATGACAAGCATTAGGTGTGTGTCCATGAATACCACAATATGAACAAGTAGGAATTTTACTAGTATATGTATCAAATTTATTTTTAGTAATTTTCTCCTTATAAGGATGTCCTTTTTGTAAAATTGTAACATTTCCTTGATTGGTTTGAGTACTTGATTTGACAAAAATGGTCTTATTTGTGCTTGGTTTGTCAAATTTAGAAAATCCAAGACCACTTTTATCGTTTGAATATCTTTGCATGTTTAGGACATTTTCCAATCCTATATGTCCTTTTTCATATCTTTCAATCACTCTATTTAATTGAACAATTTTAAATGAAAGGGAGTCACATTTATTGCATATAAAATTCTGCTTTGATTTTTCAGCATCTTTTTCCATAATGTCAATTTTTTCTTTAAGACATGAGATCTGTTTCTTTTGTATTGACACTTGTTTAAGCAGATTTTTACATTCAACAAGAAGTTCCTTTATAGCATTTTGGGCTTCATTGTATTCTATGATTAATTCATTATTAGTTTTATTGTAATGAAAAGTGTTTAAGTTACTGACCTCTTCGTCATCTGAATGATGTGAAGCCATTAGTGCAACATTAGCACATTCATCATTTTCAGTTTCTGATGATGAACTTATATTGTTATCTTCCCACGCTATATATGCTTTCTTGAAGTCTTTTGTTTTACCGTCATTCTTCTTGATAAGATTTGGGCAGTCTGCTTTGATATGTCCTTGTTTTCCGCATTCAAAGCACGTGAAATTTTGGTTGGAAGTAGAGCTATCTTTCTTTCTGAAGTTCTTCCTTTTGAAGTTTCTGTCATTTTTAAGAAATTTACCGAATTTCTTAACCAGGAAGTTAATGTTTTTGTCTTCATCAGAAATTTCGTCTTTGACTACTTCCTTTGATTCGGTCTTTAGAGCAATGTTTTTGCTCTTCTTTTCTTGGGTTTCATTTTGCTCCAATCTTCCAAGTTCAATTTCATGTTCTTGGAGTTTGCCAAATAATGCAGAAAGTGACATCTTGGATAAGCTTTTCTTTTCTGATATTGTTGTTACCTTTGGTTGCCACGCCCTAGTTAGTGACCTTAATACTTTCAGTTTTAGTTCATCGTTGGAGAAAATCTTTCCAAGGGCTGTCAAGTGATTTGTTAAGTGGGAGAATCTTTTCTGCATGTCTAATATAGATTCTCCAGGCTGCATACAAAATAATTCATACTCTTGAGAAAGTGTATTAAGTTTGGATCTTTTTACCTCTACGGTGCCTTCATGGGTTACTTCCAATGTGTCCCATATCTCTTTGGCTGTTTTACAATGAGATACGCGGAAAAATTCATCCATACCTAATGTTGATTGTAAAATGTTTTTAGCCTTTTTATCAAACAGCACTTTCCTTTTATCGTCATCGGTCCAGGAATTTTTTATCTTGATTTCTTCTTTGTCATTGATTACTGTTGTTGGGATGTAAGGACCATTTTCGACAGCATCCCATATATCGTCTCCCTCTGCTTCAAGATACGCTTGCATGCGTATCTTCCAAAAATCATAATGCTCACCAACGAAACATGGTGGTTTGTTACTGCTGCCACCGTCTTTGAAAACTGATTGTGCGGAAGCCATGAGTTATTGATCTAGGCGTAAGTTACCTTGAACCTGCTCTGATGCCAATTGTAAGATAAGATGTGCACCTAAGAGGGGGGGGGTGAATTAGGTGTTTGGAAATTTTAGTTTTTTTCAGAATTTTAGTGATCGATTTTTGTGTTTAATGATGGTAGGTGAAAGAGTAAATAACAATAAGTAAATGAACACAACAGATTTATCCTGGTTCCCCTTATAACCAAGGGTACATCCAGTCCTCTTGCTCACCACAAGAGATTTTCTTCACTATTGTCAGAATATGTACAAGTCCTCACCCTAGGACCTTTGCTACAACCTTCTAACAAACCTTCTAGGATAGCACACCACTATCTTAGATAAAACACTTAAAGAAAGTACAACTTTCTTTTACAAAACACTTGTGATTTTGATAAGAGTATAGGAGTAAGAAAGAGGTAGAATGATAACAATCCAAGATTAATTCAAGTATGTTGAGAACCTTAGTTAAGGATATGAAAATGATATGCAAGTACTTGAATTTATGAAAATGACTTTGAGAAAAATTCAGAAAAGTTTGTTCAAAGTCTTTAAAGTTGTGTAGTAGGATTGTTGTAGGTGAATATGAAGTTATGATGTATTTATAGTCCATAAACATCTCTTCAGATTCATGGCCATTGATCCAAGAGGTTTGAGGAAGAATTGCAATGTTTTAGATTCGATTCAGAACTGAAAAATTGCATTGCTTCCAGTTGTATTCGAATACAGGCTAGGTGTATTCGAATACACCTCTTTGCAACGTTCAAATTTATTCAAATTTAACACTGTGTAGCCGAATACACTTGGATGTAGTCGAATACAGATTGGTCAATTTTGCCACTGACTTGCTGGGTGTATTCGAATACATCAGGATGTAGCCGAATACAGATGAAGGATTTTAGCTACTGACTTAGCAATTTTTCATCTGTATTCGAATACACGATGTTGTATTCAAATACACTTTTGTATTTTGTCAAAAATATTAATTCTAATACTTTGAAAATATAATTTTTTTACTTTCGAAAATATTGTTTATGCATATGTAAGGATGTAAGGTTCTCTTTGTATTTGAACTATGGGTTGTATCATTTACCTTTACATAAAACATCTATTTTAATACATCAATAGGATGTTTGGAGACTTCTTGGAGACTTCTTCTTTTTTGAACTTGTCGCTTTGAGCATTATCACCATTAGTCTTTTGTATCATCAAAAACATGTATTTTACAATCATCATCAAGCATGTCAAAGTGTCCATAATCCATAGCCAAAATTTACCAAGAAGGTTTCTTACATTCATTAATAAAGTTCTCATGATTGAGACCTTTAGGAGCACAAGGAGGGAACAAAGGGATGCTTTTCAATACACCTATGACCAATGTTGCCATGTCAAAATCATATGAACGAGGAACATAGGTGAGAATTGTAAAAGAAATATATTAAATTTAACTAGTGAACAAAAAATTGATAGTAATTTTTACTTAAATAAAATGTAAACTAAAATTGCAGTGAAAAAAGAAGAAAAAAAACGATATTAACTATTTAGAAAAGTAATACTCGATAATGTTTTAAAAAGTTAAATTTATTTATGGTTGAATTTATAATAACTAACAATTTATTTTTCAAGATAAACAACTAAATTATTTGTAAAAAACTTTGTCAAATTTATCAGTGTCAGTGTTGATAATTTTTGTTGTTAAAAGTATTTTATTTAAAGTTACAATAGAGATCGAAAGAGTCAAAATAATATGAATAAATATATCAATAAAGCGATAATTTTTTGACTTTTATTTCTCATAATTTTTTACTAATAAATTCATTTAGAGGAGCTAAATATATATTATTCAGATAGGAAACATAAAATTATATTTAATTGTTCCAAAAAATAATATTGTTTCACATAGCGAAGCCTATCTCATAGTAATGAGAGGTTTTGCCTAGGCTCCCTCTTGACTCAAATATATAAACAAAATCAAGAAAACCGAGATTGATCCAAAAAGTTCGGTGTAGGAGAAAAAATTAGTGTATAATATTTTCACAAGAGTAAAAGACTTAAATGACCATTGTAAAATTTGAAGTACTAATTGTTTTTGAAAAATGAAAAATTACCAATTTGCATATAAAAAATTTCAAATGTCAATCAAATTATTCCTTAATAAGTATTAAAATATCTCTAAAAATAATTGATCTCAATAAAAATTAAGATTTTTTAGAAGAGACTTATTTGTGGGGTAAAATAGAATTTTATTATATTTACTAGAATAAATAAAAAATGTTGTGGGGCCATCTACCTCTAATTCTTTGTACATAGATTCGTCTCCGATAAAAAGTATTTAATTACACATAGATTAAGATTTATGATTAACTTCATTTCATTTTCTTAATGTAATCAAATTTTATTGAATTTTGCTATGGAAACTTGTTTTATTAAAGGGAATTTTGAAAATAATAACATTAAATAGATTAAAACTAGTTATATTTTACACCACTAAATTTTACTTTCTTTTTTATATATATTTGAGTTAGGAGTATCACATGGAATTAAATTATTAGACATGACATTCTAAAATATACATTTCCTTATTATGTATATTTAAAGTGTTCTAAATTTATAGGTGTTAAACAAAAACTCACATTTTATAAATACTTTCCAACAAAATAACATTGCATGCCAATTCAATTAGACATATTGGAAATAGAGGTAAAAAAATGGATAAAAGCTAAGCGAAGCAATAATAGCACAATGAATGTATGCCGTAGTATTTTTAGGCTAAATATTATCCGTGATCCCTTAACTTAATTTCGGTTAACGATTTAGTCTTTTATCTTCTTTTTTTTTCTCGATTTGGTCCTTTATGTTTTTAAATAATTTCAGTGTTACCCTTTAAGTGGGGTTCTGTTAAGAAAAAGTTAAAAAAATCCCTTATCTGAAACATTGCATATGTTCATCAAACCTCTAGGAACGATTGACACTGATATGAAGCGATGTCTATGGAGTATAAATACCCCATAGCTTCAGTTTTAATGAATCAATTCTACTACCAAACTTAGAACAAACTTTGAACATTTTTCTGAAATACTTCAAAAATATAAAGGGTAACTTTTTCTGAAAGCGGATAAAGGATTTTTTAACTTTTTTTTAATGGAACCCCACTTAAAGGATAACACTGAAATTATTTAAAAACATAAAGGATCAAATCAAAAAAAGTAGAAGTAGAAATTCTCCGGTAGCAATCAAAAGAGATTTTGGTGGTGGGCCTGGAAATATAGAAAGGTTAAAAGTTCACATGAACTAGGAAAGGAAAATACCAACATATAAAAAATAAAAATATATAAATTAAGATCTTGAAATAAATAAAAAATTTACCCTATTGTGTATATGAACAAGAATCAACACACTATAGATGAGTGTTGTACTTGTCAGAGTCAAAGACATTAACAACAGATGCAGAAGCACACGTAATTGATAGTTTATCTTCTACTTTTGTTAAAAAATTTGAAGATAAAATAAATATATTTCCTTATATTTTGTCGAAGAATTTGAAGATAAGATAAATATATTGAATGTCGTGTAGCTTTTGTATACGGGCTTCTATATACTAATAGCCTTATCAAATCTTGTTTAATTGGATTTTTTTGGTTAGAGATATTAGTCATATTTTACCAAAATACAAAATATATAAATTTAGATCTTGAAATAAATCAAAAATTTATCATATTGTGAATATGAACAAGAATCAACACTCTATAGATGAGTGGTGTACTTGTCGGAGTCAAAGACATGAGCAATAGATGCAGAAGCATACATAATTGATATTGACTTTTTTTTATTATTAATATTCCAATTTTTTTTGCACCAAGATGCCACGTCTCGAAAATATATTACAAGAATGTCCTACTTTTTAAACCTAGTTGATGATCGCATTCTGAGAAAGCGACGAGCTGAAGGAAATTTTTTCCAATCCTAATAGAAGGTTGCATCCCCAAGATGCGACCATGTATATTTTATTATATATTTCCATTTCATTAATACTGTTAATTATTATTTAATAAATTATAAATAATTAAAATATTTAAAAATTCATAATACTATTAATAAAATAAAATACATTAATAAATAATAATAATAACAATAATAATAATAATAATAATAATTTTAATAATAATAATAAATAGAAAATTATATCACTAAAATAAAATAAAAATACATTAAATTAAAAAAATACATAAACTTTGAGTAGATGTGTCAGCAGCGTTTGGACAATGTTTCCTAGTATAACCAGAGACCCGACATAATCCGCACTTTCTGGGACTCTTTCTGTAGTGTCAATTTCTATTCTAATGCGTTTGGTCTTTGGGCGACCTTTCTTAACTCTCCGCATTAGTGAATTGTGACACACCTTAATACCTTCATATTCTGGCCAATATCCTTCGTTTGGTATAGATTTGAACGTTTCGGCGTACAGTTTTAATACCGTTTCCACTTTGTACACATCAGGTATAAGGCTCCAATAATCATATTTGATGCTAGAACATACTGCTGTCACATGTGAACAAAACATATTTTTAGCGTGATATTTTCCACATTTGCACCAATTGTTAAGAAGGCACTACAAAAAAAAAAAAAAATCTATTGTGACACCCAACATTTAGTGATATCTCTTTATTTGTCACTATAATTACTTTTAGCTACAGACAGAGTGTCACTTATTCTCATTTAATATAATACATTATGTTAACTTAAAAAAAAACTGAAATATTGGCCTCAAAACTAATTTATATATAATAACTTTAAAAAAAACTAAAATATTCATATCCAAAAATTCAATTCACCCCTTCACCAAAAAAATTATTTCACTCACCCTTCACCAAAAAATCATTTCACTCACCCCTTCACCAGAAAATCATTTCACGCACGCAACAACAATTCACATTTCGATTTCGCGTTTCACTCACCCCTTCAAAAATCGTAACAACACCTTCATCTCAGAATGGTGGAACAACGCCTTCATTCCCATTTCGATCTCTGAAATTCCTTTTTCCCAATTTCTTCTCTTCTCAATTTGTTTCCCTATTTCATATCAGAAATTGTCAAAGTTGATTTTCGTTTTTCCGTTGAAAAAGCTTTTCCCGATTTCTTCATCATTTTTTCGATTTCGTCTTCAATCAATTCCTTCAATTTCCTCTTCAATCGATTTCGTCTTCACTACGTATTCATCTTCAATTGGATTTCTCTTAGGATTCAGCGATTTACAATTTACGATTTACTATTCGGACTCAGTGATTCAGATTCATCGATTTAGAGATTCACGAGTAAGTGGAAATTGTTTTTCCTCAATTAGCAATTTGCATTGGTTGAATGATTTGATTGATTTTAGTATTTTATATTTTTAAAACTGATTTGAGGTTCTTCTATTTTCATTTTCAGAGAAAAGATAATGAAAAAGCAAAAAACAAATATGGAGTTTCTCATCTTCAAGCTCAGGTTTGATTGAAGGATTTTGTTGAAATAATATCATGTATTGCAGCTTCCTAACTCTTGATCTTTGAGCCGATTGTCTATTTGCTATTATGATCATCATATGCAAACACATTAATTATTCTGCCATCACTCATGTTTCAATTGCTGCAATTTCATTCTGATTAATCATAAACCAGAAACTGATACCAGAAAAATAAATGAAATTTGATAAATCTTAGTGATTATGTAATGGATTCAATTGAATGTCCTAAACCCCAAATAAAAAAACATAACAATGATCAGCCTAACCACTACTGTAATTTTCATCGTTGCATGCTACTAGTACCCCAACTACATCAGTAATACAAGTATAACTAAAGTTGTTTTTCTTGAATTGTCATTATTTTACAATATCATTTTTAACTGATACTTGGCAACAACTTCTGCTTTGGTAAAATAAGGTATACATCAGTTCAAATATCCCACAATGTGTATCATGCATATTCCTTACCCCTTGTCCCATATTGTAAATTTTGTGTCGCATTAATTGTGCTTGAAGTTCAGGTATCACAATCTCCATATTAATTGGTATATTAGTTCCTAGGGAATCACTAGAGCATTTTGATAAATGGTACTCCCTCCGGTCTTTTTAGTAAGAAATAATTGAGTATATTTTTTTGTCCTCCTAATTCTACCTTTATTTTATTGTCATTTCCAATGCAACTGAAGAGTATTTAATCTTAAATGGAATAAGTTAAAACTTCTATATTAGTCTTAGTAAGTTAAAACTAAGTTAAAATTTCCAATGTACTATGGGTATTTATGGAATAAGTTAAAACTTCTATATTGGTCTTAGTGATTTAATGTTTTTAATTGGTCTTGGTGAATAGGCAACTATCCATTTGTTTCTAGTTACAAATAGGACTGGAGGCAGTATGTTTCAGTTTCTAAATAAGAATACGAAATTACACCTTTTCCACACACTTCCAAATTGAACTAAAACTTTTAGCTGGGAAGTAACACATTCTAATTGAATAAAAGAGTGAAATACAATATGCATAACGTTTTAGCAATTCATGAATTGATGCCCGTAAATTAATCGCATTGGTAAGCCCAAATAACTTGACAATCACAGTAAAGATATCAAATGTTGTCAAATAAAATAAAATAATTAAGAGAAATAATTAAGACAATGACCGTTAACTGCTTGAAACTATCATTCACACTACCAGCAGATGATTACTACATTAGTGACAAACTTTGTGTGTCACGATAAGTCAATTTTTTTGTAGTGAGGTTTACACTGAAATGACCAATTGGTCGCCCTTCTCTTGGATTTACAGTCTCATGGACCATGAAAGTAGGGTTGCTCCAATCAAAACTATCGACTCTATGACTATTGGATTTACATATTTTCGATTTCATAAAATTTATGCATGTTTATGTGTATACCTGACCAGAAGCTAAAATTGATGCGTGTTGTTTTGCCATGGTTGGAAACAATGTCCCTGTTTTATAATATGTTGATTGGACCAAAGTAGTGATGGGAAAGTTGTGTGGTCCTTTTAATACTCCGTTGATCGACTCCACAAGGTTGATGGTCATCTGACCCCAACGGCTACCTCCATCAAATGCTTGAATACAATCTTGTTGCGGTATGTTGTCTAAACATTTCAAAGCTTCTAGGTTTACTATGCCGATTTCTCTGCGGTAGTATTGATATATAGGCTCATTGATTGAGTAACCTGTATTGAAACAGTAGACAATGCATTATTACACTAATTATAAAAATTAAGAATTAAATTATTAAAAATTACATTAATTATAAGAAGTAAGAATGAAATTATTACCCATAGAAATAATTTTTTTCTTCAAAGCATTATCCTTAAATTCCCTTGCAAAATTTTGTGAAATATGTCGGACGCAGAACACATGTTTTGATGGAGGATCTTGCCACCCATTATTCGGATTATTATAAGCACTCTTAATAGATTCGTGTCTATCTGAAATCAAACAAATGTTGGCTTGTGGGGTGACGTATTTTCTCAAATTTCTCAAAAAGAAACTCCAACCATCTTTTGTCTCACCTTCCACAAGAGCATAAGCAATAGGAATTACATTGTCGTTCCCATCTTGTGCAACTGCTACCAATAGAGTTCCCTTGTACTTGTCGTACAACCAAATCTCATCAACTTGTACAATTGGTTTGCAGAATTTAAACGCAGATATGCACGGAACGTAACACCAAAATAGTATATGAAAGTTTCTCATGCCACTTATCAAACTATTCTCATGATAAGCTGGGATCGTTTCCATTTCAATTTTGGTTTCGGGATTGCATAACCAACAACCATCGTGGGAGTTAATTGTAAGACTCTTCCCAATTGCCATAAATTTGTTCAATCGCTTTATTTTTTTCCAACCAAGCCTTTCTATAACTAACTGTGTAGTTGTGCATTATCCTTATATATATAAATATATATATATATATAGATGTGTGTGTGTGTGTGTGAGAGAGAGAAGAAAGCAAAAGGTAAGCAAACATAAAGCTGAAAAGAAACATTTTCCTCCAGCCTCGCGTTACTTCTTCTTCTTCCTCGGTTTCAAAAGTGTTGGTGTGGGTTTTAAAAAAATCAAACACAAAACCTCATTTCTCACCTAGATCTAAGCTCCATCTCGCAAAGTGGCAGATGGGAAAGTTGCTCCTTACCACACTACGGTGCTAGTGAACTAACTTTGGAAGCGACGTCGCGAACAAAAATTTACCGGAATTAATCGCGGTGCCGTAATCGATTGTTAGAGCTACCGTTGAGGTAAGGGCTCCTTCCAAACTTTTAGTTTGCATTTAGGACCTTATATGTGATTTTGTGGAGAATAAATTTGATGTGTTTGAGGTGTAGATTTGTGGAAAATGAATTTAATGTGTTTATGGTTGAAAATTTGGATATTTAAATTGATGATTTATGGTTGAAAATTTGGAGATTTAAATTGGTGATTTATGGTTAAAAATTTGGAGACTTAAATTGGTGATTTATGGTTAAAAATTTGGAGATTTAAATTGGTGATTTATGGTTGAAAATTTGGAGATTTAAATTGGTGATTTATGGTTAAAAATTTGGAGATTTAAATTGGTGATTTATGGTTGAAAATTTGGAGATTTAATTTGGTGGTTTATGTTTGGAAATGTGGAGTTTTGAATTAATGTAGATTATTTGGTTGTAAAAGTTTGGTGTGTGAAAAAGATATAATTTTGGGAATTTTGTTGTGGTTGGATAAATTTTAGTTGTGAAAAAATTGTTATAAATATTTATGTTTATGTAGTTAGCTCCTTGAGTCTCGAAAAGGAATCGAGACCGTTGGCACCGAGTTAGCGGTGGGGAGAACTCTGATATATTAATGTTATTGTGGTGATTCAAGTTTGGTGTGGTTTATGGGTTCATAATTAATATTACGAATTTTTGAGATGTGATTTATGTGTGGATTTTGTGAAAAATGAATTGATGAAATTGGTAGTTTATGTTTGAGAATGTGGAGTTTTAAATTTCGTGATTTATGGTTAAAAATTTTGGAGATTAAATTTGGTGGTTTATGTGTTCATAATTAATATTATGAATTTTTTAGATGTGATTTATGTGTGGATTTTGTGGAAGATGAATTGATGAAATTGGTGGTTTATGTGTGAGAATGTGGAGTTTTAAATTTGGTGATTTATGGTTGAAAATTTTGGACATTAAATTTGATGGTTTATGTTTGGAAATGTGGAGTTTTGAATTAATGTGATTTATGTGTGGTTTTGTGGAAAATGAATTGATGAAATTTGGTATGTATTGTGAATTGTGGATTAAATTTGATGTGGGTTTGAGGAAAATCTGTTTTGAGTGTACTCGGTGAAATGTTTGAAAAACTATTATTGTTAAATGAGTATTAAAAAAGGGGAATCTTTTAATAACTATATTTACGTAATGGTTGTGGTGATTCATGTTTGATGTGATTGATGTGTTCATAATTAATATTATGAATTTTGAGATGTGTTTATGTGTGGATTTTGTGGAAAAATGAATTGATATGATTTGGTGTGAATTGTGGGACTATGAGTTAAATATGTTTGAGTATGCTCTGTGTTGAATTTGAAAAATCATTAGTGTTAAATGAGTATTAAAAATGGGGAATCTTTTATTAGCTGCATTTACTTAATGGTTGTGGTGAAAAGAATCAGAGTATGCTCATGCATTTCATAGTACATGGTGACCGCGATGGGCCATGGTGATAGTGGTGACCGGATGGGCCACGGGATGATGTCATGTGAATTGTTGGTTCATCTTATCCTTACGGGGATTATCGCGTCGTGCTGATCTGTGAGAGATTGCACTCTAGAATGTGTTGTTCTGTGAGCGATTGCACTCTAGAAAACAGTGTAAGGCCTGTGAGAGGCGACACTTTAGTAAATCGTGCTAGTTTGTGAGCGACTGCACCTTGATAATTAGTACTGGCCTGTGAGAGACCGTATAATTATGACTTACGCACTTTCGAGGAGGATTTTGGTGTGGAATTCCGGAATCATGTGCATTGGCATACACGCATTGCATTAGGGTGCTTGGCACACGAGTCATGTTTGATATACTGTGATGGTTGTATATACATACTCGATTGATGTTTGTGATTGTGTCGTATTTGATGAGTGTTATTGATTGACTTTATGTGGTAAGTGTTGAATGATTTCGAAACGTTTTCAAAACTGAAAATCTGCAACTTTCATTGTTGTATTCGAATATAACAGGATTATATTCGAATACAGTTGTGTTGTTTTTGCTTTTGACTTGTGAAATAACACTGTATTAGAATACAAGGATGTTGTATTCAAATACGATAGTGCAGTTTTGTCCAAAACTTGATTTTTCAACTTGTTTATGCATTGTTGGCATATGAAAACCCTTTCAAGGTGTATGTTAAGTTGAAAGGTTATTTTGTGCATTGTTAATTTCGGATTGGTGACCCTTTACAATTATTGTGGAAATTTGGGCTTTGCCCTCAGATAAGGATCAGGACCGTCCTTCTGGTTAGTACCCCGGAGATGGAAAGGTAGTGGTTATACCTGACCGAGGCTGTGTCAGATGTTTTTGTTGGGCGCGTGGAGTTTGCCCGAGTTGTATAGCTTTTTGTGGTATGATCAGATTAGGTGGCTGTATAGGGGCAGTGTGTTTTCCTCTTGTGGTTGTATTTATTTTATTTTGGAAGACTGTATCCCTATATTTTAACTGTCTGTTGACTTTTATTCTGGTGGGTCTATGTGTCACTTTTTGATGTGACGAGGGGGAAGTAGAGATTCTTGGGGCAGTGCATTTGTGCAGGTGACTGCCGAGAATACCCCAGGGGTATGAGCTATGTTTGATAGGTCTCATAGCCCGGGTGTATTTTTCTGTTGAAAATACTTTGGACTTTTAATTCTGAAAACTATTTCCGCTGCTTGCAATTATTGTTGACTTTTGTCGTTGTGATACGACTTAAATGTTTTATCCAAAAGTATTTTCTTGATTTTATGAACTTGAATTTATTTATAAAAAAAACGGGCTGTTACACTTGTACATATCATGTTAGAATCGAGCTTTGTATGATCTTGTAACAATGCAGAATTTGTGCATGTATGAGGCGCATTCAATTTATCAATCACTCACAATTCACTCTTTTTGCGTTTTGAAGCTCTGCATCTAAACAAACAATTTGGATTTGAACAATTAATAACGTACCTTTCTAAATCTGACTTTTGTACCACAAAATTCAGTGATTGTTTTAAATGGTAACGTTTGATTACATGTTCTGAAACTTCATTCCAACTGCAAGAGTTCCATCTACTGCTGGGACTTCGCCAATGAACATGTGATCAAATTCACTTGGTTGCTTTGCATTGTCTAAATTGATGTTCTTCATGTGGAATGGTAAACCGAATACAGGTAGGATAGGTTGATCTTCTGCTTCCATATCTTCGTCAACATCATCGTCATCAGAATCACCAGATGATTCATCGAAGTATGTTTCATCCTCTTCACTATAGTCGCCTAATTCTTCCTCGTTGATATTATACAAGACACTAAGCAGAAGATCATATTATGGACTTGTAGGGAGAGATTCGTGACGGAGTTGTTGGGAGACATTGTGGACTTGTTGAGTTTGTTCATTTTGGCTAGAATATGGTTCATAGTGTTGTGATGGAGAATATAAGTCGGGTTGCTTTGATTGAAAGATGGGATGTAGTCGGGTTGATAATGATCAAATGATGAGGTGTAGTCGGGATTAGGCATGTTTGAGGTTGATGGTTGATCAATGTTTGTTCAGTGCCAACAATATAACTACGTTCCCATATTTGATCATTGCACCAACTCCCGTTCCTTCAGATGTAACATATAACTACGTTCCTTCGGTGCCAACAATACCAACTCCCGTTCATTCGACATAGAGCGAAATTTCCTATAATTTGTTTGGTACTCATTGCACAATTCCTGAGTCAGCTTATGCTGTTATTGATTCCATGTATAATGTCGAAACTCAAAATTATACGGAAGCATGTGGTAGTGGTTCTAAACCACATACAGATTATAACGAGGATAATAATCAAATTAAGGATCAACCACAACAACCTCAAGCCGTACAAAGGGCTAGACGAGTTCGACGACCGCGTAGATGTGGAACTGGAGGACATTTAGATGAAAATAATTAATTTAAATTTGATGTATTTTTTTTTCTATTTGTGGTATTTTTTTCTTTAATTTAAGGTATTTTTTCTTTTAATTTAATGTATTTTTATTTTATTTTATTAATATAATTTTCTTTTTATTATTATTATTATTATTATTAAAATTAATAATATTATTAAAATTATTATTATTATTTATTTATGTATTTTATTTTATTAATAGTATTTTGAGTATTTAATTATTTATTATTAAATAATAATTAACAGTATTAATAAAATGAAAATATATATATATATATCAATACATGGTCGCATTCCCAGGATGCGACCCTCTATTAGGATTGGAAAAAATTTCCTTCAGCTCGTCGCTTCCCAAGGTGCGTTCATCAACTAGGTTTAAAAAGTAGGACATTCCTATAATATTTTTTCGAGGCATGGCATTTTGGTGAAAAAAAAACAGGGATATTAGTAAAAAAAAAGTCAAATATATTGTGTGTGGTGGTGTGGATTTTATATACTACTAGGCTTATCAAATCGTTTAATTATATTTGAGTTTTCTACCTGCCACACCCAACTGCTCACCCCCAAGATACATGAAAAGACAATTTTTAACCATTTACAATAAGTTTTGAAATTGATAGTTTCAAAAGTTTCAAATTTTTGAAACTGATATTTTCGGAAGTTTCAAAGTTTTGAAATAAGCAAATTTTTGAAATTTTTAAAAATCAAATTTTCGAAATAAGTATACATTTTGAAAATTTAAAAAGTTTCGAAATTTGAAAACTTTATAATGTTAAAATTTTAAGTTTCAAAAGTTTTAGTTTTTAAAACCACGTCTACGACGATGCTGACGAAGTGGACAGTTTGGTGGAACTCTATCGACTCTATTGCCCCTACCACCTCTATCACCCCTAAGACATTTGGTGATAGTACGAATAATCTGAAAAATTTCAATTTTGAAAGTTTCGAAATTGTGGAAATATCACTTACATTTTGGTTTCGAAGATTTGAAAATATTCGAAAGTTACGGTGATTTCTCTAAATGTTCGAAAGAAGTCGTGAAAAAATAAGAGTTTCTCTAAATGTTCGAAGGAAGGAGTAAAAAAAATGACAGGTACAAAATTTTGAGGTTTTTATAGATGTTTAAAAGGACAAAATTGTATTTTTATATGAGTTGGAGGTGACAAATATAAGTGGGGACGCGTGGTAAAAAACTCATTAATTTTTTTGGTTAGAGATATTAGTCATATTTTTTGGTCAAATAATGATATTAAGTACATATGTCTTGGTGGACTTTAACTAAAAGGCCCAACAAGATTTTATTTTTGGTGGACTTTAAGTAAAAGGTCCAACAAGATTTATGAGACTTGAATGACTAAAAAGAATGTTAAGAAATTTTTACCCTATACTTCACATTTATACTCATACCTCATATTTTATCCAAATTATCTATTTTATTTTTTACCAAAAAATTGTACGACACTCACCATTTTCAATTGTGTTTTGAAAAACTTAAGCTTCGAGCTTTCCAGAACACAAATATGTTCTAAAATTTGGAGTTTAATTTTTTCAAAATACTTTTCGTGTTTCAAAAATTCAAATTTTAAGTTTTTTGTTACATACTACTTTCCAATTATTTTGTTTTGAAGAAAATTAGATTTAATATCCATATATTTAAAAAAAATCCATTTTTACCTCTCTCATTGAAATATTTTGGACTCAGAATTTTACCCACCACAAATATAAAATTTTAGATATATAATTTTTTTTCTTCAAAAGTATGGTTTAGAAATTAACATAATAAAAATTTTGGTATATGAAAAGAAGGAGAAAAAATTTTAATATGTATAAAAAATAGAAGAAAAAAAATTTCA
>JBBPBQ010020324.1:39537696-39592707 GCA_037974755.1 Cicer yamashitae | reverse complement strand
TTAATTATCTAAAATCCTATTTAATTAATAAAATAGTTTATTATAAAATTTGGAGTGTTACAAATTCTATTTTCTTAACAACGTCCTCCTTTTTTTCTCCGGATCTAATAAATAAAAATTAATAATAATAATTATAATTATAATTAAAAAAAGTAAATTATATTATTAAAATCAAACAAAATACATTAATAAAAAATGCCGATTTGTTTGAATTTATTAATATAATTTACTTTTATTATTATTATTATTATTCTTATTATTATTATTATTATTTTTTATTTATTAAATTCGGATGAAAAATAGGAGGGAGTTGTTAACAAAATTAAATTAAATTGCTAAATTACCTTGCAAAATAGGAGGGAGTTGTTAACAAAATAAAATTAAATTGATAAAATAATATAGCATTTTATTTGTTTTGCCACATCTATTCAACCAAATTAATTTTGATGTATTTTTTTCTTCTTCAACTTAATGTATTTTGTTTGATTTTATTAATATAATTTACTGTTTTTTATTATAATTATAATTATTTTTATTATTATTATTATTATTATTGTTATTATTTTTATTAATTTTTAAAATATTAGATCCGGAGAAAAAATAGGAGGAATTGTTAACAAAATAAAATTAAGTTGCTAATTTATTTGCAAAATAAGAGAGAAAGAGAGAGTTGTTAAAATAATATAAATTTATCTATAATAGGAGGGTTTGTTAAAACAATTTATGCCACCGAAAATATTACTGGGTTGAGTCGCGGACTAGGTCGCTCTCTTTAAGACGTTTCGAGGCACTTCCCAAATGGTGCAAGGCAGACTATAAACCACGAAGTCCCTAGGATAAAATAGCCCAGATCACTGTATCGGAGTTCTACTGCACCGTAGAAAACCGTTCTAGAATTACACCCTCAATATGGCAGTCGAACGACTACCGCTCGTAATATGGCACTAAGGCCACTCAAAAGAAAAAGAAGAAGTAAAAATGGGGGGAGAAGAGAGAAAAGCCTCAGATGCGTAGTGTTTTTGGTGTGATTTTCCAACTAAGGAGAGCCCTCTATTTATAGAGGAAATCCGCAACTGGATCAGGGAAAGTGGCGCGATCCATCAGCTCTGATACGCGCGCTCCAGTTGACCATGAAACCTGCGCTCCAATCCTTGACCTCAGAAAACGTGCGCTCCGAAACTGTTAACCACCCATAACGTGCGCATTTGACTACCAAAACGTGCGCTAGGGTTTTGACTTTGAATATTGACTGGGCAACAGCAGTTACGTGGCACCAAGGGTTAGGGTTTTGACCGGGAAAAAAGGGAAGACTGAATCAGATTATTCAAGTAGACTCGGTGGAGGGAAATTACGTAATTAACGTAACAATAAGAGACAAAACGCAAGCATTCATTTTTAAAATTAATTAAATAAATTTATTAATTTTTCATTTACTAAAAAATAATAATACACCACAAAGCCAAAGCCAAGGCCCAGTCCCGAGCCCGAGCCGAGCCGAGCATGCCGGACGGACAGAAGCGGCGGCGCGCGCGCACGTGTGGTGGTCAACTTTGCATGCGTTCTTTCTCCTTCACAAAATTGGGGTACCATTTGGGGCACACCCCAAGGTACATACCTCCACCTTATATACCCTACTAGTGTGTGAAATCCCTCTTATGTGGGACTTCTTCATTTTTTCAATTCACAACCACACTAGCTCATTAATGTCACCATTATTTCCAACAATCTTCCATTAATTTTATCATCATTTCCAACAATCCCCTACTTGAATTTAAAAAAGAAGGTTTCAGAAATAGCGTCAAACGCTTTTATAAGATTGTGCATAAACAAAGGTGTCTATTGACTTGAACCTTTGCATAGCAAGTAACATTCAGATTCAACAAGAGTGACTCGTAGTCTTGAACTCTATCTTTGACATCAAACCCACACACAACCTTTTCATTGGGTGTATTCTCAAAAGCCAGTGCATTTAAGGTCATGCACGTGTATCCCAGTATACTGAACGCTCTAGGAATTCTGCCACGAAATTCCATAGGAAGCGGCCCCCACTTCCACATTCACATAGGTGAGTCTATCAAGAGTACTCGTGTAGCTAGGTACTCCACTCCACATAGAGTATAGATCTCATTAAGAGTTACTATTATCTCATCCTTATATCGCTTCAGGAATCATGTTTCTCTCATATATACTATAGCATGTTCATCTCATATCACTATGACTTGTTATTACCCATTGAACCTAATTCTTGGGATCTCCAGTCTTTTAGGTCGGGTTACCATCATAAGTGACTCATTGATCTATAGGCATTAGTCCCATCCCTTTGGATGTATTTAGGACTTTCTCTCTAGCTAATCCTTTCGTCAAAGGATCTGCTATATTTTCATCAGTGCGTACATGATCCACTATAATAGCACCTTTAGAAAGTAATTCTCTAACTGTGATGTGCTTACGACGTATTTGTCGTCTCTTACCGTTGTAATAACGGTTCTCAATCTTTGCAATAGCCGCGGTACTATCGCAGTGGATCAACACAGCTGGCAAAGGTTTTTCCCATAAAGGGATCTCAGGTAGCAAACATCTCAACCAGCTTGCTTCTTCACTAGCGGTAGCTAATGCTATCATTTTAGACTCCATAGTGGACTGAGCCAGTATCGTCTGTTTCTTCGATTTCGAAGATACAGCACCACCGACTATACTGAAAATATAGCCACTGGTTGCTTTGGAATCATCTGATAAGGTGTTCCAATCAGCGTCACTGTATCCTTCAAGGACAGCAGGAAATCTTTGATAATGTAATTCCAGACTCATGGTCCTTTTAAGGTATCTCATGGCTCTTTCGATAGCGTGCCAATGCTCCATACTAGGTCTACTAGTAAACCTGCACAACAATCCCACGACATAGGCAATGTCGGGTCTAGTACAATCAGTGGTATACTTGAGGCTGCCAATGATGCTCACATATTCAGTTTGTCTAACACCTTCACCAGTGTTCGTGAAAAGTTTCACACTTGGATCATATGGTGTGCAATCAGGTTTACAGTCAAAGTAATTATATTTCTTTAGGATCTTTTCAACATAGTGAGATTGATCCAAAGAAATTCCCTTTTCTGACCTAGTAATCCTTATTCCAAGGATTACACTCACTTCTCCGAGGTCTTTTATATCAAAGTTGTTACTCAACAGTGACTTCACATTATTAACGGCATGAATGTTTGAACCAAATATAAGTAAGTCGTCTACATAGAGACATATGATAGTGCAAATGCCATTTTCAAATTTGTAATAAATACATTTGTCACTTTCATTCACCTTAAACTCATTCGACAAAATCAAGTTGTCAAATTTTTCATGTCATTGCTTAGGAGCTTTTTTAAGACCATACAGAGACTTATCTAACTTACAGACCTTGTCTTCTTTCCCATGTAATACAAAACCTTCAGGTTGTTCCATATAGATTTCTTCGTCAAGGTCACCATTTAAAAGAGCTGTATTTACATCCATCTGGTGTATCACCAGGTTATGAATAGTCGCAAGTGATATGAGCACCCTGATGGATGCTATTCTAGTGAATGGTGAAAAAGTGTCGAAGAAATCTATATTTTCTCTTTGTCTAAAACCTTTGGCTACAAGGTGTGCCTTGTACTTATCAATAGATCCATCGGGTTTTAGTTTCGTTTTAAAAATCCATTTACAACCGATAGGTTTGCAACCAGGAGGCAAGTCCACTAAATGCCAGGTCTTGTTAGACTCTAGAGAATCCATTTCATCGTTTATAGCTTCTTGCCATAAATCTGCATCCAAAGATGACAAAGCTTCCTTGAGATTTGCAGGATCCTCTTCTAAATTATAGACCATATATTCAGGTCCATAATCTTTAGCAACTTTCACTCTCTTACTCCTTCGAGTTTCTGTTTCGTCTTGTTTGTTGCTTTCAGTGCTTCTTATCACAGGTGCTTGACTAGGTTCGCTGCCCCCACTATTTCTCGATTTGAAAGGGAATTTATTTTCATAGAAGTCAACATCATTTGATTCTATGATCACTTTCGCATTTAGGTCGTAAAACCTATACGCTTTACTGTTTACCGCATACCCAATGAATACACATTCATAGGCTCTACTAGCGAGTTTAATTCGCTTGGGATCGGGGATTTTGACATAAGCCAGATTGCCCCAAGTTCGAAGATAAGACAAGTTGGGTTGTCTTTTCTTCATTATCTCATAAGGAGATGTTTTGTTCTTAGATTTAGGAACTTTATTAAAAACATAGAAAACAGTCAGAATTAATCAGAATTAAGTTCAGTAAGAGTTATATTCTTTCTTTTAGCTTTACCAATCATTTCAGGTGAATATGGTGCAGTATTTTCATGTATAATTCCTTGGGTTTTATAAAACTCATTAAATAACTTGGAATCATACTCTGTTCCTCTATCACTACGAAATCTCTTAATCTTCTTTCTAAATTGATTTTCAATTTCAGTTACAAAGATCTTAAAACATGTCAAGCGCTTCACTTTTATTTTTCATAAGATATACAAAAGTATAGTCAGAACAATCGTCAATAAAATTAATAAAATAACGCTTTCCATTTCTGGTTAACGTCCCATCAAGTTCGCATATATCAGAGTGTGTTAAGTCTAAAGGTTCAGATTCTCTAACTACTGATTTATGTGAACTCTTAGTTATTTTAGCTTGACTGCAAAAATCACATTTTTCAAAATCTTTTATAGATAACTTTGGAATTAAGCCTAAGTTACTTAAGTTTGAAATCACACGTTTGTTCATATGACAGAGTCTAGCATGCCAAATATTAAAATCACACAACATGTAAGCAGAAGGAAACATTTTATTGATTTCAACAATCAATTTAAACATGCCATCAGTGGCGTACCCTTTCCCAACAAAAATACTATTTTTAGAAATGGTGTACAAATCAGCCCCTATAGTCTAAGTAAACCCTGCCTTATTGAGAAGAAACCCAGAAACCAGATTCTTCCTTATTTATGGAGTGTGCATGACATCCTTCAGAATTAAGGTCTTTCTAGAGGTGAATGTTAGTTCCAACCAGCAACATTAGTCGTGTGGAAATCTCCCAACAACACTTTCTTATCTTTAGCAGCAGTGTATGTTTTAAACATAGCACGATCATAACAGACATGGCGGGAGGCGTCAGTGTCTATCCACCATCCATCTGATCCACCTACAAGGTTGATCTCAGTTATCATAGCAACGAATTGCTCTTCTGTCAAGTTAGCCTGATTAGCAGGGTCTGGCTTGTTCTTACACTTGCGTGCCATATGACCCTCTTTCCCACATGAAAACAGAGAAAGAAGAGAGGGCCATTTCTAGGAGGTGGTTGCTGCCTTGCAATTGGGACCTTTGGAGGGTTCCCATTCTTGTTGTTGTTCTTTGAGGTGCGATTCTGATTCTTTAGTTGTTTGCCGTTTGGCTTCAGAACTGCTCCGATGAATTTCTTTTTCTAGTTGTTTGCCACAAGAAGAACTTCATCTTTCTGGTCTTGCTTACGAGATTCTTCCTCAATTCTAAGGCGAGTTATCAGACTTTCTAGAGAAAATTCTTTTGTTTTGTTGCAATCGTTTGAAGTGACTTCCTTCAAACCGAAACGGTTTGTTGTAGTCAGAAATAGAAGACCTCAAAAAACGTGCGCTAGGGTTTTGACTTTGAATATTGATCGGGCAACAGCAGTTACCACAAAGCCAAAGTCAAGGCCCGAGCCGGCCGGACGGACGGCGGCGGCCCGCGTGTGGTGGTCAACTTTGCATGCATTCTTCCTCTTTCACAAAATTGGAGTACCCCTTGGGGCACACTCCAAGGTACATACCTCCACCTTATATACCCTACTAGTGTGTGAAATCCCTCCTATGTGGGACTTCTTTATTTTTTCAATTCACAACCACACTAGCTCATTAATGTCACCATTATTTCCAACAATCTTCCATTAATTTTATTATCATTTCCAACATCTTTATTTACGTGAAATTGAGAATGCCAATGATTTGGGCCTCCTTGAGATAATATAAAATGAACAGGAAATAAATAAAGTTATCAGGTTTGGTTATTATATTAAATAGTGATGACGAGGTTTGATCCAATTAATGATAAGAAATCAATTTAAAGAGAAGTTATTAATAGAAAAAATGGAAACAACAATTTTACCAAATTTATAATCTTATAAAATATTTATGTATTTATTATTATTGTAAATGCAAAGTTGAAGATAATAATTTGAGAATAACGTATATAATATTAATTAGAGAGTAAAATTAAAAAAATATATAGTTTCCAATAAAAAAATTGAAAAATAATGACAACTATACTGTTAATAAAATCTATTAATGATTTGTAGCATACCACTAATTTAGTAAAAAGAAGAGAAAAACGAACAAACATGTGATCACAAGAATCAATACAATAGAAAAATAATATCAATAAAAAAAACTTTTGTTTATTGTGATAAAAGTCATATAAAATAAAACATGGAGTCAAATTTTACCAAATAAAAGTTCTACTAAAAGAACCTAAAATAACTTTTTCTTTTCTTAAAAAATACCTAATAAAATTTACTATTATATTTTAAATAATTTTTTTAAAACAAACATACCCAAAAGCACAAGTGGAAGAATCCATAACAATGATCACTATAGCTCATAAACCTTAAAATAAAACAATTCCTAGGGATCTAATAAAAAAAAGCCCAAACCAACATTGATAAACAAAAGTACAAAAAAATCAACTTGTCTTTATCTTTACCAATCACACACACACTACACTGAAATGTGACTCTTTTCCTTCTTTTTTTTCTTTTGACTGCCAGGTCCAAGATACTCTTTCTTCTTTCCACATCAATGAAACAAAAAACAACTAAACTTCACATTTTTCATCACATTGGATCGCATTGCTTTTACTTTTCCATTAAAAATATACATAAAAATACTAACGTATGACCCCCATGATTAAAGAGACCAACCCCTATCTAGCATAACTAGGACTTATTTAATTTACCCTTTTTACAAATGGATCAAAACCCCACCATGTATTCAAATTTCAAATTTTTTATGTAAAGAAAACAGAGAAAATTTTTTATTTCAAATATTTAAAATTTTCAGTATATGAAAAAAATTAAACATAAACTTTATACACCAGAAATTTCAAATTTTAAAATTGAAATTTCTAATTTGTAAAAAACCAAAGAAAATTTTACATATCCACAATTTTGTTTTCAAAATTTTTAATATGTAAAAAATCTGTAAAAAAATTTATGAAAGATATTTTACATACTGAAATTTTCATTTTCAAAATTCCTCGTATGTAAATAAAATAGAGCTGTGAGGTATAAAAAACAGACCAATTTTTTAAAAACTTTTTATCATCTCCAAATATATTTTTGAAAGTTCATGCAAAGAGTAGCAAAACGTGGAGCAGGAGTCAAATTTTTGGAGGTATGAAATCCAATTCTTACAACTTCATTAATCTTTATCTTTATCCGTGCAAAGTGGAAACTAAAAATGTCAATGATTTGGATCTGCTTGAGACAGTATAAAATGAACAGCAAATAAATATAGTAACTGAAGTTGTCGGGAATTGGTTATTAAATTACATATTGATGATGAGATTTGATCCAATTATAAGAAGACAATTTAAAAGAAGTTACAAATGAAAAATGAATGAGAACAATAATTTTACCAAATTTATAATTTTATAGAATATTTATGTATTTATTATTATCGTAAATGCAAAGTTGAAGCTAATAACTTGAGAGTAATGTACATAATATTAATTAAAGAGTATAAATAAAAAAATCAATAAAAAAATATTGAAAAAATACTACTCCTTTCATTCCACAACAAATAATTCATTTAATCATTTTATAAAGATTTGTGTATAGAAAAAAGAGAAACTAATATTTTTACTAAATTATTTTTGTCATGTATTGACGATGTATTCATCATTATTATAAATGTAAATAAAACAGAGATGTGAGGTATAAAAAACATACTATTTTTAAAAAAAACACTTCTTATTATCTACAAATGTATCTCTTTTACAAAAATGTGATTTTTATTATATATTAAAATTTCTAATAATTAATATTTAAGTTAATGAAAGTTAAAATTACTTTTGTAATCCGTAATAAAAGAGTTTAAAATAATTTCTACAACTTTAAATAAATTCTTATAAAAATTATTTTTAAAAATATAAAGTTAAAATTAATTGTTTTTTATAATCTATAACTAATGGAACTAAAAGTTGGAAGCAAATTCCACCAAGTCAAAGTTTCACTAGAATGACTCAAGAAACCAGCTTGTGTTCACTGCTATCACGTTTCCTATAGATATGAGAAACAACAAACTCCATCTACTTACAATGCTTGAAGACATTTCTATTCTAAAGCTTCCAAGGGATTTTCTTTGAGTTGTTGATAGCATCAATCAACATCTTGAGAAGTGTCACATTCTAGTCAAATTGTATGCCAATTATTAACAAAGACAATTTCTATGGACACCATAGCTGTTGTTAAGTCGGCTTCAAAGGCACTTGTGGTGTCAATAAAAAGAAGCAAAACAACCAATAATAGATACTCTAAAAATATCACTACAAGAAAAAAATTAATAGTCCCTTTGTAACAATTTTTTAAGGAATAATCATTTTTTATAACGGTTTATTATAGTTTTTGAAAATAATTAAAATCTAAAGATTAGTTTAAATGAGAAGTTGTTTTAAGTAACTTTTTCAAAAGTCTTTTAACAAATAATCTCTTAATTATTATACTAATATAACTATTTTTTTAATATGTAACAAATACTCCCTTGTAGAGTCTTTAAAATCATCATTGATATTTACATTTGAACCAACTACAAGTGATGTCTTTCGATCCACCTAAATGATAGTAATAGGAGCTTTTCTAAGATTATCTTTTAGCTATAAGAAAGTATCATAACAACTTAATAATCAATTTTCAAGGAAAAAAAAAAGTAATTTTTATGATGGTAAACAAACATAAAACTACTTTTGCTTTTACTTTTCTTTAAATTCTCTAAAAAAACTCACTATATCAAAATCCATTTCATTAAAAAAATATTCCTAGGGATCCAATCAAGAAAAGCCCAAACCAACATTGATAAACAAAAGCACACAAAAATCAGCTTGTCTTTATCTTTACCAATCACACACACACTACACTGAAATGTGACTCTTTTCCTTCTTTTTTTTCTTTTGACTGCCAGGTCTAAGATACTCTTTCTTTCCATATCAATGAAAGAAAAAACAACTTAAGCTTCACATATTTCATCACATTGGTTCACATTACTTTTACTTTTCCATTAAAAAAATACATAACAATACTAATGTATGTCCCCCAAAGATTAAATTAAAGAGAACAACCCCTATCTACCATAACTAGGACTTAATTTAATTTACCCTTTTTACAAATGGATCAAAACCCCACCATGTATCAAAAGATATATATCATGTTCATAGTTAACATGTTCTGTTTTTGTTGTTCCTTTCTGCAGCAATAGATAGGAGCCTTGAAACACCCTGAGTCCAAACATCATATTCTCTTTGATTTCTGCACTCAAACTCAACAATGCCGCGCGTTATTGTTTTTAAACCAAAGTAACGACGATTCTCGCCACCTTCTAGCAAGTGACGGCCGGGCCAAGCAGGCATATCTTTGATAACTCCGATCACAACATCTGTGAAAATATCGAAAAGGGTAAGCAAGGATAAACATAATTACCATGCACGAGGAAATTACATACATATAACTAAGATTCATTTAAAAAGTTGGCATCTTTTGCAAGATGTTCTTTTATATTCACCGCCAAGTGAAGATATACTAAATTACACTGCACGCAGCAATTACATACAATGATACAGATAACTGAGATTCATTTAAAAAGTTTCTTTTGTTAGATATTTTTTTATATTCACCGTCAAGGATCGAACCCAGATCATCATAGGATGAGTGTGAAGGAGGGTTTTGAATTAAAGAAGAATCCTTTTGATCTTTACCAACTTTAAAGAATAAAGAGAATAACTTTCACAAATCCCCAAATGAAACAAGACCCACCTCCAAATCAGTTAAAAAAACAAAAAAGTTAATGAAAACTCACTCTTTTTCTTTTTTGTGATGGTCCCAGCAACATGTCTACTCTTCATTTTCAGCATAACCTGCACAAAAAGAGGTTCTAAAGAGTTACAACATTTTGCAGATTTCTAGGAAACAGAACTGAGTTGATCCCTTAGCATCATCACATCGTACTAAGAGCCCTCACTTTACTAACTTTTTTTCCATACTCATCATTATAACTCTTATAATTGATGGCCAAATAATTGGTCATTGTCAAGATTCAAGAGCCAAAGTACTATTACATTCTATCAAACACTGACACCATTAAAGACATTAGATATTTTAGATATTACAATGACACTAATACAAAGATATCAATAATAATTAAATAAAATATAAGTGATTGAATATAATTATAGACACGCGTTCCATATAAAATATTGGTACTAAAAAGACAGCATTAAAATGCATATATACCTGGTTCATCCTGTTTATGTAAACTGACACAATTTTCCAATGGAGTTCACCTGCAATTGCAAACAATTCTCAAATCAAATCACTTTCCAACCTATAAACATAAAAAGAAACACAAGAACAACTAAAACTAAACTAGATACTTTCTTTAAGCGTATGTTTGGATGGGGTAAAATTGATTCTAGAGCTGTGGAATTGATTTTAACATGATTGGATTGATTCAAATATAATTGATTTTGTCTCCAAAATTGATTCTAACTTAAAGCTAAAATTTGAAACTTTTGCATCTATAATTAATTTTTTTATCTCAAATTAATTGTTCAACTCACTTTCAAGTGATTGTATCTAAAGATAAACCATTTTACATTCAACTTACTAATTTTTAACAAAAGCAATTGTATGAAACCATTTCATTCTAAATTAATTTTTCGTCACCGTAGAACCAAACAAACTCTAATTGCCGGACACAATTTCCTATAGTCAGTGCATTAAAGGTCATTTGATTGAAACTAGATAGTCCAAAAGGTGTCTGCTTAATGGTAAGAGCTTGACTTTGTAACCTCAAGGGACGCAGTTTAAATTTTAGCTGAGATAGTTGTAAAATGATCATTAGCGCCGCAGTTATTAATAATAATTCCCCCTTCCCCAAATTTTTTTTTAAAAAAAAAACATCGTAAGCCACCAATCAAAATTAGATGGTTGAGATCTTCTTACAATTAGCAGTCATAATTGATGCCTGAATGGAATCCATTTCCTAAACTATGTAAGCATAGAACATAAACCAACTAAAAAACAAAAATTTCAGAAACATACCAAAAAAAAAACATACATTAAGAAGCAAAAACAGAACAGAAAAGTTGAATTTCTGAAAGTATACCTGTGCGTGTGCGTTTGAGAAGCTCACAACCTCTAGCTAGCAATTCTCTACTGCAGATGCCTAAGAAATTTTCTTCTGGTGCAAGTTCACCACTAAAGCTACTATTAGAGCTTCCATTACTACCACTACCCCCACCACCAGTACCAACATTACCTACCAAATTCTTCTCCACAGGAATTACAGCTGCAATGTTCCATACTTCTTTAAGGGCCCTTGCTTTCAATGTAGCAGCCCCACGTAATGCTACAAATTCAAACCACAAATACCCTAATCAACAACTATTAGAAAAAACATAATTTCTTTTTGTTAACCGAGTCATTTACATTGGTTGATTTAACCAACATTTTAATGTCGTATCATATTTGTCTAATGACAGCATCAAAAAAATTATAATTGAACATCTCCATCGTTTGATCATATGATCGAACAGTCCAGGTTTTAAAGTTGATTTTTATGATCGAACAGTCCAGGTTTTAAAGTTGATTTTGATTATTTTTTAAAATCTAAAATACTAACCTTAAAATCTGAAAAATCCGATCTTTGAATAGTTGAGATTGTGCGACTATGTGCAATCACAAGAGTTTTGGTTGCACACATGACACAACATGATATATTCATACATATTGATGTTTAAAAATATTGTATTGATATAATATTTTATTTTTACAAACTAAAATATGTTTTTTTTAATTTGGTGCAAATGTGAAAATCAAATATCAGCCTATAATTTTTTTTATTAAATAAGTGTATGAATAAATGAAGAAACATTCAATTTTGAAATACTAATTCAACACATTAATAAAAGAAAAATTACGCTTCTGAGTAAATCCTTTTTATGATTTATTTCCATGTCAAAAATCACAAAAAAAGAAAGAGAAAAATACTAATAATAATAATGCTTTGCTGCATACCTGTCGCCGCAGCCGCCGTCAACGTCGTGATATCACCGGCGGATCTGACATTCACGGCGGAGCTAACCACCGAAGCAAGGTGATCACGCTCAGCACCCATAGCCTCGGCAGCCTCAACACACTGAGCCGCTACCAACGTCGCCGCCGAGGCCACCGCCATGTCTGTCTTCGCCATCTGCTCGTCTTTCCGAGCACCCGACGATGCGGCGGTTGCCGCAGCTATAGCCGCAACAGCAGCCGCAACTCCGGCCACCGAAACCGCCGCATGGAGTTGAGCATTGTGGGCCCTCGTTTCTTCCTTCTTCTTCTCCTTCCTCTCCTTCAACCACCTCCCAACCGTCTTTCCTCCGCCGCCGGCACCGCCGGTGGCCGCAACTCTGAATTGATTATTGTAGCTGGCAATGGTGCTGTTGTTGTTGCTACAACGGTTATACTGTAAAGAGTAATTAATGTAATGAGCCATTCATAAATTTTCCTTCTTAATTTTTTCTTCTTATTCTTCTTTGATTAATTGTTTAAAATAAATATAAATTAAAAAAAAAAAAAAAAAAAAAAAAAAAAAAAAAAAAAAAAAAAAAAGCATTTTATAAAATAAACTTGTAGGTATTTATTGGTGTGTACTTATATTTACTAAAGTAACTTTTTTGGGTTTTGGTTGTTGCAAGTTTAGGTTCCGAACAAAGTAACAAACTTTGTATTGGTCCTATTGCTAAAAACACCATGTTTATCCATAAAGGGGGTCCATTAGCAATAAATGCAATTCAACAATGAGATATTTTATTTTATTTTACTGTTTTGCCTTGTGATTGCTAAATTAGGAATTAAAGGGTAGTTATGGTTGGTGTTATTAACCAATTTTTAATGAAGTTGTGGCTAACCTTGTAAATATAGTTGCAATTAAAAGAAACATGTGCGGTTTTTCAATGAAGGGAATGGAAACTACTACTAGTATATATGCACTAGAAGTTGTTGAATATGTTATTTAATGAACTTTACTTTAGTAATTATTTTAATTAATGGGTAGTTGTAAAAATAAAAACTTTGTAACAAAAATCATCTCCTTATCTCAAATATAGACAAAATAGTATTTAAACTTGGGTATTAAATATAATTAAATTGATTACTCTTACTATTTAATTTAATAATGTGATTTCTAAAATATCTCTCAATTAATATTTAGTAAGTTTTATTTTTAAATACTTCTTAAAATTTATTGCAAAAATTCAAGTCTTGAAATTTATTGCAAAAATTCAAGTCTTGAGATAAAACTATAATAGTTTATGAAGAGTGTCGCTTCTTATTTTATAAAATTATTTTGTGAAAAACGAGTTAGATACAATATGAAAATTTAAAATGATATCAAAGCCTCTCAATCGGATCATCCACCATTTATTTCCACGCATCAAACATTCAATAATAATGAACGTAAAAGATTTATTAAAAAAACTTCAAAATTCGACATTGAAAATAATTTACAAAGAGTAACATCATTAATCTTAAAATTTAATTTTGTGAAAATGAATTGGTTTCAATATTAAAACTTAAGAAAATTTTCAATCTAATTAATGTATTTAATTAATTTTATTAAAAAATTGATCTAATTAATTGTAACTAATTTTTTATATTATATAAAAGTGGTTACTTTTGACTATAATAATTTAAAAAAACGAGGGTTGTTTTATTTGTTGTTGTTTTGGTGCTAAGTTTGGTTTGGTTGTTTGAATTTTGAAGATTGGAAAGAGAAAAGCCAATTACTGTCTCCCGGTGTCATCCAATTTTTGTTTGTTGGTAACAGAGAAAGCTGTATAATAGATTTCTAAGTGTGCAGTGAAATCAGTGTTCGTGCTTTGTACCCAAAAAAGTATTAATGAAAAACAAAAACCAAAACAATCCAACATGGTTGTTGTCTGTTAAGGTTTTTGTTTTAATGTCAAATTGAAGCCACCTATAATATTGAGAGAGAGAGAGAGAGAGAGAGAGAGAGAGAGAGAGGTAAAAGCATAGAAACTAGTTACCTTGAAATCATCCATTTCAGAAGGTGAAACTGGAGGGCTATCTGTTAGTGAGCCATTAAGAGGACCACTGCTGTGAGATAATCTTCCTGATGTTCTTGGAGATACTTCCTGCTGAACAAGTCCAAAAACAACAATTGCTGTATAATATTATTTTTTTGACAAATTATAAAATGAAGTTATTGATTGTGTATAAAAATCTAGGTTTTAAATGGCAATTGAAGTGGGGTTGTGAATTGTGATATATGCTGTTGTGGAGAATTGTGGTTAAATGTAACTTCAATTATAGTTGTGTTGCGGTTTTGAAAATTATAGTCTACATCATAGTCGCACATCCTTAATTTAAAATCTTAAGTGTAAATAAAGTTTTAAATAGAGACGGGACCGTAAAGCGGTTGGGATTAAGATATTGTCATCAACATTTAATCGTAAGTTTTTTACGAAATCAAAGATCGTGACGGATGTGACCTCTATTTAAGAGGTTGTCTACTTGTCTACAAATTTAGGAAGGAATTTTGGAAAAAATAAGAAAATGAGATTGGGATTGAGTTCAGATTTCATGCGGTCAAAGAATTCGAATTCACATAGTTAGGACATTGTAAGCCGGTCGATTTAGATCATATGATTCAAAAGATACAAATTTTAATTTTAATTAAAATTAATTAGCTTGAATTTTGACCATCTAATTTTAATCAAATAAATGTTCTAACAATGTGAATGCAAGAAATTCCTATTACTAAGAATTCAGATTTCATGCTGTTGGGATTTTTTGCATTCACGCTGTATTTGTTTATGAAAGTGGAATCATACAAATTAATTAATGTTGCAAACAAGATGAACCATATATGCAAAAATGGAACTTGAAGGAAACAAAAAAGGACTAAATCACAAGTAATAAACATCAATTGAATGGAAAAAAAAACAAGCCAAACAAAAAAAGATTGTTAGAAAAACAAGATAATTGGATTAATACTACATACCGAGTGTGACATGATACGATCCATGACCATCTGAGAAGTTTCAGAGGAAGCAAAAGAAAAAGGGTTACCAGAAACAGTAACATTATTAGAGTCTTCAATTTCACCAGCTATGTCTTCAAGTATTGCAGCATTTGAACAGCCATTGTTGTTCATGTTTGTGAGCTTATTCGAAAGAGGAAGTTGAGCTGGTGACAGAGCTTTAGAAACTTCCATGGCAGAAGCACTCCATGAACGAGACAAAAATTCCATTGGGTCACGCGGTGTCTCCGGTGGTTTCATCATCGAGTTAAATGGGTCGGGTCTCCATGGTTGTGAATTGGGTTTCTTTTGTTTTTCCATTTTTGGGTTTTGTGAGTTGAAGATGAAGAGTTTGTTTTGGTTTGATTGTGGTTTTAATAGGAAGAGTGAGAGATGAATCAAAAAAGCACCCTCTTTTGTTTGGAAAAGTTCACACCGTTGATCTAGCTTTTAATATTTATCTACGGCTATTATTTGTTACTTGCAAGCAACCTTTTGTAACAAAAAATATACTACCTTAGAGGACTATCAACCGTCACATCTAGATCTATCTAGATCGACGATTGAAATTGTTTCACTACGTGAAATTGACTGTATCATAGAAACCGTTTGATCTTAAATCAACAACTGAGGTTAATTACAGTTTAAATTGTGTGGTTATTCTATGACAGACAATTTGAATATTAGTGTTTATCTTTTTATAATTTTAGACCTTAAAAATCAAGGTTGTGTTAAGAACTAAGAAGAGTGTCTTTGTTAGTGGGAACCAATCATCTACGATGGTGAAACCAGCGGCGCTAGATCTTAGTTTTTGGATGAAATCAAATGATTCATATTTTGATCTCTCTAAAATAAATTTAAAATGCAATATTGTTGCGTGAATTGTTTGATCTTTTATTTGACTGTTTAAATTTATTGACTTTGACAACAACGTGAGTCTCGATTTTTCGTGATTAAATCATTCAAACGCGCATTAAATTCACACTTTTAATTTATAATATTTTGTAAAATATACATTGCAAAATGCAGATGAACACGAAACCAAACACATATAAGTTTTTTATAAGTTTAGTTATTTGCAATATATCCTTATTTTTATTAGAGGTTTTAAACAAATTAAATTGCTCGATTACTCTTGCTATAAATGTAATGTGTATTAGTCTAACCTCGAGGCGGGTGAAATTCCAAAACCTCAATTAGGAGGCTTTGGTGGCGCTTGAACTCGAGATCATCTAAAATATAAAGGGAATGAGTTTAGCGTTTCACTTTGACCCAAATTTCTTTTGCTCTTGATCACCTTGAATGCTAATGGACAAATTAAGCTCGAGGTTGCCTTGTTTTAGAGCTAGATCAGGTTGTTTTTACGATAGTAGTATACAAAGAAAATATCATATGCTCACAATTGTGTCATTATTCAATCAATGTGTTAAACATCTTTTTGTACAATTTTGATTTGAGTAAATTACCAATCTACCCCCTGATTTTATGTCATATCTTCTAATTCATCCCATTAGTAATTGAAATAGTTATATCCAACAGTTCAAATTGCACCTTGAAATAACACAAAATAGGTAACAGAAGGGCATAACATACTTGGGTGTCAATAAATTTATGCCCCACGCCTACGTCATTTCACGTCACATCAAACTATGTCCTGAAACGCTTTAACTGACACACCAACGGTTAAGGTCTAAGGAGGATAATTTGAGGACGACAACAAGTATTATATAAAGTCACAACGCGAGTTGGTGATCAACCACGAAAAGCCTATTTTCGATCATATTGAAACAACCCACAAATATCAACCAAATACTTTTACAGAGGTTGTGATGTCGTCAAATGTAGACGTTGTCAAACTCGAACACCGCCACAACATAGATGCTTGCTAATAATTTGTGGGCATCGAGTATGAATATCGTCGAACACGATTGTCGACTACAAACGATATCAAAGTCGAATATCAAACTCAAAAAAGATAACTCTGTTAAAGTCGAGCATTGTACTCGGCTAACACAAAGACCTTTACGACGAGGCGTGTCCAACATTCTAATTTGTTTCCCCTTTCACTCAAAACAACGACTTGGAGGACAACTGTTCTGGACTGACCCTAGTCGTATTCAACACACATAGGCCCAACATTCTTGACCTTTAACTATATTGACACAAGTCGGCCCTAATCCTAAAGGTTAAGAGCATGCAAAGACGAGAATCGCAATACCATATCAGTTGAGAAAATATATGTTCTTCTTTCTCAATGAACCTAATCCTCACACAATTTATAGCATTATTTTGACACATTAAAAGGTACATTTTCTATATCATAATACCTCTCAATCACCTCAAATGATTACTTGATTGAGTATCTAAGTGCTTGGAGGCACCACCCCTACCTCCAAATCACGAAGTGCTGCTGACTAGTCTCATTCGACTATCCTCTTCAATCTAGTTTGGATCAATCCTATAATTGTTTTTGCAGTTGTAGAAGATCTAAGTATTATTTCATTGATCGTCGCCAAAGAATCATTATGTAAGGTTGGTACAGAAGTCCAATTATTTCATTTATCATCTTTTTTTTAGAAAAAAATAATTATCCTTAATTAATCTTTAAAAATGATTGCAGAATTGAATAGCATTTCATTCTCTTACACAATTAATTTACCTTTCATTCTTAATTTACTTCTCTTACAAATTTGTGTACATGATGATCCTAGAATGATGATCATGGGGTCATAATCTTAGATAAAAACTTAAAAATATATATGTTAAATTTGATGGATTATATATCCTAAATACTCATTATGATGTAATTCAAATGTTATCTTTTTTATAAAGACAATTTAGATGTAACTTAAATTTTATCTTGATGAATTGAATAATTAATTTATCTTTTTGAACTACCAGGTAAGACTTTGGTAACATACTTAAATAAGAAATGAAATTTGTTTCAACATTGTTGATATTTTTAAATATCAAAAATTGACTTGATTCATAAAAAGACTAACTTTATACAAAAAAGTTAATAAATGACATGCTTAAAACTTTAAATGAGTTAGACCATCCACAATATGGGGTAATTCCATTAATAAATATCATGCTAGATAAGCACATCATTGAAGAGTCATAAAAATGGATGCTCATAGAGATAGAGATGAGTGTTTTCATAGGTGTTTCCCTTCTTATTTTTTTGTATGCAAGGCCCACACTTAAGAAAATAAATAAATGAATGTCATTGAAATGTAATGATATAAAATTATTTTTTAGATTCATGCAATAAATTTTTTGAGAGGCTAAGTTAGTAAAATTGAGTGTTTATTAAATCTTATCTAAAAAAATATAAAGCAAATGATGTGAATACACGAGACTTGCTGAAACCCTCGAATGATTGAGTTTTAAGTAGATGCTCTTAAAGGACTCTTGATATAGTTTGTTTAAAATTAAATACTCTGTTATTTTCAAATAACTATTGCATTTGACTATTTCACACATATTAAAAAAAATAACAAATAAAAAAAAAAGAGAATAATATTATTCTTATTAATTAAAGTAAAGTATATTATACTTATCTTAAAAGTGAAGTGGAGAATACTAATTTTAATGTGATGCATATAATATTAATTAGATAATACAATTAAAAATAAATAATTAAATTGCATTAAAAATTAAAAATGGTAATTTTGTAGAAAAAATTATTTTACAAATGTGCCTTTTATTGTGAGAATGGGTTAATTTTTTAGTAAAAGGAGTAACATGTAACTTTTTTATTTGGTTTCTTTCACTTAATATTAAATTTTTTAGCTACCTTTGTTATTTAGTTTGGTTTTTGGATCATCTTTTAATTTTTGTAAAGAAAAGCAAAAAAAAAAAAGAAAAGAAAAAAGAGAGTGGAGTGAAAAACGTGTGATGAGGTTAAGGTTGATGGATGAAATCTCCCATATATTTGTCTTTTTTGTGACTGAGAGAGTAAAAGAAAGAGAGGACTTTTTCTGTTTGAGACACAAGAGAGAGGCATGCTGGAATTGAAGAACGAATATGTGGGTCCCACCGTTGAGGCTGAGCGTAAATCGTACGGCACGAATCGGGGAACACCGAGCGACAACAGTCAAGTCACTAAGAACCCGTTATAGTTAGTTTGGTATGGTTATGCGAAACCAATTATTTCACTTAATCAAGATTTTGTTTGTTACAATTTATTTTGTAAAATAATTAATTTAAAAAAAATTTCACCTAATCACTTTTCGTATGTTTGTTAATTTTTTAAAAAAATAAAAAATAAAACAAAAATTCTAAAAGTTGTTTAGATTAGAAGTTGTTTTTAAGAGTTTATAAAAAAAACTTTTTTCATAATTAAATTTTAAAAAAAAAATACTTTTATTATGACATACAAATAACGCAGTTTCTATTTTGTTTAAAAATTTCAGCTTCTGTTTTGTTTAAAACAAAATTAAAAATAATATCTAAATTATTAAATCTTTATTTTTTTTATAATTTGTAACAAATGACTTCCAAATCTTATTGATTGAAGGTTTGATTAAAAATTGATATATTTTTTTTATCAAATTTGATACTAATCCAACTTAACAATGAGTAAAGTAAATTAGTTTGGGTCTGATTATTAGGTAAGAAGCTAAAATATTTTAATTTTCTAAAAAGATTATATATGATTAAATTATATTTTATTTCATAAAAATTACAATATTTAAAATAAATTTCAATGTAAAACTTCAACACAAGAACTACATTGGCACGCCTATGAATACTTTAGGAATTGGATATAGGCCAAAGTGTAACATCCTAATACCAACAACAGACGCCGTTATTTACGGTCTTCTCATCCCATTTTTTTTTCATTGGAAATTAGCGGTTTTTATTTTTATTTTTTTGAGAGTCTAACTAGCTCAATTGGTAATGGAAATGGATGAACGATGATAATTATCCTTTAAGTATCATATTTGACTGCCCTAGTTACAGAGAAACATGTGATGTTATCTTTACTAATATTAAGTCTATTAGCCTCTGTTTACAATGCTAGCTGACGAACGAAACTGATGAAAAGCAACGCTCACATACACTCTAGTGTGGTTAGGGTTTTCTGAAAAGTATGTATTGCACTTCTGCATTAGGATTCTATTTATGGAACCCCTTATACTAACCTAATGCATCATAACTTACAGTGTTTTATGTTCCTTTAATTCACGCTGATGCGTCATAAGAGCGTACCACTAAATAAAATAAATCTTACTTATTTGAGTGCAATGGTCATACATTGCTAGTGCAAAACAATTTTATACTTACATCCAATAAAATACCACAATATCTTCATGTCACATAACTAGTTTTAAAGTAACCATAAAAATGTGGGTGATGTGGCAAAGTGGTGAGCTCTCATTGGATTTTACACTGACAGTGCATATTATTTCATTATTTTTAATCTCTCATTAATTTATTCTTACATGTGTGATCGTGTAGGTTCTTGTAACGTCT
The DNA here is from genome assembly GCA_037974755.1 of Cicer yamashitae. Lineage (NCBI taxonomy): Eukaryota > Viridiplantae > Streptophyta > Magnoliopsida > Fabales > Fabaceae > Cicer > Cicer yamashitae. The sequence continues at coordinate 39,571,864 of JBBPBQ010020324.1, read as the reverse complement.
GCAGTAGTATTAAATAATCTATTTAGTTTTAATATATTATAAACAATTAGCGATATCTAACAACACATCACTACTACCCAAGTGATGAGAATATCTTGTGATTTGACGTAACATTTTTGTGATAATGTTTTTGTGTATAGTTTTCCTTTTGCCCTTATATCTATATTGAACACAAGGCATAATATGTGTCACCCTTGTATAGTTCAATATTATATTCCTTGATACTTGAGTATAATTAGTAACAATAATAAGATCAATATCTCATATTGACTTATTTTAGCACGACCATGCATTTTCACTCATAGTCTATCAAGGGACCCACATATATTACTGTTGTTATGTAGGAGGGGAAAATTCCATTTAGGTCACTCATGTCCCTCTGCACGAGTCATTGAATATCCAGTTAACCGACTTTATAATTGTCTTGTTACAGTCAATATTTGACGACAATAAAACACACAACTCCTCATGTAGGGACCATAGTGGTTTCAAGTCAAAGAGTGCATACACCACTATCACAATGAGAATAACTTATGACACTTACATAACACACTATGTAGTTTTCTCATGGTGAGTCAATTCAGTACACATTTACCCTAATGTATACTTATATTATGACTTGACATCTCATATCTATAACATGTAAGATAAGGTTATCAATCCAGACATATAATAGTCTTGACTGTATTATTATCACCCTTTATAACAATACTTGACTATGGATATTTAATAATAAAGTTATACATAATCTCACAATTGAGTCATCCACTCGATGTTCTATTAAAACAAATTTTATTTCAAGGACTTTATTACGTTGAAACAAAAATAATAACTAAAATGCCTCATATTATAAATAAATAGCATGATACAAGTTCTAAATTAAAATGCAAAACATTAGCCTCTAGGTCTTACACAAACAAATTTCTCTATGTTTTTTTCCTAACAAGTGTTATCTTTATCTTGATTGAAATTGATGCATCTTCAGCTTCCATTGTTTACACTGATAATCATAGTTCAAAAGAATTATCATAATGCATCATAGTGAGTATACTTAACTTGAAGTTAAACACCACTTCATAAATTTTCACTTAAACACCACTTCAAAAAATTTTACTTGAAACTAGATCACTTCAAGAATTTTTACTTGAAGCTAAATCACTCTAAGAATTTAATTTTTGCATGTCTAAAACCATCGACGTAGTTTTACAATGCAACTTGCAACAATGACAACCAATGTTCATGTGTCATTTAACACCTTGTGTTATTCCAATTGTATGAACACATTATTCATTTGGATTTTACACAAGTCATAATTGATCAAATTTCTCTATGTCAAACTTCACATCAGAACTTGACAACTATATACATATTGTATTGTACACCAAGTAGGACCTCAGGAAAGAAATGTGGGTCACAAATGACCACTTAATTAAGTACCAAGTATTTCCTAACCAAAATATTTCCAAACAACACTTTTACAGTATCACCTTTATTTTCTCCAAGAGCACAAGAGACTTGGACACCACATCTACACATAAATTCTTAATACAATTATATGGGCCACCTCTCTTATATATCCAACATTTAGCTCATTCATAGTCGATATGAGACTAACCACTCACACTTTAACCCATTAATCTCCCCCTCAAGCATGTTTCTTTCACATCTTATACTTGCATTGATGTTACAATTAGCGAAACACGCTTCATGACTACACATCTAATACACCAGGACCTATTATCGTTTCCCCACCAAGATAAACTAGAACTCTAAAACCACTTGTTGGAAAGTCTGGGAGTACAAGTGCAACAACAAGCTAAATACTCTAAAACCACAAGAAACTATAACAGTACATCTCCGTCCAAAATATTTTTCATTTTTGCATGTTCATAGAGATCCAGAGCTAAGGCTCATAATTCCAAAAAAATGCAGACATAAAATACTAAAAATAGATCTTTTTAAATTTAAGTGAACCTATAAAAAAAATTTCACTATAAGAGAAGCATTTCAGATAAATGAATAAGATCATATTTGAAAGGAAGAATATTGGTGTATCATTAAGTTTGAATAAAGAAATCTCGTATTAATGAGATGACTTATATATTACATATCTTAAAAAATTTGAATTAACGACCAAAATTTTGAAAAATTCAAATAAAATTAGATAAATTTTCTATAAAATAAGACAATTGCAAAATCATGAGTAATTAATTTACATCAAATATTCAAACACTAAAATGTTACATGATTTTAATGAGTTGAATTTCAACAAAATCACGTTACCACCGTGAATTTGACAAATTTGCTAGCATTATGAACTTACACCAAATAAGTAACCTTTATATTAACCAATGATATGAAGCAGCCCTTCGCTTATATACTATATACCATAGATGTAAAGGTGGGTCCAATGTGTCATCAGCGTGTTATTTTGAATCAGTAGTTCAGGTGTTAATGTTTGTATTGTGGCTCTCACTATCTGCAACCAACAATTACAAAACTATCCCTGACAGATACGTTTTGCCTTATATCAAATCTCGAGCCTTCACTACTGAATCACTGATGTATCATTCCTTTTCAATATAACTTACCCCTCTGAACACTATGCTTTTATTTTATTTTATTTGTTATAACATTCTCTCTCCCTTCAAAAGCTTCGTACACAGGCTAACTTCTTTTGTTTTATATTCTTTTACCTCTTTGTGAAATGTTTTTTTGTTTCCTTCTACTTAATTTGGAGTTTTGTTGCAGCTTGTCTCTTTAGCGATTTTGATAGTTTTAATGTGAATGACAATGAAATGATATATTACTACTATATGGCAGTATATGCGATCTTCAATGTAAGAACACAAGGGTCTATATACTAAAAATAGTCTTAAATATAAATAAATTTAACTACTTTTATAATATTTAAGGATGTTAGTTTTAAAATACCCCTAAATTATTATATATTTAGTTTAATTTTTTAATGAATTTAATTTTTATATATACTATTAATATAAAAAGTTTTTATGTTGTGAATTAATCACATGTGTCAAATCGTTACAAATTTTGATTTTTACCATAACCACTTTTAAAATCACACACACTATTGATTGTAATTAATTAACATTGTAAAAAAAATTATGCTAAAAGAGTATAAAAATTAAACTCTTTTATTTTTGTAGAAAAAGTTTTCATAAATGAGACTTTAAAAGATAAAAATGTTATATTTTAAGAGTGTAGTCTCATTCTCATCATTCACCAAAAATATGAAACATAGATTAGTCTTTTGAAAAGAAAAACGTATCAAGTAATTGATCTCATTGAATTTTCTCAAACTAAATCAATAATTATATTTTCTAAATTGCTCCTCATAAAAACTTATTCGATGAGAATAAAATGGTCATTGAAAAATAAAATCTAAATTAATTGAAAGGTAATTTAGGAGTAATAGCATTAGATATAATAGAAATTGTTAACTTTTGATTATATTTGAAACCATTAAATATGATTTTTTGTTGTTTATATTTGTAATTAGAGGAAATAACTTTTAGCTGTTTATAATTATTGTAGTGTTCCACCCGTCGTGTAGTTGACCACGTGTATAAGACAAACTTCAGGGACATCCCTGCAACAAAAATATTTGGCCCTTAAAAAATTCAAAATCCTCCAAATTATAAAATATCATATTCTTCCTCTTTGTTCCAGTGTCTTCTTCCTCCATTGAAGGTAAATTTTGTCTGTAAAAATGATGAATACTTGATGTTTGTTTGTTCACTTTCGAGTGACTAAAATGATATATTTTTGTGAAGGACTTAAATGCACATTTTATATTTCATTGAGACTAAAACAAAATTTATTTTTCGTATTTTCCATGATAACATGTAATAATAAATTTATCTTTCAAAGAGATTCAAATAAATATGATCATCATTCATTAATACCAGCAAATTCAAAACATTATGACATTAACAACTAGACAATCTGAAACACAATACAACCAGGAATAAACAAACTATAAGAAAATATATAAGTGAGCTGCTATTGTGTAAATCTAGGAGTAGACATAATTGTAGAGGATGAACATTTCTTGGAAGGCAAAATTGAGATGTCTCTGGCTATTGATTGAGTTACAACTGCTGAAAAAAGAGTTGGGATGAAGAGACGATTGCCTAATTAAGCACAAATATTTTCATATTCAATTTGTGTTAAATACACATGGTCAACCACAAGATAGATGGAGCGGCACCTCAACCTCCTCGCAATTCTAGTATGCCCAAATAAACCGATTGTATAATTTTTCAGATAAATATTAACTTATTTCTGTTTATTTTTATTCTATAAAAAAAATGCCCAAAGGTTAATTTCTGTTAATTTTTAAATTTCTATGAGATAAAAAATTTAATTATACTCAATTTATTGTTAAAAAAATAAATAGGAAAATGTTAACGTGTATTCCAAAATCACATGTTAATAATTCAAAGTATAAATTACACAAAATTTAAGATTTTTTTTTCTACATTTTAATTCAAAATCACATCTTATAATTGGTGTATTCAATTTTTTGAAAATCAAATATTGTGTTATTTAATAAAAAAAATTAATTTTTAATATCTTTAATATGTACTTTTCAAGTACATGTTAGCGTGAAAAGAAAAACATAGAGCACTTGTTTTTTATGATTGAGACGAAAAGAGTAAATGGAAAAGAATATTTCTATGGTCAATTATGTGAGGCTGTAATTGGTTAGTGAAAATGGTGAATCTCTGGATAATGTTTGTGCTTTTGTTTCTTTTCATGGCAACATTTTTGGAACTTACGCCACATGACTTTAAAATACAATTTGTTCTATCTGAGCTGACTGTATATATGTCCATTATCGACTATTTTAATTTTAATGAATTTCGGGAAGAATTGGGGATGAAAATCTCCGGTTTTACGCAACTTTAACCTTTACATCTAGATTAATTTACCTTTTACATTGCTGAATCTCATGAAAAATTGAAAGCAAATTCTAAAATCAAAATATGAAACATGATCGAAAAAAATGAAGTTGAGATGTTTTTTTTATTTAATTTGAAAAAAAATTCAAAACTAAAAATATAGATTTTATAAGTATTTTTAAATTAACATGTTATTATTAGAACATGTAACTTATATAAGTATAACTCCAACGATTAATATTTTTTACTACTATTTCTGACCACTACTACTCTTATCGATCATTCAATTCTGATCACCACTTCATCACTTCCAATTATCGTTTATCCGACTGTCAATTGTCTCTTTTAACTGTTGCAGTACATTTGACAATTGATCACCATTACGATAGTCACATTTTACAACTCCTGTTTTAAATTACTATTATTGAAATTATTATAATTTTTATAATATTTGAATTATTTTAAAACAAAATTTATTTTTTTTATAAGCTAAAAATTTTATTGGAAAGAAAATAAGAGATTTGATGGTTTTAAATATTGTTTTTCTCTAGCACTACATCATCAAAAAACCAACAATACCTATATTTGGAAATTGATGATCCTTTCGTAAATGATCACTGTTATTTTAATTAGACAAGTTATAACCAAAAACCCCGTATGAATTACATTTTCAGAACCTTGTGTAGCATCGTATTCCTGAAGTGTCTCTCTTCTTTACGATTTATATCAATTTTTTCTTGATTAGAGGGAGAAAATTCTTGAATAAGAGTATTGTCTCTCAATTCAACGTTGAAGATATGATCAACAAACGAAGAATTGATGACACAATGATATATTTTTATTTTTTATATTTAAGTATTTTTATGTGTCAAAATCATTTTAAACCATCTCCACTTTTTAAGTTGAAAAAACTACATTTTTTTATTCTTTTTAAATTGTATCTCGTAGTCAAATTCATTAAAATATAATTTGATCCTTTTTAGTTTCTTTAAGTCAAAAAACTTGTACATTTATCTTTTTTCACATATTCCATTACAAAAATATACATGTGACTATTATAAATTTGACATGACAAATTTAAATATTTTTTATTGAAAAATATTATTTTTAAATTAATTTTTTATTAAAAAAAACTCAAGAACCCCAAAAATTTCATTATCTTCCAAACATTCACTGCGAACCTAGAAATTTTAGCAAAAATTCAGTTAAAAAACCAATCAAACCTCAAAAAACACAAAAATCAAGAAACAAAACCAAAAAAAGTCAAAACTAACAAAACTCAATTTCTTCACCTCATATCGCATCACCACTAACAAATCTTATTGTAAATCCGTGTGAATGAGTTGTTGCTTTGGTGGTCTTCCAAAGCAACAACCCTTTTACATTATAAGCACAACTTAATATTTAAATCTTGTCCCTACAAATGAATCCTTTGATATCATAAAAAGTTGATCTAGTAGAAAGTTTCCTATCTAGTTCCCTAACTTTGATCAATAAATCGTCTTATGACTCCATAAAAGGAACACTCATAGCACGAATACTATTCAAGATATGATTTGATAAAAAATTGGCCACACCCTGCAGATCCCAACCATTATTAGAACTAATATATTGCCTTATGCTCTTTCCCACTTCGCTTATAAGCACATAAATGCTAGTCTCATCCACGAGTTGACCTCTACCATGAATCCAAGATTTAGTCCATAAATGCTCATCCCCACTTCGCTTATAAGCACATAAATGCTAGTCTCGTCCACGAGTTGACCTCTACCATGAATCCAAGATTTAGTCCATAAACTAGTAAGCATTCCATTATTAATCATCTACCTCCACATTATTATTGAACAAATCCCAACAATCACAAAACCCACACATAAAGGGAGTGGCGGCTTCTTTTGGTTTTGTAGGGATTTCCTTTTGTAATGTTTCATTTACCCTCTCCGTGTCCTCTTGTATGGACAAGGATACCATAAAGGGAATGTCAACTTCTGAGAAGTACGGGCTCAACTTTTCTTTAGAGATCTCTAGTAGGGGAGGTGATGAAGGGGCTGGTAGAGGAGAAGTTTGCTTTAGAGGTATGTGAGCTCTTAGAGTCGACCTATGTCTATGAATCACAAAAGATCCAATAGCTTCAAGGATTGGATTTGCACCAACAACCAAAATATTGGAGAACTAATAGCAGATCCAAGAACATGAACATGCAAATGGTTAAGCAAATTGTTTACCTTTGAAGAATGCTTTAGCATTTCTTTAGTCCTTTGAGGGATAAAAGTAACCATCACTTTTAGTGGATTGGAATGAGAAGTCTTTACTCTTTGAAACATGAGGGAATAAGTGAAGTTAAAAGTAAAAAATGACGCTTAAAAGACCAAGCGGTCTTAAGACAATGAAGCTTAAAAGACCAAGCGATCCTTAGACCTCATTTTCTTGTCAGTTGATGCCAACACTACCTTAGCGCATTGCCTTCAGCTGATTTTGGAAGTCATTGGATCTAATGGCTCATTAATATGAACATCATTAGGCGAAGTACGCATTTTTGGAGGTTGTCGTTCTTAAATTTTTCTTTGACAACAACCTACCAATTAGCAAAAACGTTAGCTTTCCCATGTTGATCGAGGAATTCCGCCATAGAAAAAACGTGAACCTTATTCAAGCTTTGGCGACCGACCTTATCAAGTTCTTCCTCGTTAATAAAATTCATATTAGCGCTAGGAACTGTGGACTCGTAGCTAATGGGGATTTGTTGGAAAAGCCTGAACTGTCTTGCCACACATTGGGGAATGTAGTATTCCACTTAAATCTTGTTGTTCCTACTCTTTGGCTTCAAACTACGAAGCAGATCTCTGGCCGTCAAGATCATAGACCAATTCTCGTTTACGGTTGCTTGGGTGATAAGTCGTCCCTTCCTACATCAAATATCAGAACCTTCTAAAATGATTGGGGTCCAACCGATTGAGATTCAATTCAAGGAGAACAATTGTTTTGCTCTAGTGAAGGCATGTTCAAAATTACCTGCAAATGGATTAGCCGTCTCCACAAAACTCACCCCTCATTAGGAATTGAGTTAGGGTTCAAAGTTGTACTAAAAAGTTCAGGAAAATAAAATCTAAATCATAATTGAAGGAACCAAATTGATCCAATTATATTTTTTATATCATTTCCATCCCTCATCCAATCTAAAATGTTGTGTAAAGACCGATAGAAGGAAGGAAGAAAGGAATAAAGAACACCAAGCTATGTTCCTCCTAGATTGAAGAAAGGAAACATATAGTTGCAACTAATGGATGATTGTCACATAACTAGTAGAAAAAAAATTATTGAACCAATACAACAAGAAAGAGTTGTGCTCTACATCTGTGACATCGCATTAAGTTTCATCGTTATGTGTTATAAAGGAAGCATAGCTAGAAATCGACCTTGAAAATTGAAATCCCAAAGAAGGTATTAAGGCATAATGAGTTGTGGGAGTTTCAGCCCCAAAGATTCGCAAACTAAGAATGACAAGGTTAGGGGTCGTCATACCCTAAGGATAAATAAAAGTTTCAGAACTTACTGACCAATAGCCGAGGAGACCAAATAGGCTATCCATGTCGAAGGCCATATATACCTTGGAAAGTATGATAATATCATAAATGCTCCATCGTTTCTAATCTTGCTCTTAGCCGCTGCCACCCTAGAAAGCCATTTCAAATAAGAAGGGATCAAACGAAGACGTGTTCTGAATTCATTGGGTTTCCTTCAACACTAAACCATTCACAATCCAGCGAAAGTTTAGAGTTGTGGGGTTTTACAATGAAGGCCTCAGTGGTGACATCAGATGTGGAAGGACAAATGGTGAGGTGATCTTGAAGAGGACGAAGTGCCCTTGAGATTTTTCCCTTGTTTTGGTTGAAATTTGTGAATTAGAAGAAGACATGACTGAAAATTAGAATTTAAGAGAAAAATAATTCGAGGAAGGAAATTAAGACTACAAGAGGTTGCAAGAAGAGCTTTAAGAAGGCAAGAAAGAATCAGATTATGAATAGCAAGAAGCAAAGTGTGAAGCTATCAACTAAGGCTATTTTTGTAATTCAATGATTAGGCAAGTATTGCGGTTAATTAGTTGAGATAATCAAGGTTACCGTTTGAGTAATTATATTATTAAAGATCAATAAGTTTCGCCATTTCATAAGCCAAAGCATGGTTTATAATGACTAATTTTTTGTTTTACGGTGCAATGATGGTAGTGTTCACGCATAATAATTTTTTTTTCCGCATATCATCATTTCATAAGTTATCTAATAATGCAGCACAAAAGGCATTTATTTCCACCTATAATAAATAATTTGCTAGTTGAGAACGACAAACAGTCGAATTTAGGGTGGACCGAATTTACCATAGTAGAAGTAAGGTCAGGTGAATAAAAGACATCTGAATGTAAGTCATTAGAATCTTTCTCTAGTCAACAGAGGTCCAAGAAGGTTGCACATGCATAAGAATGAGTCAAAGTTCATTAGAACTTGATAATTTTGTAGTTGTGCTCGAATTTCACGTTTCAGTGCCACTAATGATAAACATGGAAGCATAATTTGAGGAAAAAGAATGTGCGAATATCTCAAATAAGACATGTCGTGAAGATTGGAAAGACAAGCCAATCATGGGGTGCCATGAATAACTAAAAGCATAAGTTATCACACATTAATCGCATAATTAGCCGAATAAGGCTTTTTTTTAGGCCACCATTTTATGTCAGTAGGATTAGCATTTTCCTATAAATACAAGTACTTGTAAATTTTATATAGACTCAATCAATTTCACAACTTTTTCGTGCATGTCTATATTTTTATCATTTTACTTTACTTTATGCATTCTTTTGTCTTGTAGCTTAAACACAAACACATCATACTTAACGCTTTTTGAGTAGTTAAGGAACTCATAGCTGAGGTACAAAATTCATTCATCAACATAATTGTTTGAAGAAAAGAGAATTATAGTTGAAAGCAGTTAACCGATTCTTTAGTTAATTCTTAACCCCAACAACAGAGTTTAATGTAAATAAAAATGTATTTCAATAAAATTGAAATTTGAGTTTTATACAATAAAAAACTATTTCTATAAAAGTAAAAGTTGAGTTTATAGAACTACACCTAAAAATATGTTTCCCAAAATTCAACTTTGAATTTTATAGAAGTAAATTTTAATTTTAGACGATATAAAAAATATATTTTATAAAAAAGAAATTCTAGTTTTACTTAAAAAACGTTAGCACACACAAACCTTAAAATTGAGTTTTATTACCTAGTAAAAGTCTATGTTTGACGAAATATTCTAAAAGATATAGTTATGTAAAATTCAGCTATGAATTTTGCGGAAGTAATTTTTTATTTTATGATATTAAAAGTTATCAAAAACTTGAATTTTGACTTTTTAGTAAATTTTAATTTCTTTAATTAATTTTATAGGAGTATTTGTATATCTATGTGGTGTTAGTTTAGTGGTAATAATTTTTTTTTTAAATTAATCGTAAGAGTTTGATTATGTATCCTCAAATAGTGAAGTTTACATCTCATCTCAGACAATTGTAAAATAATCATTAATACCATATTTATTAATAATAACTTTTTCGTTCCACAATTTTATTAAAAAAATAGGAGTATTTGTTTCTATTTATCAAGATTTTATTAAAGCGATTATAGCAATAATTGGATTGTCAAGTGACAAACAAGAGTTAAGTTTTATTTGACATAATTTTTTCTAGATGAAATGATAAAGACACTCACACACAACTATGATGTCCTTGGTTCAAACTCAAAATATAATATCTAAATTAACAATATCGGTATTTTTCAGTTGAGTTAGATCTTACGAATTTTTAGTAAGACTCAAATTCCACGTACATTTTTAAAAAGAGTATGTTAAAAAGTTATACAAAAAGTAAAAGTTTACATGAAATAAAAGTGTCATTAAGATGAAATTTACTCAGAAAAAAACTAATAACATGGAATAAAAGTGTAATTTGAAGTTATTTGAGAGGGAAGCTGTAACCTATCATTTTAGTTTTGGAGTAATAATGAAGTAAAAACATTTATAGGGAAGACCTACTTTTTCCACCCTTTTTCATCTTTCATGTAAACAATGAAAAACATAAGGGTGTAATCATAGATAATACATTTGGATCTATAGATTGGTATATAACAATGGATTGGTAATCATAGATAAATATAAATTATAACATATGTAAATTTGAAAAAGACAAATTAAGAATACAATACATTTGGATCTATAAGAATCAAGATATTGCAGTTAGAGAGTATGGTATGATAAGAGTGAAATTATTTTCATTGTCTTCATGGTCGTCAAGAGTTTTTCAAAGTTAGGTTAATCTTTTAATGGGGTATCGATTAAATAGTTAAACGGATGAGAGTATAGACTTACCATTGGGCATAGAAAAATGATTTGATACATCACGGTTCATTAATTCATCAATTAATTGATGTTTAATAGTAATTGACCATAATTTATATTAATAATATATAATTTCTACTAATTTATTATTGTTAATCTATAATTAATAATTAAACAATTAATTTAATATTTAATTCATATACATTATCGATGTAAATTTTATTTACATTGTCGGTGAATTATAACCATCAGATCATTAAGAAAGTTTTACTTTAATTATAACTACTTCAAAAATCATACAAAAGAATATTGTGATGTATTAAAAGTGTAAATTTTTTTACATTGACGATTTATGAAATTTATATTCATTTATTTTCACTTCAACTAATAAAGATGGTTGAATATAGATTCAATATTTCCCTTACAAATTTTATTTTACAATATTAGAAAATAGATTGAACATTTTAAAAATATTTGAAAACGACAAATCACTATTTTTATTATTACTAAAAATGAATTATCCCTAGCTATCCATTTATTTTCTTTCACAATTATTCATTATACATCTCTTTGTTAGGAATTTAAAATAAAAATAAATTTTAAAAAATAAAATAGAAAATATTTTTTTAAAATAAACATATTATTAATTACTCCATCTCCTTTTTCTATTTCTTTTTCTCAATGAAGGGAACACGTTGATTATAAATTTTTGTAACCTCAACCTTACACCCAAAATTGAAGAATCTGTATGCATACTCTGACAAAACAAAGTACATAACTTTGAATCCCTTCTTTAGTCTCTGAACTTGAATACAAAATAAAAGTACCATGATTGAAGCTAGGGCCTCCTTATTGAATTCGAATTTAGGCAAGTGGAGAGACATAGAGTCAAATTAGTCAGAGGAGATAGCAATGTGATAGATAGATAGATATATTGATTTATTTATTTAAAAGGATAGATAGATAGATATATTGATATTAAAGTGGTGGGGTGCATTATATTACATAGTTTTACAGATTGGTCCCATAGCAAAAGGAATTGGTTTTCATCATTAACACTAAGATACTACATTCATCTAAAGAAAATGGTGGTTGGACACAACAACTTGTACCTTTTCTCATTGCCACTTCTTCCCAAATCCAATATTATGGATTTTGAAACTTGATGGGACCTTCAACTGCATATTGTTTGATAAATTAATGCTTCCTACTCATAAGCCAATTAGTTAACCTTGATTAGTATTTTTTTTAATAAGCATAACCTTGATTTATATTATTCTAGATCACATATTTGTTTAGTTATATATCAAATTTGGAGACTTGTACAAGTGTCCTGTCCTTTTCTATGTTAATTATAGATGTTTTTAATGGTGGGCAGTGAAGTAGTTTATATGTTATAATAATGATGCAAAAGTTGGATTTTTTTTATATTGTTAGCGGAGAATGAAACTTAGTAATTTAAAGCTTGGTCGAAGTAAGTAAAATTTAGAAAAAAAAATTGTTTTAGTTAGAAGTTAAATCGAATTCTCCTGAACGATTTGTCTTTCACTAAAATTTATTAATCATTTGAGCTCAATTATTCAACGATTCTCCATGTAAAAATGGATATATAACTACCTGAGCTGCATTAGTTGAGAAAAATAAGGAGAGATATGGGAGTAGGACATATATGGTTCTGCTTGAAATGAAAATTTCAATTATCTCTATTGTAGGTGCAAAGAGTTTTTTTTTTTTAACATAACACATTAAATATATTAACGCATCACAACACAATGAGTGCTATGAATGAAAAAATATACAAAGAATCTAACACAGACAATAATCGATACCAAACGAACCAAAACCCTATTTAACCAAAACACCTAAAATACTCAAACAATATCCAAACAAGCTAAGGGTTGCGAACTCCATGTTGTTTAGATTTGATCTACACCCAAGATGTAAATTTGATATCCTTCAAAATTTGTTGTGAGTTATTTTCATGTTGATTAAAAATTATGTTATTACGAGATTTCCAAATAGACCAAACACAATGCAAACAATCATGGACCTTCTTGCTATTAGAAACCAAGACTTTGAAAAGATAAACACGATCACGACTATTGCGAGGGAAAGCGCTATGTATACCCAACCAAATTAAAATTTCACTCCACACTTTTGAATAGAATATACACTCAAAAAAACAAACGTTGAACAAACTCATTTCCACCACAATAACTTATGCATGACTAAACATCTTAAATAAGTACCCCTCTACGAAACATGTTATCTTTTGTTGGTAATATGTTATTAAATAATCTTCATGCGAATCAAGAAACTTTTGAAGGAGACAAGCAACTCCATATATGGTCAAAAACAAGGGAATCCACAACACCACTCTCATCCTGCAACACATAATAAGTTTGTCCAAATTTGTCCTTAAAATTGATTGTGTGTATCTTGATACGAAGACAAAAAGAGTAGATGTTATCATGATCAAATAATGTTACACAGATCTTTTGACAAATAAAATAATTAAAGATGTTGACTAGAGGATAAACATATTTGAGTTCTTCAGATCGTTGACTTTCCATTAGTGTGTTGACTTTTTATTAGATCATTGATTTTTTATAAGAGTGTTCACATTTTATTAGAGTGTTGACTTTCCATCAGAGCCTCGCGATCAAATGCTTGTTATAATTATCAGAGGTAGATGATCATATGCATGTCATACTTATCAAAGGCAGACGATCATAGCATTGCTTGCAACAACAGAATCACTAGAGGCGCGCTTAGAGCTTGTTCAGCAGACTTAAAAAATATTTTCAGAGCAAAGTCTTGGTGTTCCTTTATCTTGTCCAAACATCAGAGGATGAAGTGTAAAGTCATATAAAATTATGTGATCTTGGAACTGCACACTTAAATAAAACATTATTTCTTTGAATTGTTTCCGCAAAATAATTTTTGTTATCATCAAAACAAGTAAGGGTCATTGTTCTTCAAACAAATTTAGTTCTAACAATATCCCTCTTTTTGATGATGACCAACATCTATTTTTGTGAACAATTTTTAATTTAATAGAATAAAAACCACATAAAATATCACAACAAAGCTCCCTCTTAATATACGCATGTTTAATAGTAAGAGTGATGAATGATATCTTGACAAGATAATTGATAAGCATAAGTATTTGTTCTAAACAACATATACTCCCCTTTTTCTCATCAAACAAAAAGAGTTGAGTAAACAAGTTTTAAAAAATACAAATAGAGAAACAAAAAATACATGAGAATTAAAGATTTGGGCCGGTCAACCTAGCTAAGATTAAGCCTAGGGTATTCTGAATGTTCTCCTAATTCTTGGATGTTTGATCCATAAATACCTTTGTTTTAGCTTCCAAACGATCAAAATCTTCCTTTTTGACAAACTAAGAAGGATAAACATTGGGGTAAAGGGAGTGGCAGAGTGACTCTCATAGGCAAATTCTACAGATCCTAACACAGCAACAACGAGAACATCTAATGAAGGTATCTTAACTTGTGGAATCATCATAGTAAACTACAATAGTGCTAAGGGGGCAACCATTGGTGGTTCCAGATGAACAACACTGGTAGAAGATGGATCTTCATTGGATGAACATTCTGATGTGGTTGTAAGTAACTTTCTAGATCGATTGCTCTAACCTTTATGAAGTTGCATGACCCACATATAGAGGATCTCAGCTATTTGTTTGAAAGCAACATAGTTTTGAGAGGCCAGACATAATTCATGCTCCATGTTGCCCGTTATCCAATTCGTGACAAAAGATAGGATTGTGTTCCAGTGATTTGAAACGTTATTAGGATGCAAACTCTAAGCATTCCTATAGTGAATCAAGTTGACTTTAGAAATGAGAAAGGAAATGAATGAATCAAGGTTTGGGAAGCCAAAGAGAATGGAAGGAGTGAATGGAGCTAGGTCTAGAGGGATGGATGTGGCAGCTTCAGAGTGAGATGGAGGTGAGGTAGGAGCAGATGAGTCATTTGAAGATGTTTCAGAGACTAAGTAAATAACTACTTGAGTTGTTATCTCAGCCGCTTGGTGAATTGGATTCATAAGCGTAGGTGAGGGAGGGTTAGAGGCATGTGTGGAGAAGGTAAGTGTAAGTGGACTGGTAGAATGGGTAGGTATTTGTGGAGGGTTAGTGTGAGTAGAGAGTGGTGTTGGAGTTGGATTTGTGTATTAAGAGGGTATGGAGGGAATGTCATAAGATCCACTTGGTTGACCAAAGATCCTTCAAACACCACCACTTGGCCTTATGCAGTCCTTGGCAGATATGAGCCTCATTTTAATGACATTTGAAATGTTGAACACTGGTGCAGATGATGAAACCAAGTGTTCTTCTTGAACATCTCCTCCTATTACCTCTAAATCTTGAATGATAGGAGTTCTCATCAGTACAACAGTGATGAGTCTAGGGTAGGCGATGGTTCTGATCTTTCCTAACCTAGAGTTGATAACACAAGACCTCATATGTTCTAAAATTAGGTTGGAAAGATTTATCTTGATCCTCTGGGAGATGTTCCACATCAAATCCTTGTGGTCTTTACTGACATGATTTACGTACCCACTTTTGGGTACCACACAGCCAATCAAAATCCTTAAGAGCACTACGTATTTAGGTTTTAAGTGAACTAATATGGAATTGACCTTACGATCTTCAAATAACTCTTTGTTGATTTTGAAGGAGCCATGATGTGACTCATAACCATTTTCAATAATCATTCCTTCATCCGAGCACCTTATAATGGGCGCGAGGTATTGTTGAGTAATTTTGATGGGAAGTCCCCTAACACCATATTTTTGACACTCATCTTGTTAGCATCACGAAAACTCCAGAATTCCTTAACAAGATTGTCCAATGCAACATCTTGTTCTAGGCTAAAACATTCAAACCAACCAACACTAGCACAATCTTCAATAAAATCAAACCCGTTCTTAGTGAGGTTTGCGAAAGTTACTTGGAGTTCATAGAAGATATCCAGGTTATCAATATTTCAAGTCATTGTAAGAACATAAGACACATTACCGAGTGTAGTTTGAGAGGTAGAGCTTGAAGCCATTTGAATGTAAGAGAGATTAAGAGAGTTTCAAAGGTTTGAAAAAGAGAGAACAAAAGTGTGGGAATACGTGAGTTCTGAGTGATTGTGAGTGGTGAGTGGTTTTTTAAAAAAAAAACGTTTGAGTTTCTCAAAATAAAATTGACATGCATGTGTTAACATGCGTAAACCACACTAGTTAGAAAATTACAGACCATACTGTAGTACCCCAATTTTGTCCAACTAACTAAAAATAAATCAAAAAAGTAATAATATCCATTTTATTATAATATATCAAAATTTATGTTTGCTATTATTTTACTTCTCTTTATGAAAACTTAAAAAATAAATATATAAAGATATATATTTCCGCCTTCATAATCATTAATACAAAAAATAAAAATATATATAAAATAAAAATGATACAACTAAAGATAATAAGGGATGCTCTTTTTTTCATAAAACCACGATTATAATAACATTAAAGTAAATAATACACAATGATATATATTTAATTAATTAATAAAATAAAATAAAATAAATCCTATTGTCCTCTCTGGTTGTTATGAAGCAGAGAGAAGAAGACAAAACTTTGAATTTTAAGCAAAAGCATAAAGACAACATTCTGCAGAATCAGAGACACATATAGAGAGAAATCTTAGCTCATCCAAAATCTGCTTTATTTCTCAAACATAAACAGAGAATTAACACACTCAGATAAAAGCAATTTTTTTAAAAACGTTGCAACAGACATGCTGAAGATCTCAGATTATGAATAAAGAAATTAAAACATAAAGAAGAAAATTAATTGGGAAACACAAAGGCAAAGCAGGAAAGCAACCAAACAAGTTAAAAAATTCTATAAATACATCTTCATTTGTTTTCAAAAGGGATCGAATTAATTCTGCTTATAAAAAAAAACACTTTTAAAGAAGCAGAAAAGGAAGAAACCAGAGGCAGTATCAGTGACAAAAAACAAATAAAAAACGTCAATGTATTTTTTCTCTTATACAATATATCTGTTTGTTCTTATATTCACCATATAACTCTTTTGTTATAAAAATGAAAAGTTTTGATATGTAAAAATAAGATAACGTTATGAACGAAAAATAAAACGAACAACTCAAACCTTTAGAGACGCCGTCAACCATACACCACCACCTTCTTCTTTTTCTTCTTCGCAGCGTACCGGGGATCCACGTCTTTCACGTTTGTTTCGTTATTTATCTATTTAATATGATGCTTCATTTTGTTGTTTGTTTGCTGAAGTTTTGATTTCACCCTTTAAAAATGATGCCTTTCACTTGTTGGTTGATTGATAAATTTTCTGAACACATGTTTAAGAGTGATAACTTTTTATTTTGTTTAAAATTGAAAGATTATTAAACTGAAGCTTGTTTGATACGTTCTTATCACAACAACAGGTATATCATATTAGGCAAGGTAGTAGATGTCAGTTTTGTTTTTTTCACAAGCAGAGTAGGTTATTCAGTCTCTTTTTGCACAGAGGCAGCAAAGTAGAGTAGGCTAGATAACTTGCATAACTTACACGGTTTGCTTGCACTTTTATTTTATTAAATCAACAAATTCTATAACAATTCTTTTGCTAAAAATAAAATCAAAGAAAATATTGATTCACGTCATATGTTGACATAAATTGTTACATCGTAATAGTTCTAAAACTCGCTTGTTTTTTTACAAATTAGTAAATTAATTCAAAATCAATTTTTAAAATTTGATTAAATTAGATTTGACATCTTTTTTAATCTTTGAGTTGTTAAGACACAAGTTGTACCATTTGTTGTTTTAAAACTCAATTTTAAAATCGAAAATAATAAAATATTCTTAAAAGGGTTGACGAGATGAGACATCTTTTTACTCCTTGAGTTTTTGAAACACGAGTTGTACAGCTTGATAGTCTTGAAACTTTTACTTCAAAATAACTATTCAAATCAAACAAACTCTTTTTTTTTCTCTTCGTCAAAACAACCTTTTTTTTTATCAACAACAACACAAATTTTCTTTAAAAACAATCAACACAACCGTATTTTCTACTAAAGAACTACTTAGCTTTGATTTCTCCATCGTATCGGGAGATACGTAGGAGCAAGATCACACTCTTGTCAAGCACATTAATAAAATTTCTTTGTTTTCCCTCTTTTTCTTAAGCATACATTTATTTCAAAATCATATTCAAAAAATAATTGATATTCATATTTAATAATAAGAGGAAATAAATATATTTAAGTTAATATTGATTTTGCACAATTAATTATAGGTAACCGTATTTTAACAGATGTCGTAGGGTGCTAATACCTTCTCTACGCAAAATCGACTCCCGAACTCAAAATTTGGTTTCAAATACTATTTTTTTTTTCATTTCTATTTTTAAGGGTTTCCTAATATTTTTCCTATTTTAAAATAAATTTTTGTGGCGACTCTATTGAATTCGAGAAACACTCGAAACTTATGACCACGACAGCTGGCGACTCCACTGGGGAAATTTAGAGAGTCAAGCATAACATAATTTAATTGTGCATAATTTTTAAATTTTTTTATATTTGTTGTTTTTCATTTTCTTTTACTTTATGTGTTTATTATTTCTTAATAAGTATTGACTGTCATTATAATATTCTTTTAAGTGGCTAGTTTTTATTTATTTATTTACTTATTTATTTAATTATTTATTTATATATGTGTGTGTGTGTGTGTGTTTAACATTATGAAGCTTTTGAATTATGCTTATCCCACACCCTATACTTGCACTAAGACACACATTTATGAGTGAAACCTTATACCCGGGTTTGAACAAATCTTAAGTTTAGTTTCAAGGTCGCGTAGTGGTAGCCTTCTGGATGTACATCATGTTTGGTTAGCATGAAGATCTCACCTAGAGTTTAATCCTATTAAGGGAATTGTCACTCCAGATAGTTTACCTATTGTTGTTGACAATATTCCAAAATAGGATTACTTGCTCTAGGAACCGTGTTTAGAACTATAGAGTCACCCTTGTGAGAGTTTCACTACATAAGCCAATAGACCCTTCATTATAAGAATATCCATATAAGCCAAAAAAAGTACCTCATACATTCATTCAAAAGCCAGGAGGTTGATTGACTTACATTTCTTCATTTATATAACCATTTAAGAAAGCATTTTTCACATCCATTTTGTATACAATTATTTTGTTAAATGCTGCAAAAGAAAGTAAAAATCTTCATGTAAAAAGAAAGTAAAAATTTTGTTAATTGCCTCTAACCTTGTCAGGGACAAAAGTTTTAGTGTAATCAATACCTTCATGTGGATTGTATCTTAGAGCTACACGTCTAGCTTTTTTCTAACTACTTCACCTTTCTCATTTAGTTTTTTTTCTGAAAACCTAGTTGGTTCTAATTGACTTCTTTTCTTTAGGCTTAGGTACAAGATCCCATACATCATTTGTTTTGAATTGATTCTATTCTTCTTGTGTGGTAATTATCCATCCATCATTTTATAGAGCTTTGTCTATTGTTGTAGGCTCAATTTCAGATAACAGTCCAAACATAAAACTTTCTTTAAATGAACATCTGGTCTTTAGAGGATCATTTACACTTCCTATGATCAGAGATTTTGGTTCATTAGAAGTTGGTTCTGTTGATTTTTTTTGATATTTTTGGTTCCTCTAATATCTATAAAACTTCAAAATCTACATTTAGCTTTGACTTTTTATGGTTAAGCTTTTTGCCATCAAACTTGACATGAATTGATTCTCAACAATCATTTTTCCATTGTTGTATACTCTATAGGATTTACACCTTTTAGAGTATCCCAAAAAGATGCACTTTAGAGATCGTGAGTCAAATTTGCCAAGATTCTCTTTGGTATTCAAAATATAGCATATGCAACAAAATTGATGAAAGTATGAAATGTTAGGTTTTATTCCTTTCCACAATTCATAAGGAGTCTTATTAAGAATAGATCTAATATACATTCATTTCATGAATCACGGCACAAGACATTTCTTGAAGAGATCTACTTTTTTTTCTTTCTGCAACACTTTTTTGTTGAGATGTTCTAGGAGAAGAAAAATTGTATAAAATTTCATTCTTTTACAAAAGTTTTCAAAAAGATTTATTTTCAAATTCACTCTTATGATCACTACGAATTGTTGCGACATAAAGATTTTTTTCATTTTGCACTTGTTTGCAGAAAGTAGTGAAAATTTTATGTGACTCATCCTTGTGTTTAGGAACTTTACCCATGTCGATCTAGAATAGTCATCAACAAGAAGAATTCCATAATTTTTACTACTGACAGAGGTTGTTCTTATAGGACAAAATAAATCAAGATGTAAAAGTTCAAGTGGTCTAGAAGTGGAAACAACATTTTTTAAAGAAAAAATATGATTTTGTTTGTTTCCCTTTCTAACATGCCTCGTAAAGAACATCTTATTCGTATTTTGATCTGGCAAGCATCTGAGTGAGAAAATTAGCATACAAGTTAAATAGACAATCAACAAATCCGTTGTTCTACTGACTGAGTTTCAACACGTGGAGGAATTACAACCCATGATGAATCTGCAACAGGGTGATGGTGGGATGAGCTCAGGGAACACCATCGGCTGGAGTCCTCCTCCAAAACATTTGCTTAAGTGTAACTATGATGAACATTTCCCCCTTACTGGCAAATATGAGTCGGGGTTAGTCATTAGCGATAACAACTCCAATGTTAAAGTCGCTGCCACTTGGGTCCTTCACAAGTTTTACGATGTGGTCGTCGCATAGGAAATGGGTCTTGTTCTTTCTATTTGGTTTACAAAAGACTATGAGATTCAAAAAATGATATTCGAAGTAGATGTTCATAATGTGCTTAATACTGTAAATAGCAAAGTTGTTCCCTCCTCATATATGGGTTTGATTGTGTCTTAGTGCTTATTAGGTTTGGTAGACATTAGTAACTTTGTTGTTCCTTATGTTCCTCACGTGTGTAATAAACATGCTCATCGGCATGCTAGGTTTGCTTTGTACAAGTCCCTTTTTCACCTTTAAGGATGGGCTCTAGTTAATAAAATTTGAGATTTTTTTTTAAAATAAAATAAAATCATCTTCTAAATATAAATTAAAAATTACTTTCCTTCTATTATATATCTATAAAACCAAACATCGATCAAAATTACTAAACCACCAATCTTTAAGCATCACAATTTTAGGACAATTATCACATTCCCTGTATTCAATTCTTCATCTACTTTTTTCTTTTCCATCTTCTATTTCCCATTACAAAATTTAAATACTCAAATTTTAAATATCTTTTACAAAAAAATGAGAAATTTTTGTAAAATACTAATTATGATTTACTCAAATTCTCTTCTACTTTTTCTTTTCCCTCTTCTCTCTTCTCCTTTTAAATTTCAAAAGTTCAAGACTTTAATTTTCCCTCTTTTCTTTCCCCACATCAAAATTAGAGCACTCAAATGTTAAACATCTTCTACAAAAAAAATTGAGAAAAAATATAATACATTAATTTAAATTTATTGTACACCGAAAAAATAAGTGTCATTGATCAATTAGGTATGAGAGAAAATGACAATTTGACTATGAATATGTCTATTGAAATTTTTTAGATGAAAGTGAATAAAACATTATCATAAGTAAATATATAATGTAATATATAAATCATACACAGGAACATATGTTTGTCACTAGTCAATTAGTTAAAATGTGATTATTCATGAATAAAATAGTTAAGAAAAGAAACATGTATTTGATTACTAGTGTATTTCTTCAAATATGGTATTTTATTAATGAATTAGTCTAGAGATAAATATGTATTTTATTATCATTGATTCTATTGAAATTAAACTAATTATAGTTTAATATAAAATTATCAAGACAAATGTTAGTTATTAATTAGTTAAGTTGTGGTCATTCACGAATCAATTAATTAACAGAGAAATGTGCATTTGATTATTTGTGCATCTCTTTAATATTTAATAGACATAAGTGTAGAACATTCTAATACCTAATTAAAACTTACGGTACAAATCATACGCGTGACTAATATTTGTCACTAATCAGTTGGCTAAAAGATGTTATTTTAGACACCAATTAACTAAGAGTGGGATGTAATTTAATTATTTCAATGTCTCTGGAATAATATATATACACAATAAGAAAGAATTTTAGAAAAATAACAATAAATGGATAAACTATGTGTTCAAATAATACACATGAAAAATGTTTATCAATGATCCATTAATTAATACATAATCATTTACAGATCAATTAATTAAGAGAGAAATGTGTATGATATACTATACAAATCACACACAAGATCAATATTGTCATAGTCAATTTTTTGAAAAATAATTTATCACAAATCAATTAGTTAAAAGATAAAGGTCTAATAGATTATTATTGTATCTCTTGAATATCTATTCGATAAAGAAGTGAACAAAATTATAGTTATAATTGTAATTGACTAGTTATAATATAATGTAAAAAAAAATCATGGGACAAACGTTACTCATTAATCAATTAGTTGAAAGACGATCATTCACAAATTAATTAGTTAAGAGAGAAAATGCGCAAGTAAAATGCTTGTCCCGGATTCTTTTTTAAAATATGTTTGTCCTAAGTTAATTAGTTAAAAGATGGTTTTAGGTTAATTAAAAGAGAAATATGTATTTATTTATTTTTACTCGAAATATGTATTTGGTTATAGTGTGTCTTTTAAATATCATAGATTAAAGTTAAAAAAAGTTATAATGCATCGACTATAATTTATTGTACAAATCATACACGGGATAAATGTTTATCGTTAATTAAATAGTTACAAGATTGTTATTCACAATTAATTAGTTAATAGATAAGATATCACGTTTATATTCAGCAATTGTTTTCAAAATTTTATTTTAACTTTGTTTTATGTTTTAATTATATTAGACAAATAATAAGTTTCACTATTGATTTTTTTTTCATTTTCATTTTAACTTCCAAATTGTATTCACTACTTCAAGCCAAATAATATTTTCATGACTTCCAGTGTAGTATTTTGACGACTAAAGATTGAAATACTTTGTTTAATTTGTGTTGAATATTAGGTTTCTTCTTACTATAAAAGTCATACACAAAATGAATGTTTCTTATGATCAATTATTAAAAGATAATTTTTCACGGATCAACTAATTAAAAGATGAATTAGCAATTGATTATTACAATGTCACTCGAATATGTATTTCATAAAAATGTAAAATAATTAAAATACACTTACTAACATTTACTTACAAATGTAAACTACTTTGTAAGTGCTTAATAAGCCATGAGATTTTCTCTACCTTAGATTGAAGTATCATCCTCTCATCCTAAAATATTATCATAAAAAAACATTTACTTAAAAACATACATACAACACATATTTGTAGTGGGTTAATTAGTTAAAAGACCGTTCGCATGTTAATTAATTAACATAAAAAGGTGTATTTATTTATAATTTATGTCTTGAATATCTTATTGACAGTGTATAAGGAAAATCATAATACATTAATTATGATTTTCTATACAACTCATTAGCGGAATAACAATATTGAAAATTTATAATACATTAGTTATAATTTTCTCTTCCTTTAACAAATATTATACAAAATAAATATTTGTTATTGGTTAATTAATTCCAAGATATAGATCAATTAGTTAAAAGAAATGAATATTTGATTATTAACTTAAAGATAAAAATATAAGAAAAATTATAGCACGTTAATTATAATTTATTGTACAAACTATACTGATAACAAAAGTTTATCACTGATGAATAAGTCTAAAAATTTATAATTCACAAATTATAATTTACTGTACAACCATGCTGCTAGAGACATTTGTCTTGTCACAAAAAAAAATACTGAGAACATTTGTAAGGATTAAATCAATCCATTTTTAAATTAAAGGATAATTTCAAATTTCTAATATTCAATTTAATCTAAAATTTTTATTACTATATCTCTTCCACTCTTGAAAGTATTTGTAAAAGTTAATATTTATTTATATAAAGTCGGACTATTTAATTTACACTCGGGTATTTTGCTAGTTTAATATATAAGAATAACAAACAGACCCAAATGGTAAAAAAAAAAGTCAATAATACATGTTACTATCGTACAAATTAGCATTTGCTGTTGCAAAGTCATGCAAACTTTGATTTCACTTGCATAGATGTACATTTCAAATTTTTATAAACACTCATTTAATATCTCATTTCATTTTATTTCTCTTTTTTTACCACATAATCAAAGTATCACATTTATGAAATTAGTTTATTTTTCTCTTTCTCTGAAACCCTTATATGACTAAACATTTTTCTTCCACGAGTGGGTTTAATTATCCAATCAAGAAAAGGAAAAAAAAATATGCTTAATTTAGACCAAGAAAATCGATCATAATTCAGTCAATACTCAGGCCCACGATATTACAGTTTGATATTCAGCACTGATTGAGCAGTTATAAGCACTGAGTTTTTGTCCCTTCTCATTCAAATGAAAATTGAACTAGAGTTTGCACAAAGATTAAATATAAAAAGACAAAAGTCCCACAAGTGTGCTCACAATTTCCTTTTCAACAAACCCATTAGGCCATTTTCTAAGGGTCAAAGCCACACTTAATAGATCATGCTTATCTTTTTTTTCTTTTGGTATAAATCTTTTTTGAATATATAATATAAAATTGAATATTTTTTCTGGCAAACTAATCTCTCAAGTATTGTGAAATTCAAATGAGTGGCAGATAAAATTGGTGAGAAAATTTAGAGAGAATAAGAGATAAATTTAAAGATAATTTATTTTTTCTCTAATATTTGTCACTAATATGTATAGCAATGAGGTGGGGTGAATTCTAACTCCCCTAATCTCGATTCAATTTCCAAAAAAAAAACTCACATCCTACCAAATTTGAAAGTTGAGAATCCATCTCAATCTCGGACAAAATTGATTTTCCCTACCTCAACAATACATGTATAAAAATAAAATTAAATATCATATGTATATAATTAAATATAATCAAATCATAATTGTTTAATAAGAATAAAATAATATTAAAATCAAAATTTATAATATATATGTATATAATAAAATAAATAAATATGAATGAATATGTGTATGAGAGGGAGGGGGAGAGAGACTCTCGGGTAGATATTAACATTTCAACTCGACTTTAAATTTAAGGAAAACCTTAAATTCACACTCACTCAAAGTAGATTTATTCCGTTGAAGTCGGAGGTCTAACAAGTACCTACTATGCAGACTGTGTTGTCATGTCTAATCAATAAATTTATTTTTTTCTTATTGTAACAAGTGACAGATCCAAACTAATGACATGGGGCAGGTGCCCCCACTATTCATTTTAGTTACTTATGAATAGTTTTAACTTTTGTCTATTAAAATTCATGTCTCCATTAAAAATATTGAATAAATTCATTTGTGAAGAATAAAATGTAAAACGGTGTAAAAGATAAACTATTGAATATTTGTTTGATCGAATACATAGAGAAATATATTTTTGATTGTGCTGAAAATGAAAAAATATAAAAATAATTCAAAATGTGTAGAGATATAAAGATCAATTATAGTTTGTAGAAGTTGAAATTTCCTCAATTTTTTAGACATATAATAGTATAATTTTATTATTTTCTATATAAATATTAATAATATTTCCTCCGTTCTTTTTTATTTGTCACATTTGTAGAAAAAATTTGTTTTTATTCAATTTTCATTTTCAAAGTTCAATTCAAAATTAATTATTGAGTTATAAATAATACCCTTAGTTATTTATTGAAAACAGAGAAATATATGAAATGAGAGAATAAATTATTAAAGACATTATATAAGAAAGATAAATAATAATATTAAAAGCAACAAACTTTATTAGTTGTCTTGACATGTGTAAAAACTAAAAAATAACAATTAAATATTATTCCATTAATCAATTTTCTTGGATCCTATTGTAATAATTAAGAGTTGTAAAGTTGTTGTATGATGAAATACAAATTTAAACTTGAGACCTAATTAAGTTCAAGATATATTCGAATAGAAAAAAAAAATTGGTGAACACTCAAATACCTATTTAACCCCTTAAAAGAGAAAGAAATAGAAATAGTAATGTGATAAATTAATAATGTAATATGAAGAGAGATAAAAAAAAAACAAATAAAATATTAAATGAGTGTATGAAAATTTAGGGTATACAAATATAAATATAAAAATATAAAAGTGGATTGATATAAGCTTATCTCAAGGCTCTTAAATAGATCATGTGCATCTAATTGGTTGCTAAGCAAAATGAGAGGAATTAAAAGAAACGCCATAATAAGATGGGACATAACTACATAAATGAGGAAGCAAAGGGAAAGACTAATGGGAAAATGGTGCCCTCTTATTATAGGAAAATCTCATTGAGTGGATGAAATGGAGCCCTGTACTATATTCAAATTTCAAAGATGGTGAAACAACTACCCAATTGTGCATATATGAAAAATGATATGATTCGCATATTTGTTCAATTTTCAAATAAGGTTTCAGTGGAATATTTGATTATGAGCACCAATACAAGTAATGTGTAGACACTAGGGGGGACTTAATTTCACTTGAAGATGACATATCAATCACAAAGTGCTTGACTTCTAAAGTGGAGATGTCAACAATTTCCAAATTTTGGATCAAATTAATCCTTCTCCAACTTTTGCCTAAATAATGAGTCTGATTGTTATAGATTTGTAATAAAGTGACATTAATTTTATATTTTCAAAAATAACTTTTATCACAATTTACTCAAAAATAGTAAAAATCATTTCGTATTCATTGGTTAAAAATTAAAGAAATAATTTTAATATTTTATAATTTAGATATTAGATATTTATTATTAAATATTGTAACATAACAAAATTGTATTTTTTTTAAAAAATTCATAAGACAAAATTAATCTCATATTTAAATTAGTAAAAAATAATATAACATCAAATAATTGATTATTGAATACTAATATACTCAATCAAAGGTACTAGAGTGGTCACCTAAAACCAATTTTCTCTCCCTAAATTTTAATTGTAACTTAATTTTTTCAACAGTTTACCATCAAAGGGTGAAGGCAAAAGAAGGAAAAGTAAACTTCATTCTAGTTTGATTGAATTAATAGCTATAAATTAAGAGGCCATAGTATATAATCCCTATTTGAATGAGGGTGAAAATAAATAAGAAAATACTATACTGGCTTTTCAGAAAAACTTCATTCTAATTGCTGTTAAAAAAATGTTCATTATTTATTTAGCTAATCAATAAAATTTAAATGAACCCCTTTTATTTTTATCTTGTTAGTTAAAAGTTCTTTAATTTTTTAAAATTTCAATATAGTGTTCCCTAAAAAAAGTCAATATAGTGTTAAATTATCAACTTCAGTAAATATTTATACTTTTATAATGAAATTACGATTATATTTTGAAATTGTAATATGAAACAAAAGAATTAGTCCCAAGAATTTCAACTAAAAAAAAAGGCCATTCCCTATTTCCCCTTCTTTTGAGAAAATGGCACTATCTTCAATCATTGTAAAACTGGGACAGTGACCAGTTACAGAATTATTTTATATGATCTAAATTTAATAGAGCTACACAGGTTACCATAATTGCATCCTATAAATGGAGCTAAATTTAAGAATACTAATTGCTGCCGCTTACTATAATTGTTAAATATTTGTGCATATTGTCGGTTATTTTTTTAAAAATTATAAGGGAAGGTAGTACTTTGGATTAGAAGTAAAAATTTCATTCTAAATTTAGTGTATGTTTGTTATGCTCCTTAAAAAATGATTTTGTAAAATAATTTTGATAAAAAGTAAGTTGAATATAAAATTATTGATGTTTGAATATAATTAAATAAAAATGAATAAAATAATTAATTTTAGTGTTTTTTCTAATGGATTAATTATAATGTTAAATTTATGTTTAAATTTAAAAATTATAAATTTTAATTCTAAATTAAAATTAATTATAAAAACAAAATTATCTTAAAATCAAAATTAAAAATATATTAAAATTAATTTTATACCTCCTATATTAATTTTTTATCGTTAAAAAATACAATCAAGCATGCACAGCTCAAGAAGAAAATGAAGCAATTTTATAATCCATAATCTTTGATTCTTTGCGACATGTTGCTCAAAGCCACAGGTGCACGCTTCGGCTATTTGCTAACAAAAGATTCCATATAACCAATCACTGCCACTAATTTCAAGTGTATAAGCTCATACTTACCTTAATTAGGAATAGTAATAGTCTTTAGTTATTATATTCATAAATAATAATTGACAATTGATTGCATCATTTCATTGATAGTGGGGTGGACCTATGTGATGTGATGGGTGTATTTTTTTTAGATTAAATGATGGGTGTATTTTTTTTATATTAAATGATTGGTGTATTTTTTTTTTGGCTTGCCATAAGATGAGATATCTAGCTTCATGTTAATTATAATTTTTTTCAAAAAACAAAAAGGTTTAAAAATATTTAAAATGTAGAATTTAGGGGAAAAAATAAAAATTAGTGTGTTAATTATCTTAATTTCTAACTTAAAATTAATTCTTTATCATTTATTTGTTTTAATTTAGTCTTGTTCAGTCAACATCTCTTCTATTAAACAAATCATTTGATTAGAACAATACATTTGTTTACATGTATTTTTTAGTTATTATATTCATAAATAAATAATGTTTAATGCATCAACCTAGAGTGACTATTCTTTGACATAGCTGAATCAGCAACATTACGAGAGTTTGATTATCGTTATGAATCACTTTAATAATATTCACATGGACCAAATAAAAAAATACCAATTCAAGTATTTTGAAATAAGTTAAGAATAACTTAAAAACATGTGACAACAAGCCTCCAATGGCTATATTTTGTTTTTTCAAGAATGCATGGTCCCAAAATTATATATATATATATATATATATAATCTTAAATCTGTATCAACACCTTTTTGAGATATTATTTGTATGAAGTTTTGTGCGAGCTCTTACGATTTTATCTTTTTATAAAAAGACACATTGGTAAATGAATGTAGATGCTTATATATTATTCTTAGTCTCAATTTATAAGTAATATGAGATTTTTTGGTGTATCAAAACAGAAGCTCCTGATTCGAAACTAGGGGGATAAATGATGTGCCAACCTTGTGTGTAGCAAAGACCTTCGTGGGTTCTTTCTCACAGTTGGCGCCAAAGTTCCGATCTCAAGTTTGCATCACCATATTTATGATGTATTGTCCTTTTTAGATCTTACGTGAGTTCTTATGGTTTTGTCATTTGTGAAAAGATATCTCAGTGTATTGATGAGTAGGTGTGTTTATAAGCTATTGTGTGCTTCGATTCCTAAACAATATTAGACTTTTTAATGTTTTGGAACACACACACATACAATAAATATATATATACACACACCTTTGGTCCTTTATATAAGACATTTAGAAAAAAAAATTAGTCTTCAATATAAGAAAAAGTTTAAGTTTTAAAATATATTTATTCCTTAAATGTCTTTTATACTCTTTCGTTTTTACTAAAAATACAATTAATGTTCATATTAGTAGGTGTGATTTTTATTTTTTCTTCTTATATATGGATCAAATGGAGTATCTATACTCAATTCGATCTTAAATATAAACAAAAATTAGTCAATAAAAATTAATGTATTTGATCTAATTTTAGATTAAATATATCAATTTTTATTTACTTATTTTTACATTTATATATATAGAGTCATTCAAACTCATAATTATTCTCTTAATCCTATCCACACTTGTCTAAGCAAAACATATTAGAGGACCACCCCTATCAAGTGTGTTAAAAATCAACTCTCTATTCTCATCCCATTGCATAACAAAGTCACAATCTTCTTAATTATATCATATTCGTTTTATATTATTTTCATTTATTTGAACTATGTCAACCTGATAATTTTTACAAACTAACCATTCTCACTCCATATTTTTCTTGAGAGTATAAGTTCACTGTGTAAAAAGGTTACAATTCAACCTTTTTCTTATAAGTTCAAGATAAACTTTGGGATGAAAAATGCATGTGTACTGCGAGTTATAATCTAAAAATTTGTCTTATGAAAGAAAAAAAGAAGCTAATTGTACAAATATTGTTAATGTTATAAAACATGCACAATTAAATTGAATCTGAGTAAATATAAAGGGCTAATTAACTTCATCAAAAAATTAAGATAAAGAAATAATGAAGCGATTTTACGGAGAACTCATGCGATAAATAAATCTTAAATCAAATGAATATATCCACATAAATATATAGGGGAGTATATCAGGCTTTTTTTTATATTACTACTAAAAAATTATTTAAGTACCAATGGACCACTACTTTTTAATTAACTACAACATACTACTCTTTAATTTTTTTTTAAAAGTAAGAAATCGTTTTTCAATAAATCGATTTGTCATTTGAATTTTCTTTTAAAGGTAAGAAATCGTTTTTCAATAAATCGATTTGTCATTTGAATTTTTTTTTAAAGGAAAAAAGGAAAATCAATTCTCACCACATCAATTTTTCGATATGCACTTTTTTTTAACTATGAAATGTAAGTATTTGTTTATTATTTGTATAAAATTGTTTATTAGTGATGTTATTTAGTACGAAATAGAAGAAGAATGCACTAGGAGATTTGACCGATGACATAACTATTTGAGAATGGTAGTTATTATTTGTAAGCGTAAATTTGACCGATGACATAACTATTTGAAAATGGTAATTATTATTTGTAAGCGTAAGATAGTTATAATTTGTAATTGATCGATGGCATATTATTCTTCTTTTTCATAATAAATAAGTAAATATTTTTCTTTCTTTATTTTAATTAAATAACTAAGGTAAGTTTCATTAATTATTATTTTAATTAAATAAATAAATACAAAGTTAATTATTTTTATAATAATTATTTAATTAAATTTTAAAGTAATTATTAAAAAATTAAATAAAACGAAGTCTATAAAAATAACAAAATTTATTTAAACATTAAAAATACAAAACAAAATAAGTGAAAATAAAATAAACACAAATTTTATTACAATGAATTAATTTTCATCAGAAGAATCAGTACGACAGAGGCATTTATTCTTGTTATGTCTCTCATTCCGAAACAAATCACATCTCTTGGGGTGTATACTTTTCTCCGTTTGATTCATTTCAGTATGAATGTGAGTAGATTGTGAATGACCTTTTGGATCTCTTATCATGGTTGGATTGTGGCACAATTCAATTCCATTATATTCTGGCAAATATGATTGAAGATGAATTGCTTGAAACTCTTCTTTGTAAGTGTCGAAAATACATTGCAATGTATATTTGAAAGACCCATACATCATGTAGTCACCATGAATAAACGAACAAGCGGCAATGACATGTGAACATGGGTAATGTAATGCTTGAAATTCACCACAATCACATCATCATTTGTTGAGGTCTACCTTGAATGTCCCTACATAACGACCGCTTTGTGGACAAACCAACTCCTTATACATATATGGATGCATGTATATTTCCCCTTCAATCATGGGTATGGTATCACATGTCGTTCATTGCCCCACATTGCACTATAGATATATCATTTTCAATAGCAAAATGGTAAAACACTTTTCATATTAACCCAATATATTAAGTATAATATACTTGCTAAACTATGGATACCTTGTCAATTATAGATCAAACATTGATCACATTCAACATTATTAGGTTAAAAAATTCATTCTTCAACAAAATTTATACTATTTACAATTGTGTCGCCTTACTAATATGTTTTTTATTTTCTCTAGTTCATATGACTGCCTTACAGGGGTCTTGAAAACATCATACCACAACAAGCATATCAGGATTCAATGATATGAACTACCAAAACCGCTTTGATTTGTTTCTCAATGGTAGAATGACATCAAATAGACAGAGTCAAACTACAGTTTGGACTTTCCCAGTAAATATCAGATGATTCTGAAAATATTGATACACTTTAGTGGCAAGATATGAGAGGGAATCACGTAGAAAATTGAAAAGATAGACATGTTGCATGTATTCAATTTTGGAATGCCGAAGGCGTTGTCTTACCGATCAACTGATACATGAACACCCCATACCGACATAAAAGTATATGTTGTGGTTTAGACACAACTCCAATATGTAAATATTAGCAACTACTGCAGGACCCACAATGTGGTGTTGCAAAAGAGCCAAACGTTGGTCCGAGTAGACCGATCCAACCATCACAGCGACAAAGGGGTAATAGACCTCGTCCACTAACTCCCCCTGTTTCTATTGAAAATGAAGCGTCAAAACCACACCACCATTCATTTTCTTTCACCTCAACACATCAACAATTTGAACCACCAAGACAATCATTTCAATTTACGTCAACTCAACAATATGATCACCGACAATCTCTACATTCAAACGACCAAGATTTTGTGAATAATTTATTTGGTGCAGATCTAGGTACGTCTGAGTCAGTTACTCGTTATATTAATAATTTGTACTCATTTGGTGTTCCGTCGTTCCTCAACCAAGTAGATCCTAGTTCTTCCATGCATGTCAAACTGCTAAGTGAGAATGTGCAGAAGACACATGCCCTTGTTGACGAAGGAAACTCACCTCCACGTCGTATTCAGCGAGTATCACGATGTGGGACTGAACATCATATAAGATATTAATGCAATAAAATCATTGTAATAAAATTTGTGTTAATTTTATTTTCACTCATTTTGTACTTGTATTTTTAATTTTTAATTAAATTTTGTTATTTTTATGGGCTCCATTTGATTTAAAATGTAAAATTTAATTAGATAATTATTATAAAAATAAATAACTTTGTATTTATTTAATTAAAACAATAATTAATGAAGTTTACCTTAGTTATTTAATTAAAATAAAGAAAGGAAAATGTTTACTATGAAAGAGAAGAATAATATGTAGCATATAATTAAAAATTAGGTATAAATATGTCTTTGATCCCTGTAAATATACCACTTTTTTATTTTAGTTCTGTAAGTTTTTTTTTTTGAATTTAGTTCTCATAAAATTAGAGACAATCAGTTTTGGTCTCTAAAAAGAAGCTGATAAACTGCCATGACACGTGTGCCTATAAATACATATTAACACATCATCTTTTATGATATATTAAAAATTAAAATATTTTATATTTTTAATTAATAAATTTATTTATTTATCATTTAATAATTAATGTTATTTTATAAATAAAATATAAATAAAAATTAAAATAAGGGTTTAGGGGTTTTTGAAAAACTTTTTTTTTTAATGATAATTTGACGTTAGGGACCAAAGTCGATCGTCTCTAATTTTACAGGGACTAAATCCAAAAAAAAACTTACAGGGACTAAAATAAAAAAGTGGTATATTTGCAGGGACCAAATACATATTTAAACCTACAAATTATAACTACTCAGTTTCTCAAGTATGGTTATGTCATTGGTCGAATCTCTTATATTTGTGCATTATTCTCTTTCGTACTAAATAGCACTGCTAATGAAAAAAATTATATAAATAATATACAAATACCTATATTTCCTTGTTAAAAAAATAAATAAGTGCACATTGAAAAATTGATGTAGTGAGAACCGATTTCTCTTTTCTTCTTAAAAAAAATTCATATGAGAAATAATTTCTTACCTTTAAAAAAACGAAAAGAGTGGTATATTGATATTTAATTAAAAAGTACTGGTAGTTTGGTACTTAAATAATTTTTTAGCGGTAATATAAAAAAAAAAAA